>CM036171.1:89141374-89233862 GCA_020631735.1 Saccharum officinarum | reverse complement strand
TTAGGCTCCCAATCTACGGCACATCGAGCCCGGTCCTTGGCTCCCTGCCCGGCTCACGATGCCAGCTATGGCCCGGGCATATGAAGACAAGCCCGAAGATACCATGCTCGGGGGCTCCCTAGCGTCGCTCCCTAGGCATTGCCCTGCCAACTGCTCCTCTGACAAGGTCACGTCCAGGGCGTGGCCCAAGAAGACAAAGCTTTTCCCTTAGCCTCTGGGGGCTCAATGGCTTCTAGGCCTACGCGTCAGCCCCTGGAGCCGACCTCCTTCACTACCAAGAAGACTCTAGAAGATCACACTTGGGGGAGGCCGATCCAAGCCGACACAGCCTAACACGCAGAGTGTTAGAACAGAGCAGCCGAACAACCCTAAGGATTCTTCAGCTCCACGACACCGCTACGGTCCACGGCGCACCGCTGCAAGGCTCTCCTGGACTTCGGCGCACGTAGACAGTAGACTAGAACCCCAAACCACCATGTACGAAACCTATCTCATTATATAAGGGATAAGGTCGAACCTAGGAGGGGAGAGGATCCGAATCGATCACCAGACTCTCCATTCCGTTCTGTCTGCCTCTGCTCTGCATCGAGAGCAAGGCAACTAGAGAGGGAACCGAGAGCTCCTCCACCGCATCCTGTCATCTCCCTCCTCTCCGATGAGGGGGAAGGCTCCACTGGAGGCGAGGCAACCTTAGGATTAGCAACGAGCTAACCCCTACCAAATCTCTCCTTTTACACTCTGTTGTAACCCTCCGACTTTGGGTGCTCTTGAGTATAAGGACCATCATTTGTTGGATGTAGGGACCAAATTGATCTGAACCAGGATAAAAACTGTTGTGTCTTCTCTGCGTGATTTTTGTGTTCCTGAGTCCACCCGAGCCACCAGAGACCCGTACTCTGACACCAAACAACATGCTTGCCGCCGTTTCGATCCCACGACAATGGCCACACCTTTAATTAGTCTGCAGGTGCGTCCGGTGCCAGTGTTGATGTAGATGACGTGGACACCAGTGTCCTGCGTGTTCCTGTCTTACCCGTCTCTTATCCTTGCTTGACCTAGATGAGCCATTACTGGCACCGTGTTGGGTTGGCCTCCTGTCGCTCTCCTCAGGACGTGGATGAAGTAGATGGCGGCGGCATTGACGAACACTTGCTCACGCTCATCTTTCATATCCCCATGATGCTATCACACCCCAGCCTTCCATCCCTCAATGCATGGCTGAACGCCGGCTCCTCCATGCATACACTCACGTGCTTGATAGAAATTGTCACCTGGTTTGGTAGTTGATAGATTTTCTTGATACCTAGATTTCAGGCTATTTTTACCAGGCACAGTCCATCAAGCTGTCCTGTCACCAGCGGAAGCCCTGAATTGATGGGATGGTGGTTGGGAAAAATAATGTTCTTAGAATACACTATTTACATGACAGAGGGAGTATAACTTAATTTCGACTTTAGGTTGGATTGGAAACTCTTGGAGATGCCCACCTGCTCTCTTGGTTCCAGGACTGGCTTGGTTGGGTAGGAAACTATTGGAGATGCCCAACCTGCTCTCTTGAGTAGCTTGGGCTATTGGTTCGGCGGCGAATCAGCACTTTCTTCCATGTTGTCTAATTCTATGTGATTATATATATTAACTTACGGATAACTTATAGGTACGGCCTTTTCTTCCCCAAAAGTAAATTAGGAAATTGAATACTTCCATTGTTTACGTAGAGATGCATGGATACATTACAGAGACGGGCTTTACTCCCGGTGGGGAACCCCCTCTAGTCCCGGTTCCCCACCCGGGAGCAAGCATCCGGGACTAAAGGGGGTCCTTTAGTCCCGGGTGAGGAACCGGGACTAAAGGAGGACCTTTAGTCCCGGTGGTAACACCAACCGGGACTAAAGGTGCCTCCTGACATGCCACGATGGCCAGCACCTTTAGTCCCGGTTGGTAATACGAACCGGGACTAAAGGTTTTTTTTTCCTTTTCTTTTCATTTTTTTGTTTTCTTTTCAAAATAGGTTTTCGAAGTCGTATTGTACGCTGCTAATTATACATTTATACGCGCATATAGTATGTTTCGGTTCAAGCACAATGAACGTATAAATCACACAATTCAAGCATAGAAATATATATATATATATAATATATATATATATATATATATATATATATATATATGCATGCATCATATATATATTTACATGCATTCATGCATATGTGTATTTTACATTATATTATTTCATGTGCATATATTACAAAAGATTGCATTATAGTTGTTGTGACATAACAAGTTTCTTCTCATCCTCTAGCTTGGCTTCAATGGCAGTGTTGGGTCGAAGTAGAACTCGCCCTTGGAATCGATGACCTGCTCATTAAAAAATCCGGCTATAGACTCTTGAATTGCTTTGATTTGGTCTTGCCGTATGACCTTTTCCTCCAACCATCGAGTCTACAGGTTTGAATTAAAGGAAAATAAATTAATATATGTACATATATATATATAAAAGACATAGTAACACAATCAATAATAATAATTAAATGAATATATAGTGTATTTTTAACGTACTTTGAGTCTCTCTGTAGGAGTTCTTTGGGAGACCACCTTGATAAACTTGCAAACATAGTAACCACAGTAGTTGTTCCCCTGTTCCTGCCTCAGACACCACTTTACGAGAAAAAGATTTGTCATCCAATCTGGTGATCCGGTGAAAGCTATATGTTTAATTAATAAAGATGATGCGATTCAGGGGACTTACTTTCAATGGGATTACATTCAGTGGCGCTTTGCATTTTTCCATGTGTTGCTTCTCAATAAAGGTTTTCCAAACACTGCCCAATAAAAAATTTGCCACGTCATCAGATATAGTTAATCATCATGTTTGTGTGTATATATAGTTGCTAGAGATCCCAAAATTACCTCTGGATAATATCTATCATATCTTGGTAGTCTTGTTGTGGTTTTCTCATCGAGTCATAGATTATCAAGTGACTTTTCACCAGATCGATGTCCATCAATATCCAGTGATTGCTGCATATGTTTATAGGATATAACGCATAACACTCATTAATTAACTAGAATCAACATATGAGCCATTAAGGCTATGATCGACATGATTAACACTCACTTGAAGTTATAGGGAAAGAGTATATCCTTCTTGTGGCGTTGGTTCACTAAGAAGTTCATGAGGTTACTCTCTGACTCAGACTTCCAATTAGTCATTGGAGTAATTGGGTCTTTGAATACTATATGGGGATCAACAAAACCAATTTCATTGCATCCTTCCTTTCTGAGCTCTGTCATTGTAAATCTGCATATATATAGTACTTGTTAGGATAATTTATATGCATATACACACATATGATGAGTTTAATAATAGATCGAAAGAATTATTACTTACAGGCAATAGCAGCTAATGATAACTTTGTCCAGAGAGGTCAGGTGGCATAGTTGATGAAATTCTGCAAAGTCAACATACATAACATCATCGCCACGAAACCAATGTTCGTCTCTAATTCTGACACCAACGCAGAAGTCTCCACTGGTAGACGCCTGCATGTACCACTTGTTTAGCAGGTACATTTGCGTCCCCAGATCAGATAAGGCTTGAGGGTTGTATAGACTCTGGCCTAGTACAAATTTTTTCTTCCAAATATCAACCTCCGCCGCACTCTCAATGTTTCCATCACCAAACATCTGGTAAAGGTCGAGACCAGTCTCATCAAGAAATTCACCAAGGTGATCCAAATCGACATCCGGAGGTATGTTTGCCTGATGCATTAATCCTAAATTCAAACAATATTCATTACCAACAACTAGCGGGGGGATTGATTGGTGCGCTTGTTGTCCGAGTTGGGCAACTCCTTTCCCTGCCCGCTTCTTTTTCTGTGCCGCCTCAATTGACTTGGTGAGAGTGCGGTCATAGTCTGATAACGTTGATTTGGACGGCTTACGAGATTCCCGCTGTTGATGCTAGTAAGAAGTCACCTTTTTTCTTAAAATATCCGGAGCTACGAAGAAGTACAGTTTCTCTGGGTTTCTCCTTGCTTCTTGATTCATTTTAAGTTTGTCATAGAATCTAGACATGTCTTTTTTATATGCATCAGTTCCTTCTTCCTTCTCTTCAGATATTATTTTGGGAATAGCCCTTGGTTTCACGGTGGCTTTCTTTGCAGGCAGAGACTGGTTCTTCGTTTGAGGGGCTGGCCTCTTGCTAGGCTTCTTGGTAGGCGGGGGGGGGGAGGCGTTGGAGACCTCCTTGGAGGTGTTGGCAGCGGCGTTGGAGACCTCCTTGGAGGTGGCGGCTGCGGCGTTGGAGACCTCCTTGTAGAGGGTGTGGATGCAGCCTCGTCTTCCAACATAATGTCATCGTACAGAGCACTATGATGATCTGGCGATTGAACAATTGGATTTAGGTTGGGGAGGATCTGCTACAAAAAAGGAATGACATATTATTATGAGCAGATTGTTAATTATTTAAGCCAATACAAATTAATGATGTAGTGTTTTCATCCGCACGTACCTATGGTGAGGTAGTTCAGGAGGAGGTGGAGCCGACATCCCTGGAATGATGATGTAGCGCTTGCGCCATAGAATGAATGTCTTCTCCGCTTCTCCTAGAGTCTTCTCACCATCACCTCCAGGAATATCAAGAGGCAAATCACTAAAACCTTTTTCAGCTTTATCTACCGAGATGGTGGCATATCCTTCTTGGATTATATTCCCATGAATCCTTGGTGTCTTGGTTCGGTCGATAGGATTAACAAGACCGATAGCCACCTTGATTGTGGAATTCTCCTTCGGAATGTGTAGCTCACACGTTGTACAAGGTTCAGTGACGTCATCCACAGGGAAGTGCAGTCCTGTGTCCCCTTGATTTGGTATCTCCGTGGAAGCGCAGCTGCTTTTCAACTGAACAGATTGGCTAATGTTGATTCCTGGCTCTGATGCCTGCTTGCTTGCACTCACTGCTATTTGCACTTGCCTTTTGATTTCCTCCTGCATTCTCGCTTCAAGGTTTTTTTCCCGCTCCTGTGCTTCACGCACCGCTTCCTCCAACCTCTGGAGCCGTTGTGCCTCTTCTTCCTTCTTTCTCTGGCGACTTCTGTAGGAAGGTCTGTCCTGAGGGAATCCATGCTCCCACGAGACACTTCCTTTGCCTCTAGTTCGGCCACCATGTTCAATAGTCCCGATGGCGTATGTCAGCTCATCCTTATCTCTGTTGGGCCTGAACGCACCACTAGCAGTAGCTCTCTGAGCATAAAACAATCTTTCTGCTGCTTCTTGCAGTCTTGCGCCATAAACGCACTTCCCTGTCTCCTGGTCTAGTGTTCCCCCATGAGCGAAAAACCAATTCTTTGCACGTTCTCCCCACTCGAGTGATTCTGGTCTGATACCCTTGGCAAGAAGGTCTGCTTCCATTTTGTTCCACTTCTTAATGGCAGTCGGGTAGCCACCTGATCCCAAGGTATGGTGGTATGTCTTCTGTTGGGCATTACGTTGGTTCTTTATCACTCGACTCACACCCTCTTTCGAAGTCTTGTACTATACAAACTCATCCCAATAGGGCCTCTGCTTTGAGATCGGGCCTGGGACAGTAAAATCTGGTGCTATGTTCTTCTTGACATACGTCGTGTATAGGTGTTTCTTCCAAGTCTGAAACTGGGTGGCCATCTTCTTCATTACCCAATCCCTAACTCGCTCCTTCAATTCATCACCATCTATTATATCATCATAATCATCTGTTTGGAGCGTGAAATGTACCAAGACATCATTCCAAATTAACGCCTTGTCACGATCGGAGACAAAACTGATATGCGGAGCATTGGTATTCTTCTTCCATTCACGGGTACTAATCGGGAGCCGGTCCCGTACAAGGTAACCACAGTGGTGCACAAATTTCATTTTATTCGGCCCCCCCGGTTCTCCTGTATCCACATTGAACTCCGAGATGATGAAGCGACCCTCCAATGGCTTTTTGGGACCTCGAACATTTTTACTCTTCGTTGTAGTTGTTGATGTCGATCCAGAGGGCTACAAAACATAAACATTATTTTTAATGTCATGAGCACACATAAGACATATGATAATATATATATAGCTAATAATAAAAAATATATACTTGGCCAATATGTTGTTGCTCATTTTGTTCAAGAGCTAAGTACTGACTCCCGTCATCTACATCCTCTTGCACGTTATTTTTAGCACCATCATCGCCGGCAACTTGAGTGCCAGTGTTGATCAAATTCATCATCAACTCCTCCTCATCCATATTTCTCGGGTCGGCCATCTAGCTTCAAAAAACAAAACCAATATATAGTACGTCAACCATGTAGTCATTCATCATATGAGAAAAGTCTATGTTAATAATATAAGTATAAGTCATTATGAAATGTAAGTATATGTGTCTTATTGCTCATATAGCCATTACTATTTCCGAAATGATAAGAATTTATTTTCTTCTTCTACAGGCGATCTCTGATGCTATGATATAAAGTTTGAAGATAGTCTTCCCGGAAAAAAAATATGTAATGCTCATATTACTTTAGCAACATTAATATATTATATCTGTATATTCAAAGTTCACAAATGAAGAAACATGTGATATTTTTGATAAACTAAAAAACGCTTAGTTTACAAACTGGGTATCAAAATTGAGTTCCTATTTGACCATTATATATCCTACAACAAATCCTTCAAAAAAAACCCTACATGAATATATTTGGATAAAATTTCGTTAACAAACATTGATCTATGTCCTCGGTGGAGGGCCTCGGGCGCGGAGGAGGGCGCGGTGGAGGGCCTCGGGCGCGGAGGAGGGCGCGGTGGAGAGCCACGGGCGCGGAGGAGGGCACGGGCGCGCGCGGTGGAGGCCGCACGAGGAAGAAGACGGCGGCGCCGGTGTCACGGAAGACGAACGGACGCGGTGCGAGGACAAGAGGGCGGCGGTGTTCGACGAGGAAGAAGACGAGCGGATCGATCTGCCAGGCGCCGGAGGTTATATAGCAGAGGAGAATTACTCCCGGTTCCAGCCACCAACCGGGAGTAAAAACCCTTTACTCCCGGTGCGTATTACCAACCGGAGTAAAGGTACCTTTACTCCCGGTGCGTGTTACCAACCAGGAGTAAAGGTATACCTTTACTCCCGGTTGGTAACACGCACCGGGAGTAAAGGCTTTTTTTTGGCGGGCCACGAAACTGCAGCCCACCTTTACTCCCGGGTGGGCTTCCCACCCGAGAGTAAAGGTGGCCTGCAGTTTCGTTTCCCGCCTGTTTTAAGGAATAGTCTTGTTAAATACAATAGAAATGCAATAGTTTTTATTAAATACATAGTAAATTAAATAAAAGGCATAAAATTATTTTGTTAAAAATATGAATTTTATTTTTGTTTATTGCACATAGGAAAAATCGATAACCTAACTTTTTTTATTTTTTGTTAGAATTATAAAACATAATGTAACTAATATTTATTATTTCGTTAATGCAAAATGTATTGTTTAATTAAAATTATTAAAATTATTGGTTTTGGACAGGAAATTTGTTTTCACATCATTTTAACGTTAATATTTTAATATTTCATCACTCAGTAACCAAATCAAACATTGATTTAATTTGAAACATGACATAATAAACATCTGAATTCACAATTATTACATAATATCTCAAACACACACTATATTAAAATGCTTACCTTTCTTTCTTACGGGGTGATTTGCAGGAAGAAATCGACGATGGCCAAGGTACACGACCTTTCGACATTTTTTCAAGAATACACCTCTAATATCACCGAAGCAGTGTGTGCATGCATTATATCCCTTGTTTGACTGTCCTGAAAGATTACTTAGAGCAGGCCAATCATTGATTGTTACGAACAACAATGCTCGCAGATCAAAGTGTTCCTGTTTGTACTCATCCCACACACGTACACCTTCTTTATTCCACAAAATGAGAAGTTCATCAATAAGTGGTCTCAGGTACACATCGATGTCATTGCCAGGTTGCTTCGGGCCTTGGATGAGCACAGGCATCATAATGAACTTCTGCTTTATGCATAACCAAGGAGAAATGTTGTAGATACTTAGAGTAACAGGCCAAGTGCTATGACTACTGTTCTGCTCTCCAAAAGGATTGATACCATCTGTACTTAAAGCAAACCTTAAGTTTCTTGCGTCATTTGCAAACTCCGGGAATTCTCTGTCGATTGCTCTCCACTGGGACCCATCAGCAGGGTGTCTCAACATATTGTCTACCTTACGGTCTTCTTTGTGCCATCGTAACAATTTTGCATGTTCTTTGTTTCTGAACAGACGTTTCAAGCGTGGTATTATAGGAGCATACCACATAACCTTGGCAGAGATTTTCTTACGTGAACGTTCGCCCTCAACATCACCAGGGTCATCTCGCCTGATCTTATACCGCGACGCATGACATACCGGGCATGCATCTAATTTCTCGTACTCTTTGCCATGGTATAGGATGCAGTCATTAGGACATGCATGTATCTTCTCTATTTCTAGCCCCATAGGACAGATAACTTGTTTTGCTTCGTAGGTAGTGGCGGGCAATTCATTGTACTTCGGAAGCATCTTCTTTTGGATTTTTAGTAACTCTCCAAATCCCTCGTCAGATACACCATTCTTTGCCTTCCATTGCAGCAATTCTAGTGTGGTTCCCAACTTTTTCTGCCCTGCATCACAAGTTGGGTACAACAATTTCTTGTGATCTTCTAGCATCCGCTCGAACTTGATCTTCTCCTTTTCACTTTCACATTCTCTTTGTGCATCACGAATGACCTGACAAAGATCATCAGCCGGCTCATCTTCTACGGCTACCTCTTCTTCAGCTTCTCC
This sequence comes from Saccharum officinarum, assembly GCA_020631735.1. Lineage (NCBI taxonomy): Eukaryota > Viridiplantae > Streptophyta > Magnoliopsida > Poales > Poaceae > Saccharum > Saccharum officinarum. The sequence continues at coordinate 89,225,025 of CM036171.1, read as the reverse complement.
CATTGCAGTATCATTGAGGCACGCACCATCAGGAATAATATCATTGTCGTCCCATTGTTCTTCTTCATCTTCTTCCATTACAACACCGGTTTCTCCGTGCTTTGTCCAACAAATATAGTTTGGCATGAAACCCGACTTGAACAAGTGTGAATGAAGAGTCCTTGAGCAAGGATATTCCACTGTATTCTTACATATGGCACATGGGCAGCACATGAAACCGTCGCGTTTGTTTGTCTCGGCCGCACGTAATAAAGAATGCACGCCGTCAATGAACTCTTGTGAGCGGCGATCAGCATTATACATCCAATGACGGCTCATCTGCATTACATGACATAAATATCATATTAAAACCTAGATCATAATTAATTATTTATACAACATGCGTGCCACCACAAAAGATACAAATTTATGAAAGCATCGCTACAATGTAGACAATCTCAACTACCACTAAAAGAACTAAAGCTAAAATACATTTCAGGAGCACAAGGATTTCGCGACCAATCTCAACTAAAACAGACAGATCCCCCGATTGTGCAACATCTTTGGGCTTCTTCGGCTGGATCACTGCCTCATTAGCCGCCGTATCTGCCTGTTGTGCAAGATATTTTTGCACGAGTTCAACATACTCTTCCTCCCAGTAGAAGCCTGAACATCGTCCACTGCCATCCCACTGAAATTAAAACAAAAAATTAGAACTTTAATCACAACCATCATGAAAATAGGTATAAACTAACCATAATCATTAAATACGATAAAATAACTCACATTGCGATCCGGACACTTGTAGAAGATACGATCCTTGTTGGGACCCTCCTTCTTCACTCGGTACTCCATCACAATCTTCGTCTCATCACGACACTTGCCACATGGAATGAGAGGAAGGCCCGGCCTAAGTCGCTTTGGAAACCCATGAGAGGCCGAGGACCCGGAAGCAGTTGCCATCTACTCTCTATACTCATTTTTTAATACACTATAAATTTCTTCTTTTATAAACAAATAAAATTAACAAACTATAAAATTATCTACATCTCTAAACAATGATATTTTTAACCTTCTTTCATGTAAATATGCAAGCTTAAAGTGATTTTGAGCTCAAATTGCTTACAAATGAAAAAAACCACAATAAAGAACCATAAATATATATAGTGAATAAAATGGCATAAGAAAATGGTAAAAAATGAGAGTATGAGATTGGTAACCTTTACAACTGAAGAATCGACGGAGGAATCGAAGAATGGATGGAGGAACAATGGAGGGAGGGAGGAAGCAAGAACACCAGTGAGCTTCAAAATGTGCTGAGCTCGGGCTCGGGGAGGAAGGAGGAGACGACCGATTTATAAAGGGAGAACATTTAGTCCCGGTTGATAGATCCAACCGGGACTAAAGGTAACTTTCCAACCCCGGGCGCAGCCACGGCCCGGGAGTAGACCTTTACTCCCGGTTGGAGCCACCAACCGGGAGTAAAAGTATACCTTTAGTCCCGGTTGGTGGCTCCAACCGGGACTAAAGGTCCCTGCCACCTCTGTCTGGCGCAGTAGCCGTTGGGCAGGGACCTTTAGTCCCGGTTGGAGCCACCAACCGGGACTAAAGGTATTTCTAGTCCCGGGGGCAAAAAATTCCGGGACTAGAGCCCATTTTGGCCGAGGATCAAAGGTCTGTTCTCTACTAGTGTTACGTACCTTGATGACTGGCGCCTTGTAGTTGTACACTCATTTCTCGGTCTAACCTTGGTCGCAATTTGCCATTCGTGTATCTTGCTGATCTTGGAGGTCGTCAGGTCAATACATAGCCAGGGATGGAATCTTCAGATCAAGCATCTTAGTTTCTCCAGTAACGATCAACCGCTAGGAGGCAATGCATGGAAAATGATTCATCCAGTGGCCACTGCATGCCACCATGCAGAGATGTACACACATGTACCCAATTAGGATCTACTTTCTCCTGCACCTTGCAGTTGGGGACCTTGCCACCACCCATGAGATAGATTTCTTCTGGCATATTATGATGAGTGCATGGCGGTGTGTGGCCTCCCAGTGCAGGCACGCACGACAGATCATATCCTCGCGCCTGTTAATTGCAATGACCGGCCTCATGGGGAGTTGCGGATGACGATGCCGGTCCACAGGCCTCACTGCACACAGATACAGACGATAGACCATGGCGGCAGCAGGCATTGCCGACTCGCTGGTACCAATCGGCTGCTTCTCGCACTTGAACTTTAGTTAGAGGTGTCACATACAGGTTAGTGTTTGGTTCCCCCATCCTATCCTGCTTGTCTCTCCACATGGATCCTCAAACTCTTGCAGGACTAATGCAGTCGTGAGATTCTGATGCACAGAGCCACCGGTCGACAATCTTGCCCGCGCCTACAACGTCCACCTTGTCATCCAAGCGACCAGAACAGCGCGCTTCACCATCCGCAACATAGCTATATATTCACGAAGACATCTTTGAATGGTTTGCATGTCGTGCACTGCTGGACGCTAGGGAGAGGAATGGGGGAAGCTTGCTGAAAGCGATGCCCTAGGTTAGATTAGATGGGTTCTCAGAAAACAAATGTCAAACACCATAATTACGTAGATTTTAAAATAATGGAATTATCTTTTTTCCTTTCTATCTATAATTATGGTAGAGGTGGGTAATTTTTTTGAAAATAAATTAGATCCAATGGTCGTTAGAGCATATAGATTTAATGGCTAGATGTTTTTGATTAATGTGAGAATTTCTAGAATTTATCTTTTTTCCTAGCACGTCTGGTGACAATTAATGTGGAAGCTCTGTTGGGTCCTTCAATTAGTAATAGTAAGAAGTAAGATTACACTTCCATATAACATCTATCTAAGAAATGTATTTGCAGGGCGATTGCACGGCCGTTCTAGGTCAATATATACCACAGTATTACAAAACGACGGCTAGTGCCTCATCGCAGTTAACAGGCGTAAATCATAGGACATTGTGGCTGCAGGAAAAGATGGAGATTCGCATGTGTTGCTGTCTGCATTGGCTCTCTTAACAAATTCGTTGTCAATTAATTGTAGCGATCAACCGATTGGTATGGCTAATAACTAGTAAGAGTGATTTAATTAACTGCTAATTAACAATGCCATTTGTCAACTCTAGGAATCAATCAATTTGCTCGATCGTTCACATGCTGCCTAGACCTAGTTTAGGTCGAGATGCTCAGCTGAGCTTGCTAGCTGTCGTATTTTTCTAAATCGCAGTGAGCTGGGTTCTAGCTAGGACCAGGCTATGCGGGATGCTACAGGTTCATCGTTTTTATTGGGGTGATGCTAAGTTGAACCTCATCTATTAATCAGTGCACAGGTTCCGGCCAACGATGAGCTGAATAAGGCCATCAATGAAGATTATGGTTGCAACGCAGTTAACAAATGACCATGGGACCATGAGTAAGACATAAACTTAGTGCGTGGATGAGCTAGAACATACTAATCGTGTGATGTCTAAGATTAGCTAGGCCCTATTTGCATTTTACCCTTGGTATGCGCATATAAAATGTGGAAGTGGAGGCCATTTTGGTATTTTCTCAATCCATTAGCTACTTTTGTTCCTCTCAAAATCAGCTCATAAGCTAAAACAACAGGCTGTGTGGTTGGTACACAATTGGACTCAATGTATCCAATCAGCCTCTCAACCCCAACTATGTACCTGTACTACTACTTGATATACAATCGAAGACAAGTGGCATAAATCATAACACGGTGTCGAATGAAAGATTGAGAGTCGTCCGGTCACTGCCTGCATCGGTTCTCTTTACAAATTTAAGGTCAACTTAGCAACCAACTGATCGGTATGGTTAATTATAAGTAGCTTAATTAACTGCTTGCAGTAGTTTTTGTCAACTCTAGAAATCAACCATATGCTGTAGTGCGTGCTGCTACCAGGCTTAATGTTGTCATTAGGGTGATGCCAACCTCGGATCTATTTACTCGTCCGCAAAAGAAGTTCATGAAAAGGTGAGTGGGGTAGAGGCTGGAACCTTTCCATTATCTAAAAAAAATGAAAAGGTGAGTGGAGGCCAAAGTTAAATTGGGACACGAGGAATACTTTTTTCTAACCCGAAAAATATTCAGACTATGGGTCATTATCTCGAGGCTTCCAAAAATTTCGGAAAAAATTCCCAAAAATAGTAAACTGGGACATCAGGAACTAAATAGAATAGAGCTCCTGAAAAAGTTTCTAGGAGCTTCCAACAAATTTAATTCGCTCTAAGAACAAAATCAGAAAGAAGTTTAGAAAAGTCTACAAATTTTCTGATAAATATACACTAAACTTGTAATCACCTTTTATAAGATTTCCACACTTATAAGCCCCATATGCAATTTGAATGAACGCAATCAATCAATGTAACTTATGTTAAATATACTTTAAAATTTTAAAATTGTTCCATCCAATTAAATTACACGGCAAATAATTCATTTTGAAAGTATTTAGTTATTTAGAATTATTGATTAGTGTGTTAGCTGCTTCCATGAGATGAGAAAGGTGAATAGCAAAAAAATTATATCTACAAGCTTTTTGTATAAGTTTCTGACATTAGAATTTTATACACGGATGTTCATGTGCAATGTTTTTCTAATAAAAATGTTGTGCTGAAAATTTGGTTCTGAGGAAAACAATGATAATTTGTGAAAATGTTGTGCTAAAAATGCTCTGATGAGAAGTATCCATGATATTAAGTTGGACAGTAACAAATTTTGTTGAAAAAGTCGTGCTGAGAAAGTTGTCAGGATAAACTTGTCCCAAAAAATCATGCTAAGAAAGTCACAGCCTTTTTATTTATGTGGCACACCATATTTCCAAATTCATCAGACACTGTTGTCTTCAACCAAAAATAGCTTTACAAGATATAGATTTTGTTATAGAAAAGTGGACCCCTGGATTTGTATTCAATTATAATGCCTTATGGGTATGATTTTGTTGATACAAACATTTAGGCCCTTTTGGAACGCAGGAATGTCACCGGAGTTGTACAAGAATTTCACATAAATCAGTTCATTTCACAAGAAAAATATAGGAAACAAGAAAGTTTCCTATGTTCTAAAGGGGGCCTTAGCATAAGAGAAATATGTGCATGATTTAAAAACATGACAAGTTTTAGCAACTGTTTTATCCAAAATGGAAAAGTGGCTGACTGGTCTGAAATTGATCTCTGATTACTGTCCTAGCTGCGTGTTTATAAAAAAAAACTCTGACATGTGAAGTGTATAAAATATACTCTGACACCCAAAGATAGATTCCGATGCCCTTTGAAGAACTTTCCCATGTGAAGTGTATAAAAAAATTACTAACAACCTCAAATACGCCAAAGCCAGGCTTTTGGAGACGTCTCCATGTACTCTCAACCTTTTTAAAACGCTGGGACGACCCTCTCTCAGCCTCCTCCCTCTCATCCCGTCTGCCTCCGTGCATATGCACTGTACGGCGCTCGATGGCAGCGACACGAGCGTACTTGGTGGCGTTCGTGGTGGCTCTCGCGTTTCTCTTCTTGGAGGGTGCGGCGGCGGCAGAGACTTCCGGGAGGTCGGTGCAGCAGCGGCAGGAGGTGCATAATCTCCTTCGGCGGCTCAACAAGCCTCATCTCGCAAGCTTTGAGGTACAGATATATGTTGACACAATTGCTTGGTTCCTTTAGTCTCCTTGCCAAAGATTTTGGCTTGCTTTTGTTTGTGGCTGTGAAACCATATCAATTGCAGGATCGATGGCTTACTTCTATGGTGTAGACTTTGTGCTGACGATATTATCAAATATTATCGTTAGGCTGAGAGCTTGAGCATTGTGAGTATTTTCACATGGCCATCATGCGCGCATGACAAACTATTGAACTTTCATTGTGCTCAGTCTCTTTTTTAGGAGGGGATTTGAACCTGTTCATCGTTAGTCGTGTGTGTTCTTGTTTGTCATTTGACGGAGGTCAGAGCAGCAGATGCTTCACAAATTATTCGCGAGAGTGCACGTGTTTTTTTTAAGGAGAGCACAAGAATTTGGAGGATACTGCCGGTATGGCATCGCCGGCGTGGAAACAACACTGGTGTTATATGTCACTACTACACTGGGCATTTTTGGATGTTGATATTTTTTATTTTTAGATTAGAGGTGGGAAAGCCGATTGCTTTGTTAATGAGCCATTTAGACGTGAAAAGGCTGATTGTTTCTGTCAAATGGTCTCTACATTTCACACGTCCACACATTTGGTATTTTACTTGCAATCTTCTCTGTTTTCTACCTACTAGTTGCGACCACTGATTTTGAGAAATAAACAGAGCCCAGATGGAGATATCATAGATTGTGTAGACATCTACAAACAGCCTGCATTTGATCATCGTCTCCTCGAGAACCATACTATCCAGGTTCCTCTCTCTGCAGGAGCATTTCCCTTTTTGTTTCAATGTTCGGTGCAATGCCTGCTGCCATCACACACACACACACACACACACACACACACACACACACACACACACAACACACACACACACACACACACATATCATGATATCACTAAATGGTACTCCTTCATCACCTTTCAGGTGCGGCCTTCTTACCACCCTAAAGGCTTGCATGAGGACTCCAAAGTTTCAGCCCGTCCAATCAGCCAAACATGGCATCAGAATGGCAAGTGCCCTGAGAACACCATACCAATTCGAAGGATCAAGGAGGAGGATGTGCTGAGGGCCAGTTCCATTGGGAGATATGGCAAGAAGATGCCCGGGAGCATCCCAAAACACATTTCTGTCGATGACCCTGTCAAGCCCGGTGTGACGAGTGGCCACAAGGTACAAAATGTCACTCAAGAATCACCTTCACATCAGTACTAGTATTCACAATTTATTGTTATTAGTGTTTATGAAATTTCTGATTTGACTCTTCCTCTCTCATTGAGAAGTATGCCGTAGCTGCAACACCGGAGGATAAGTACTATGGAACCAAAACCAGCTTCAATTTGTGGCAACCAACAATTTCCAAGACCAAGGACTTCAGTTTGGCCCAGCTCTGGATTAGTGGGGGGTCCTATAGCAACAACGACCTCGATACCATCGAAGTAGGATGGCAGGTAAGACTAAGACCTTAAGGGGAAACATTATTAAACTCATCTTCATTAAAGGTTCTATCAAAAGCTGACTTTCAACCTCCATGATTATGTGCTTCTGAAAGAGCTAGAGCTAGAGCTTGAGTAGTATCAAGAGTAGGTTTTCATTCATGCAAACCTTTTTCTTTCCTGATTATGTGAGTATGATTCTTTCATGAATATTAGGAGCTCCTGTTGCTATACAAATGTGCTACAAAAAGAGATAAATCCTAGAAGTACTGAAAGAAACAAAACATCCAACAATAGACTCAGTAGACACAATTATTATTGGAAACAATGGCAATTGGATCTAATTTGCTTCTAAAGTGCTCACATATATCATTATGAAAGAATCATCTATTGTAATCCTTTAAAATTGTGTCCAAAATACCCATTTATGCCATTATGAAAAATAATGTAAACCAACCCTCTAAATCTGTAGGTAAATTAACATCTCTATCATGTTGAAAATAATATAAAGTAACCGATAATCTTTATCGAAATTACCAAACTTTGCAATATTAAAAAAATAAATCATAATAGTTAATGGCAAATATTTATAAGGTTTGTTATTTTGATTAAAATCATGATACACTTGGATTGAAATGTTACATATTTGCATTGATAGGTTAATAATTACAAGCACCACTTTTTAGAAAACAAATTATGACTACACACATCGTTTTATTATCAAGGAAATTTGACACCACCAATACCGCTGTGGAGGCACAAATGTATGTTTATACCATTGTATTAACTAATAGAAAAGTGCAGTTTAGAATCTAGAATCCTTATTCTTAAGAAAATCCGAAAAGAGTTTCTAGAGCCAGAAATACAACAAGCTTAGGTTGCCAAGCTTATAGATACCTAAGATCACAGTATAATATGGGATCCCTAAGAATCCTACATACTTGCTCTCTTTCATTGTGGCTAATGGCCATGTGCTCTCTATGATTTGCAGGTTTATCCGTCGCTGTATAGGGATAGCAATACTAGAATCTTCATCTACTGGACTGTAAGAAAAACACAGTATTACTGTTTTGAGTCTTTAGTATAGGCCCTTTTTATTAATCTGGGGAATGGCATAAAGAGATACTAATTTTCTATAGTTATGGAATATTGTAGCGTGATGGATATCAAAGAACAGGATGTTACAACCTAAACTGCCCAGGATTCATCCAGACAAACAATCAGTTTGCAATCGGTGGCAGCATCTCTCCTGTCTCCAGTTATGGTGGCTCACAATTTGACATCGATATTTTAATTTGGAAGGTAAAATACAAGAACCTTTCACATTACAAACATTCAAAATCAAAATCATGAATGGGCACAGAAAATCTAATGCCAGCAGCTTCGTGTTCTTTCTTAATCTGCCTTCAGACATAAGCTCAGGCTATCAATGGTGGCTCTCGCCTATTTGTGGTCTCACTCGTGCATATGTTTCATATTTGTTCGTAACTACAACACTATTGAGTTAGCCTTTTGAGCAAGGGCCCTTCTAACATATTCCTTAATTTTAACCTTAGGAGATAGCCCCTCTGTTTTAAATTATAGTTACTTTGTAAGTTAACCTTTTTTAACTCTGGAAAAGTTTAAAATCACTAGCAACTAGAAAGTCAAATTAATTTCATTATATTCTCCATGAAATATGTTTTAATAATATAGCATTTATTTGAAGTTATGGATGTTGGGCTTCCATGCCCATCGAAGAGCAGTACCCTTATGATATACTCTAACTTTTGTGCATGCATGATTTTAGCCCTTAAGGGACTTATAGATATATTCCCTTATCATAAACATAGCTATTTTCTAAATTTTTCAGTAAATTGTGGGTTGCAGGACCCCAAGAGGGGCAATTGGTGGTTGCAAGTGGGAAGCGATGTTGTGGGCTACTGGCCGTTGTCCATATTCTCCTACTTGGCAGACAGTGCCTCCTCTATCATGTGGGGTGGCGAGGTGTACTCACCTAACCCTGTCCAAACTTCCACACAGATGGGTAGTGGACACTTCCCTGAGGAAGGTTTCAGGAAGGCCAGTTATATTAGGAACATCCAAGTGGTGGGTTCGTCCAACATTCTGAAATCACCAAACAATATGAACTTGCTAAGTTCACAGCAAGGATGCTATAATGTACAGAATGGTACTAACAGGAACTGGGGCACTTACATCTACTATGGAGGACCCGGAAAGAACCCTAACTGCGTTGGTAAAAATTGAATTATTCTTTTAGAGCCCAAACATCTCCTTGACAAGAGTAAATAGTAAAGATACATGTGACTGTATTCATTTGTAGAGCATACAATTACACAAAGAAAATCTTGGTAGCAAACCATTTTTTATTTCACCATTGGACAGATTGATTTTTTTTTTGGAAAAAGGCCATTTGACAATTTTTCTTGCCAGCTGGAGCGTGCTGTTTCATTCACTGATTTAACATATTCTTTCTTCTGTAGGACAATATTTCTTTCAGACTAGAACGTTTGTCCTTTCTTATGGAATAATCTTTATTTCAAACTAGATTAATTCCCCTACCCCATCAAACAATTCGTCTTCCTGTTCCTAGTTTGGAAGAAAAGATATATAATATATTCAATGAAAAACAAAAGGTAAATGTTCCACCCAAAGAAAGAAAATGTTGGGTCTCACTCTCATCAAAAGGTAATGTTAGTTCGTCCAGGCTCAGCATAACGCTTTGATAGCTGAGGTATTTCCTAGTTGGGCCGCTGGGCTAATTGATGCTCTCGGTAAGAGGCCATACGCCTGCGAGGCCCAGCAAGGCCTGCTTGATGACAGATGACATGAAAAGGTGAATTGGGCCAGTTTCGTTTCATTTGGGCCTTTTAGTGATAGCATCGATTTAGGCATCCGGCCCGCATCCAGTTTGCTTACCTGAGAGCCTTAGTTGCTTGGCCTGATCAATCACTTTTGAGCGGCGATGACAAAGAAGAGCTAGCTAAGCATGTTTTTCTTCATCTCTGAATCTGCAGCAAGTTCCGAAGCTTATTCAGTCGGTCACCACGATCATGTTTAGTCTTAATCTCAACTTGAACCATGAACGCCACTGGACAATGGTTTTTTGTGTACCGTAGTTTTTTTAGTAAAAAAATGCTCAAGAGCGTCCATCTGCACGCCGCTTCCTTGGCCTGTGCGCTACCGGTCCAATAGGTCTGCTTTCTCTATGTCTCTCCACCTCTCTCAAAAATATTTCCCACTCTCGTGCTCGCCAATCGTGTGTTGTTGCGCCGTGCGCTTGCAACTAGTGTCATCCCCGCCGCACCGCTCAGCTCCCCTACCCAGCGCCACGCTCCATATGCGCCCCATCCTGCACCGTGCCCCCTCGTCGCCACGCCATACTCCATCCCCTTGCGCTCGCTCCAGCTCATAGCAAGCCGCGTCCCCGTTGTTGCCTTGCTCCATCCCTCGCACACGCGAAGATGCTACTAGGGTGCTGCCGACGCAACTGTTCTGCACGAGAAGGTCATGGCCGCTGTCGACGTCGTGGCCGCCGCGACGCGCGACCTCAGAAAGGAGATGTTGCGATAAAAGCACAAGTTGCAAGCGTATGTTTCAAATGTTTCAGATGTTTTAGATGTATGTTACAATTACTTCATATGGATGTTGCAAAAGTAATTGGGATGTTGCACATGTTGTATATGTTGCAAGTGTTTCAGAGGCATGTTGCAAGAGTTTTAGAGGATTATTTCAAAATGTTTCATATGTTCCAAATATATGTTGCAAGCGTTTTGTCTGGATGTTGCATATTTTGAAACATATATTGCAATAATATGTTTCAAATATTTCAGTTGTTCATTCTTATATTGCAGTAAGTATTTTCATGTTGCAAGTTACAAGTGTTTTTTCTGGATGTTATATATGTTTCACAAATAGATTGCAAGTGTATGTTCTAGATGCTTTATCTGTTTCATACCTTGGCCATGGGTATACGTAGATAGTCCAGCCAGTCCATCACCCACATGTATTCCAACAAGTGGCTGGTGTTAGTTTGATCTCCACTAGACTTGGCCCAACGGCCTTGTCTGGGCCCTAATCTCGCGTCCTGATCGGGGACACCCAGCTCAATGACGTGGCTGGTGGGCCCCCGTCACGCAGTGCTATAAATAGGAGGTGGGGGCCAGTGGTTAGGGTTACGAGGTTCACTGCCACTGCCGCCACCCACCGTCCTAACCCTATCCGATCGAGAGGGAAGTGCTGTAAGCGACGGGAAGCCTCCACCAGACTTCACCGCGCCAGTACCTCCACCACCGCCGGTCTCCACCGCTACTCCGACCGTCGCTGCCATGCATAGATCTTCATTGATGAACCAGCAAAGGCAGGGAGCTCCTCCGATGGTCGGATGTTTTCTTCCTCTCAGTCTCTATCTAGATCTCTCGGATCTATGTGATGCTCTACTCGATTCATTCCAAATACCAAAGAACTACCCACTGGATCTGCACCTAAACGATCCTAAGAATTTAACAATGGTATCGGAGCCATGGTATATGAATGAAGAACCCAGATCAGGTAAACCGATTTCAAATCGGAGAAGAAATAATGAAATGAAAACAACCCGATTTTAGATCGGGCAAAGAAACCTTCATCCAAACCCTAACTAACCCTAGATCGGGGTAACAGAACAAGGGAAGAACACTTTAACCCTAACCGGGTACTAGAAAGAAAACCAAACCCTAAAGACCCTAACCCCATCTCCATTTTTCCATTCGGATCGGCAAGAACGAACACTAAACCTAACCTTTTTCCCCATTCGGATAAACCCGAAAAGAACAACTCAAAGAAAGAAAGAAATGGGAAAGAAGGGGTGGTGCGTCGGATGGATATGCCGGCGCCGGGGAAGAAACAGAAGATCCACCGCACGTGAGGCCGGGTTTGGTCACCGGCGGCTGGATCCTTCTCGTCACCGCGCGCGCGCGTGAAGTGGGCACCGTCTGCTAGCTCACTCGACGGCGGCGAGCTCAGCCCAGGGCGAGCTCGCGCGCCGGCGAGGGGGGCGGCAGCGGCGCCACCGTGTGGCGTCAAGAACCGAAAGACCGGCGCTGTGGAGACCGAGAGGAAGGGAAGAGAAGAAAGAAAGGCCGGTGGCCATGCAGGAAGAAGAAGGGAGGAACTCCGGCGAGACCGCGGCGGCCGCCACCCGCCGAGCCCGCCACGGCCGCCATGAAGCCGCCTGTGCGGTTGCGGCTGGAAGAAGGAATGAGGAGAGTGAAATGCCGGTTAGGGTTTGAAGGGGAACCGGCTGCCCTGGTTTTGTCCCAGCGAAATACAAGGACAACCGTCCGATTGACTTGGACGGTCGAGATCAGCCGAGGGTCAAGGATGCCGAACTGGGCTCAAAATGGCCCAGGCTGGCGAGCGCGCCAGGCCGGATGCTCGGCCCAAGCCCACATTGGGGCCCGGGAAGCGGCAGACTGGTTTGGCCGACTGTTCTGGCCGGGCGGGCTGCGAACTGCTGGCAGGCCAAGCGCTGGGCCGAACACACTGCTGGGCTGAGAGCCACCCACCGGGCCGAGCGCGACCCGCCAGGCCGCGCGCCACCGGCTGGGCCGCGCGCCTGTGAGAGCCTGGGCCGCGCAAGGGCCTTCGGGCCAAATATGAAGAAAACAAAATTTTTTTCAGAAGCAATTTTATATGAATTCGATGAATATTTTAAGAATTTTGTCACATTTTCCGCTGCAAAGAAAAAGAATATTGTCTTCTCATTAAATCCGAACCAACAGGAGGATTTAATTTGAAGAGCAATTATAGTTGTTCAGAAAATGATGAAAGGTTTATCCTCTAATTAAAATTGGAACCAACGAGAAAATTTTAATTAGAGGGATATTCACATTATGATTTAAGTGAAATTATGATATTGTTATTTTCTGACCAACGTTGATGATAACAATATTATAAGCTTATTTATGAGTTTGAAGTTGAAATTTAAATCTCTGATAAATTATGCATCAAAGTGACCAATTTTCAGAGAATAGATAAAGATCAAGAAATGCTCATGAAACAGAAAGATGTTTCCGCTGCAATGATGATGATAATGATTTTCTAATTAAATTCGAACCAACGGGAGAATTTAATTTTGAAGAGTGTTAATGATAATTGACTGTGATGTGAAATTAATGTACAAGAATATTGTATTCATGATGTTGCTAATTTTAGCAAAAGTTATTGATAGAGAATTTTATGAATTTTATCTATGAGTTTTATGCATTTAATTCTATTTCTGCCCAACGGTGATATAGAATTAATGTATAAGAAAGTTGTTTTGTTCTATATCTGCCCAAAGGTGATATAGTATAGAACATAAAGAAATCAGAGTTTAATGAGCATTATGAAAGAGAAAGAAAAGCACTGGGTACTTGTAACTCAGATGATGAAAAGCCTAAACACAAATTGTGTATAAGAAAGTAGGCCATGGCATGAGAGACTATGTCCTCTTTAAGAGTGGCTTGAAAAGAAATGTTTTCTCAAATATTTTAGGGATATTGATCCAAGAAAGGAAATAGAACAATAAGAGTTTAGTTTGAGAAATTGTCTTTTATGTACTCTTTATGAAAAATAATTTAATTTTCAGTTTTTTATCATCATGATATGAATTGTAATGAATGACATGCATGTTTAATTTGACCAACGTCGGATTAAGCATGTGTGTTAAAGAATATCGAATTTATTCCTGAATTTGATGATTGAATATGAGCCAATCCTAGCATTTATGTCTCTACAAGAGAATTGTCTCGTATGGCGGCATAAAATTTAAGAAAATACCCGTGTTGTGGGGTAAAGTTGGCATAGCACTTATCCTGCATGGCAGGAGAAACTGAGATGACCATGTGTATCCCGCACAGGGAGAGAAGTTTAGGGTAGCTCTTATGCTATCCTAGTATGAGTTTAAGAACGAAAGAAGTTGAAAACGAACCTCATGATAAGAATGACATGCAAGCATGAATTACAGAAGTATTGATGAAAGGACTCTGTTGAGTTTCTGAAGTGAAATGAGGAAAAAGAATACATACTTCCATACGAATTAAGAAATAATTTCATCTTCCATGATGTAATCATGTGGATGAAGTAATCAAAGTTTCCTCACTCACAAGAGTTATGAAGGTTTCGAAATTGTGGCAGAAAAGTTTGAGCCACATTTCGAGGGGGAGGATTGTGACATGAATTAAGAAAGAAAGATAGAAAGACAATGAAAGAAACTCAGAAAGATAATTCCCCATTATATGCTTTGTATTTAGAGAAAAATGATCTATAAAAGATGAAGGTGATCATTGAGGGAGTACAACGGTCATAATAAAGATACCCCTAAGTACAGAAATAGCTAAATTCCTGAACCTTTTACAGTTCAATAGGAAGATAGCAATGAGACTAAGAAATACTAAGACGGTGCTCAAGCACCAAATGGGATAGATTTTAACAGAATAAACCCAAAATAAGAAAGATTGAAGATACGCTATCCTTACACCAGATGGATTAATCTGGGGGAGCATGGTATAAAAAGATCTACAACTTGAAGAGAAGTGGGACCAGTGCCTACTCCAATGACTCAAGATCGACAAATGTTCAACACCATGTTGATGTTGTATGACTCATACAACACATGTTGTTAGCCCTTTAAGAAGATGAATAAGAAAACAATGATCTGGTTATCCTATAGAATCGATTGACGATGAAAGAGCAACAACAACCCCATATGAAAGAAGTGTCATGCCATTAGCTGTAACACCCAAATTTTAGGAGTAATAAATTTTAAATAATTTAGAGAAGGGGAATTAAAATTTAAAAAAAAAACTATTTGGTGTTGCATTCATGCTGTTGCATTTAATTTATTTTATGGTGTGGATTTATTTTATTTTGTTTTGGCTTAGAAAATTTTATTTGAAAAGGTTTTGGAAAATAGACCAATAAAGAAAAGAAAGAAGGAAAAAAAAGAAAAACAACTTACCTTCTTACCGGTTGGCCCGGCGGCCCAGCTGACCGAGCCCGATTTTTATCCCGCGCTCGCGCTGTGCTTCGCAGACGGGCCGATGTCGCGTCGGTGGGCTGGCCCGGCATCGCAGCGGTCCAGTCGGCTGAGCCAGCCCGAGCTAGCAGCCGCGCTTTCCCTCCCCTCTCTTGGTCGCTGACCGGTGGGGCTCGGATGTCGGATGCTCCTCCTATCTTGCGTAACCGAGCCGGTCACAACCCCATCGACGAACCGCAACCGAATCCGCGTATCTAAGGAGTCCCTTTCCAAATTGATCACGCCACTATCCTATATAAGCTAGAACCGCATCTTTCATACCCTTTCTATTCGGATTTTGGGTTGTTTTTGCCCTAGCCGCGCCTTGGAACCCTAGAAGCCACGGTGGAGGCGAATTCGTCGGCTACTTCACGTTCTAGTCGCTGTAAGTTGCTCTATTAGCTTTAGTTCGTTGTTGTGACATGATTTGTTCTATCAATTTTGATGTTAAGGTCATGTTGTGTTCTTACCGTGTGAAGGAGCTAAGCCGTCCGCCTTTTGGAGCCGCCCGTCGTTCCCGTGCCGTGATTGACCGTCTTAGAGCTCTAGGTGAGATCGCAATGAGCTTCCCGTTCGATTGGTACCAACCGCGCATGTTTTGGTGAAGTTTAGGGCGGGTTTGGCGAGTCCGGCGAGCCGCCGGCCATGGCGCCGCCGTGGAGATGGGGCGGGGCGGCGGCAGCATCACCGGTCTCATCGGTGACAAGCATGAGCCGTTGGATTTGAGATCGAGGGCTCGGATTAGAAGATACCCCTTCGCGGGGTAATCTTTCTAAAGAGACCCTGAACTTTTTAGTAATCAACCCGCCATCCATAGCGTACTACTGAAAATGCGTTTTCGTGTTTTGAAAGCGTATTTTCTACCGGTTTATTCAAAAATACGTTTTCAGGAAATTACAGTTTTGCCACTAGAATTGTTTTGGTCATAAAATCTTCGTTTTAACTCCGATTTGATCCGTTCAAATTGCGTTAGGTTCGTATTTGCGAGCTCTACATGTTAGTGTAGTTGTACAGTCAGTTTTGATAAATTATTTTTCGAGGTTATAATTAAGTATTTATTTATCTATAGGAAATCTTAGAAAATTCATAACTTTCACGTTTTAACTCCGAATTTGGTGATCTTTGCGTCTGTGTGATCATAGAAACGTGGAGAAGAGTTTTATAAGCTTTTATTACTGTTTTGTTACTGTTGGTGTACTGTTCTAATTATATCTCTTTGTTTGCTTCGTGTATGTTTGATTGGATGCATGTATGTGTTGATTGATGATCGAATATAGAAGGTGAGCAGTATTTGGACGATTCGGAGTATTACTTTGAGCCAAGTCAGCAGTATCACTTGGAGAGCTTTGATCAAGGCAAGTATAACATGGGACTATCCTTGTTACCTATTCACTGAAATTATTATACATATGCATGTGTCTTCCTTGACAACCATAGAGATTATAACTTAGCTATTGATATCTTGTTTCCTTGTAGCCTATGGGTTGTGCATTTGGGTAGCTACTGCTAGTGCTTAATTATGAACAATGATCTTGTAATTTGACTAATGGATTATGCAATCAACCATTAAGATGATTTTATTACTGTTAAAAGGGGGCTAGAGCAAGGGGTCATATTGTTGCTCTGGTTTCTCTCCATAAGGACTTATCTGTACATAACCATCCGGGACATACAGTACAGCTGTGAGGGCTATATGGCTCTGGCTTTAGTTGTTCAAGAGACCTTTTCTAGCTTGTTAGTGGTTACCTTAAATGGCGTAAGAATGACTTGCCACTTTGGGTGTAGTGCGAGCCCCTGGCCTAGTGTGTATAGGCTACGGTTGTTGTGCCACAGGGAAGGGGGGTTCTACATCTGCCTGCCGAGTGAATCTAATGGCCCTAACTTGTTAGACGAACTTTTGAGTGGCTTTATATGGTTCTCGGGTGTTTGGGCTTGATCTCCCCACTCATTTGGAAATCATGACTTACAGTGAAAGTGTACACCTCTGCGCAGAGTTAAAAACTGGTATACTAGCCGTGCTCACGGATACGAGCGGCCTTGGAACATTTACAGATAGATGATCACCATTGCTATATCATGTTTAATTATTGTTTTTTATTATTATGCTCATGTTAATGCTATTCGTTATCATTATTACAATTGATTATTGGTTCTTTAATGGGAAGTGGTTTATCTTGATGCTACTCAATTGCTAATATATGATTAAAAGCTAAACGCAGTTAAACAGTGTCTAGCCTTATTGAGCCTCATGAACCCTGTGTTATATTTGTGGAGTTCGACATGAACTCGCTCTTGCTATTTCCACCATAACAGATGAAGATATAGAGGAAGATTATCGGAATGAGTACTAGTCTTGGTGTCAACCAGTCAACCGTGTCCCTGTGTGGAGTTTCCGCTGAAGAACTACTATTAGTTATTATTACCTATCGTTCAAGACTATGTCTTAAATACTTATTCGTTATGTAATAAGCACTGTGATGGTACTTTGTAATTTGTCAACTTATGTGTGCGACTGTTTCCTGGGGCGCACATGAGTCTTTTATGCATCCTATTTTTGTCCTTAAAAATGGGTGTGACATTAGCTACAGACCTGAAGGTCTCAAAGAATAAGAGAATCAGATATTATTGATAACTATAAGTTATATATATTAATGAAGAAATTCAAATGGAGGGTGATCCACCTCATTTGAAGAAACCATGAGAGACGTTAACACGTCTAAATGGCAAGAAGCTAAGGAAATTGAAATGAAATTGATGAATACCAACGAAGTTTGAGAAACAGAAGAAGTTCCTAATGGAGCCAAAACAGTAGGCTGTAAAGGGTCTACAAGACGAAATGTGGCTCCAAAGGGAACAAAAGATATGAAGCACGACTTGAATCGAAAGATTTTACGCAAGAGAATGAATAGATTACAATGAGTGCTAGTGGCACATCATGATCTGAGATAAAAGTAAAGACAGCATTTCTCAAATGGGATTTGTATGAAAAATAATTACATGGCACAACCTAAAGGTTTTATCGTGGAAAGAAAGAAAGAACGAACGAATGGGATGCCACCCGTAAAAATCCTTTATGAACTAGAGCAAGTCTCTAAACGGTGGCATTTCGAGTAGAAAGGTCAACTAGAAATTTTGGGTTAAAGAGAATGAGAGGACAATTGTATCTGTACAAAGTTATAGAATAGGAAATTCATTTCCTAATCCTGTATATGTGGATGACACCTTACTTGCTAGTAGTGATGTCCATCTACTATATGTGAAGAAGCTCTTGTCCTCGAGACTCAATAAGAATGTTCTCGGTGAAATGACTCTCGTTATAAGAATTGAAATTCACCGAGACAGATGAAAGGGGTATTAGGATTATCACGAAGGCATGCTTAGAAAAGATTGTAAAGAAACAAAGTATGCATGCAAGTGAACCTACGCCTGTTCATATAGTCAAGGGTAATAATTTTGAGAATTCTAACGTTACAAGAACCGAAATGAGATTGATCAAATGAATATGGATCCATATGCTTCAGCTGTTGGAAGCTTAATGAGTGCACAACTATGATATTACAGTTAATGAGTGCATAAGTATGATATTACCCTGACATAGTTCATTTATCCGGGTTGTTTTGGCAGAAAGTCCAGTCCAGATATAGATCACTGGAATGGAGTTGAGAATGTCTTGCAATTGTGCAAAGATTTAATAAGCCTCATGATGACTAAGAAAGAACAAGTACTCTCAAATGGTTGTGGGTACAAGAATAATGAATTTCGGCGAGATGTTTAGTGAAACCCACATAGTAGCCAACTCTCGTAGTTGGAGTTTTATTGTGGAAAAGCTCCAAAGAAACAGTTGTGGTGTCATCAATGATGCATACCTATAGTACAACTTATTATGAGGCTTATAGGACAGGCAAAATTGTTAACTTATACCCGGAATTGGTAATGGTATACAACAGCAATTACCATTTAAAGTGATTGACTCCTATGACAACAGGTCAAGTGTGCTGCCAAACACATTGACATGAAGTTAGATGTTGTGAAGGAGAAAGTCTGGAATCTTTTAAAAGCTTTCGAATGTATAAGTAAAAGCAAGTACTTGCAGATCCGCTTATAAAGGCTTACCACCCAGTGTGTTCAAAGAACGCATAGTCGACATGGGTTTATGGTATAGCCTATGATTCCCGGACGACAAAGGGCCCAAAGAAAGTATCATTTCAAAATGGAGAAGTGTATTGTGGCTGTTAGTCTAGCGGCACTAATTGCTGTGACGATGGGACAGTCCTTTGCGCTAATCTATGATGAAATAGAAAAGAAGGAAGGAAAATATGAATTGAAATTTTGAATAAGAAATTGAAGAACGTAGAAAGTGATGAGAGATCAAGGGGGAGAATGTTAGTTTGATCTCCACTGGACTTGGCCCAACGGCCTTGTCTAGGCCCTAATCTCGCGTCCTGATCGGGGACACCCAGCCCAATGACGTGGCTGGTGGGCCCCCGTCGCGCAGTGCTATAAATAGGAGGTGGGGGCCAGTGGTTAGGGTTATGAGGTTCACTGTCACTGCCGCCACCCACCGTCCTAACCCTATCCGATGAAGAGGGAAGTGTTGTAAGCGACGGGAAGCCTCCACCAGACTTCACCGCGCCAGTACCTCCACCACCGCCGGTCTCCACCGCTACTCCGACCGTCGCTGCCATGCGCAGATCTTCATTGATGAACCAGCAAAGGCAGGGAGCTCCTCCGATGGTCAGATGTTTTCTTCCTCTCTGTCTCTATCTAGATCTCTCGGATCTATGTGATGCTCTACTTGATTCATTCCAAATACCAAAGAACTACCCACTGGATCTGCACCTAAATGATCCTAAGAATTTAACAGCTGGCAGCCACCAAGGATGTCACGGGTTACCGGATCAACTATGTATCAACGATGCTCCTCAAGGACAGTTTGCAAGCCGTGATCCCAAGCAAGCTGCGGCGAGATGACACTGAATTCGCTGCTATGTAGCGTCCCATGCCCAAGAATAGGAATGGCACGACAGCCTCGTCTGGATCTTGAATGCAATCTCCCAGCTAGCCACTCAAGGTCGAAAGTCCTAGTCACCCGAAGCAACTCTAGGTTAGCGGTACTGTGGAACGACGCGTACAGCTCCAGAATCCACGCTTCATGATCCATCCGGTTGAAGTGTGATGGCATCCTCGACTAAGCTCCACTACTGCAACGACAACAAATTAACTATCTACCAAAGTATTATATTACTGCAGTTATATAAAAAGGCAAATCACCATGAGTAATAATTCTGTCTATACATTCAAACCATGATTAATAAGTAGCAGAACGATGTAACTAGGGCACATACAACGCTCATCTATATCCCGTCATGGAGACACTCTTTTTTTTAGAAAAGTCCTTGGTTTGGCTTGGAGACGCTTGCCCCGTCGCCTCGTGAGGCGATGACGAGGGCCCATGCTCCGAGGAGGAATCGACGAGCGCAACAGCGTTGTACGTCTTTATCTCCGGAAGGGGACCCCATGTTCGGATCCCATGCGAGCGCTCGCATACTCTGGTTTGGGCACATGGGCTTTCTCTGCGCGCTAAATCCTCCTCAGACATTTATGAAGATACAATCAAGCTAATCGAGAAGGTGGTGAGGAATACTTGATCAGAAGTTGAATGTCAAGGGTGTGCCTATCCAAATTGAAGATTGCACCTTCACCAATCAAAAAAGAGAGCAAAGAAAGAATGGATGCTACGGATGTGGCAAGAAAGGGCACTTTGTGGTAGATTTGTCCAAACAAGCCCACACCCAAGGACAAGAAGAAGGCAAGAAAAGCAAAGCACCAAGCCCTTACCTCAATCAAGACTTGGGATGATTCATCAAGTGAAAATGAAGCTCAACACAAGATGTGCGTCATCAAGCACTTCACATGTGTATCTTATGGCATGTGGTAATGGAAGATCACCCTCTAGAGATAGTATGATGACGATGAAATGCTTTCCTATTATAAAATATGCAAGATAATCTTGAATTTGCTAAGCTTTGCAATAGCCAACAAAAGAAGCTAAAAGTTCTATAAGAAAAGTTAGATAGTTCACAACAAGCTTATAATGTTTTGCTTGAACAATATGAAACTTTTACCAATCTTAATGTTGAGATATCTAGTAAAATTGAGCAACTTGAAGCTAGTGCAAGCACAAACGAATGCACAATAAATGATGAACAACTTTCGAGTGAGAAACTAAAAGAAATGTTTGCTAGCGCACAAGGTGAATACAAAAGTTTGCTTGCTAAAATGGAAATCCTTAGCAAACAGTGTGATAAGCAAACCGATAAAGTTGCTAATCTTGATGCCCCAATACAACCCCCACCAAAGCACCTAAAAAGAAAAAATCAATCTTTGACATGTCCAAAAAAGATTCTTGACTCACCCCTTTGCGATGAAGTTTGTTTTAAGAATATGAATGTAGAAACATGCATACAAGAGGTCACAATGGAGAATGAGCAACTCAAGTAAGAAGTGGTTTGCCTCACAAAGGACTTGGTTTTATTGAAAGGTAAGACCAATCAACCCCAACCTCATCAGGATAATACTGTCAAGGGACTAAAGAAACTTGATGAGGGACAAACCTAGTTTGCTACGTGTGCCACAAGAAAGGCCACAAGTCCTATGAGCGCAAGCTGATTCTTGAGTAGCTCCATGCCCATCGAGGTAATCAATCCCCTCCAACTGCTTCCGATTCCTCTTCCTCTGATTGCTAAACTTGTTAGGGTTCTTCGTGTTAGGGAAACTGATCTGAACGACTGAAGCTGAACACCATAGATAATTGTCGGATTAGGCTAATGAATTATGAGTTTAATCGTATGACCTGATTATCCATGAAATTAGTTTTCCATGTTAATTGTGTTGGACCCATAATCAATCAGAAATGTAATAGTCTATCACTCTATCTAATATCTATCTTCAAAAAATAGTTCTTTTGGGTTGCTAGACTTCGGCTAAAACTGAAAGTTCTTTGGTTGAATTTAATTGCATGTCAACTCCTTACGTGCACAAATCTTAAAGCAGCCAGGTAATTAATTAATTATAATTAATTTGGTCATGGGTCTACATTGGGCCCAACCCTACCCATGTTTCAAATGATTGTTGCAAGCACTTTGTCCAAAATATTTCACCTGTTTCTAGACGATGTTGCAATCGTTTCTAATCTGGATGTTTTATATGCTTCACACAAAATGTTGCAATAATACATTCTAAATGTTTCGGTTGCTTCAGTCTTATGTTACAGCAGTTGTTGTTATCTACAAGTGCTTTTAATCATCATATGCTCACAACAATGTTGCAATACATGTTCCAAATGTTTCAACTCCTTCAACTTAATGTTGCAGTAGTTGTTCTATGGTATTGCAAGTGTTCTTTTTGAGTTGTTTATATTGTTCAGTCTGGGAGGGGCGAGTCGGGCGAACGGGGCGCGTGACTCACCGGGGCCAAGCGGATGGAGGTGTTGGACGCGGGCTACGGCTAGGGGCGCAGGGACGTGCTCGTCACGCGAGTGCTGCGGCCAGGGGGTGTTGGGGTGCGCTCGTCCCACGTGGGGTGGACGCGGCACACTATGGGGCGCGCTTCATACTAGGCTAGGGTGCGCGCTGGGTTGTGCGCGCGGGTCGGGGTCGGGAAGCGGATGCGGGTTGAGCAGTTTGAGGGGTGTCCGGATGCCCCTGGTGCATCGGACGTCCGGACGCTAGATTCATCGAATATAATACGTAGCCGAGACATCTAGGGAGGTATGTCTTTCAAGTAGACAAACAAGAAACAAACCAAAGAGATGAGAAATAGGTGGATGTGGGTTGTGGTCGGGTTGTGACTCATGCCGACCTGCGAGGCTGGTGTGCTGTGCTGGTTCGCATGTCGTACGTGGCGGATGCAGGTGGAAAATAAAAGATGGAAAAAAAAGTACCCATTCCTTTATTTAATAATAATGGTAATATTTATATAAGTATATAAGTAGAGAGATACGACAACACGTATGTAGAATCAAAAAACGTAAGCGATTACAAAGGATATATAAATAAAACAAGTTTAACTGTTCCCCCGTCGCGCAGTCATATTTCCTTACCCTCCTTAGCCCCGCCAAAGAAATGCCTCTTTACATAAACGGCAGCTAGGACTCCTGCAACGATAGTGCCTACCAACACTTTTCTGCCCCTTCGACGCTGGATTTTCTCCACTTCGATTTCAATGCACGTAATGGTCAGGTCATCGAGGCTACGGAGTATTCTGTCGAGCTTAAGAGAGGCGCTATCTTGTACCGTCGCCGTGTTCGTCTCCGCGGGCTTTCCGACGGCGGTGCAATCGGAGCTGTGGAACCGGCGTACGCTGAAGTTCTCCGCCTGCTGCGAGAACCGCGGCGGCTGCCTCTCCATGGCCATAAGGGTGCGCGGAAACAGAGGTCGCCGGAGCGCGTGGCAAGCGGACCGGACCACCGCGGCCACAGACATGATAGTTGCTGCTTGGCGCTCTACCTGCTATACTAGCTTGCTAGTTTGTAGTCTGGACGGCGCGACGATCGTCGACGACTTGACCTAGTAGCGGCTAGCGCTTCTTGGATTGGATCGCTACGGTACGGTGCCGACACATCGCTTCAGCACACCGATAGCCGGGATTGCGTCGTATATGGCGGCGGCACAGCGATCCAAGTCGGAGTCGAGTCGTCGTGACCTGGTCGGAATCGGATGGAGTTTGGTATCCGACATATTCGAGAGCACTTGGGGGCCTGAGTTCGACTCCATGTGAGAGTGAATTTAAATAGACTAGGAATAAAACAAAATTTTAAAAAAATAGTTTGGGATTTCTCCTGCTCACTTCAGTAAAAAATATCCATGCGTTGCAACGGAAAAAAAAAATAAGACAATGGCACTTTAAATTTACACACGTGTGTTACATTACAAACATTTAGTTTGTAGCCAAACATCGCTTTTACATGAATGGGCCGGTGTACTTGGATGTGGTCAAATGGGCCTATGGTCCAGTGGTCAGGCTGTCCAGTGGGACACTACCTACCATCTAACCTTTTTTAGAATTTTTCTAAAATTTTAAGGGTACACGCATGCGTGCCCGTTCGGTGATACTACACGTTTCCCGCACACAAGAGACGACACCTCCCATATTTGCGTGTGTACGGACACACACACGTGTATGTGTTTGTGGTGTGAGTGTGAAGTGTGTGTGGATTGTGTGCGTCCAAGTTGTACCCGATAAAAAAAGATGGCAGCGGATCGGGTTCGGAGCGGATATCCGCGGGTTTCGGGTCCTGCGGGTTCGGATTTGGGGATGATTTCTCACCCACGGTTTTCGGGTTCGGTTTCGGGTTTGGTATCCGGTTCGGTTTCGGGTCTGGTTTTCCACCGTGGATATTCAATGGATATCCAAAATAAATCATTTGGAATTAAAACTCATGTTTTATAATATGCTAATAATAACTTGTTTACTTAGATTATTAAATCTATTCAAAATTGACTCATGAAAATATTTATTATTTGTTGCCTCTTATTTATACATGTGAATATGTGTATATTTATCCGTAGGTTTCGGGTATCCATTCGGGTTTCGGGTATCCGCGGGTTTGATTTTGGTGATGGATTTCCATCCGAATCGGTGTTCGGTTCGGGTTCGGGTTTCGACTTCGGATTTCGGTTTTGGGTGTACGGAAACTCCACCCAATCTGAACCCGACCTGACCACTTTTAGGAGACCAGAGACCTCGATCGGCGCAATCTAGGTGCGGCATTTGCATGCAGGGGTCAATCCATCACTATAGCGAGCTCTGGCAGCCGACAAAACTTCTCGCTGCCGAGCCCTCCACGGACCTAGCAGCCATGACCAAGAATTAAAGGCGATCGCCTATTGCAACCAGAGTATTAGGGGGTGTGTGGCCGGAACCCGTCGCTGCCGACGTGAAGGACGGGTTCCTCGCGCCGACCCAATTCCTCATATTATTTCCTCTGTTTAGTTCAGCCCAATAGTAGTTTTGGCCCACAACTCCACCCCACAACGAGCGCGTGACCTAGGTTCTGTCCGGCTGGTTCCAATTCCAAGCCCTCTTGGGAAGTCGGACGGGTTAGGTGCAGTTCCGTTTGCAGGTGAGTTTTTCTTTTCTTTTTCTTTTTCTATTCTATTTTCTTTTCCTTTTTCTTTCCTTTCTACTATTTCTTTTTCCTTTTTCTGTTCTCTTTTATTTTTTGTTGTGTTCTATTATTCTTGTCATCTTTTATTATTTTTTTAGTTTTCTTTATTTTCATCGTTTGTCTTTTTATTTTTCTTCTATTTCTTCCTTTCTTTTTTTCATTTTCTTTTAGGTGACCTTTTTATTTTTATTTTTGTTGTATGTATTCCTTTTCTTTTTTTTCTTTCCTTCCATTCATTTATTTTTATTTTCTTTTTTCTAGTTATAATTTTATGTTTTATTTTTCATTTATAGATACACGCAATATTCATGTAGTACACACTTAATGTTCTATGATGTTTTTTCTTGCCCGCGAGTAGAAACATGATGTTCTACTATGTATTTGTGATGTTCAGTAAACATACATTGTTGTTCTAGGATATATTTTGTGAGTTCAGTACCATTTTTTCTTCTTTTTATTTGGCTCTAATTAATTTTACTTTACTAATTTTATCATTTTATTTTATATTTTCATGATATTTGTGATGTTCACCTAGTATAACATATGATGTTCTATGCTATATTTAGCGATATTCATGTAGTCTTAATGTAATGTTCTATGATGTATTTTTGTGATGTTCGGTAGCATTTTTCTTCTTCTTTTTTACTATAATTAATTACTTCACTAATTTTTTTATTTTTTTACATTTCATGGTATTCATGATGTTTGTGTAGTATATGTATGATGTTCTATGCTATTTTCTGCAATGTTCGTGTTGTGTTAATGTGATGTTCGACGATTATCTTTAAATAAGATAAATGTTTGTTACAAAATTTTATCGAAATATATCCATATAGGACCTTTGTTTTGAAGAGTTCATTGCAAGAAATACGATGGTGCAATCGGATCTTAATTATGATATTGGTTTAGGGGATATGATCTTTTTTACCTCAAAAAGCATGGAATATGTGCGGATGTCAGTAATTTCGGCTTTACTTGCATGGTGCTGTTGTGGGATGCGGGAAAAAGGCCCAAAGATAGTTGAATTCGGCCCATCTTCTGCAGCTCGTGGTACATGAATTATTTTAGGGTGGGGTGGTTGGCGGGATTCCACAAACACCCATGGTCGGCAGGTAGGGCCCCTCGTGTGGGCCCCCTGGCCTCCCTTCCCTCCGTCCCTGGTGGCCTGGTCACGACCGACCCCTCTGAGGCCGAAGAGGTACCGCAGTGGGCTACTTAAAAAAAAAGGGTACCGCAGTGGGCCTATTTCGCTGCGTCCGTGTGATGGGAAGCCCACGGCCTAGTACCCAGGCGGAGAAGAGCTTCTGCATATCTGACGCTCGGCGACTTTAGTTTCTCGTGATGCCGTCCGCCTTCTGCCCATCTGGCTAGCTTCGTGCTTCAATCGTTTGACAGAAAACAAATGCTTGTCTCAATGATCCAATGATTATATTCTACAATCTACACCTAACATACCCTTTTCATCCACACAGAAGAAGTAAGAAATAATTTGCTCCAATCTGCACCTAACGTATATGTACCCTTTATTTCATCTCTTATACTCCTATATGTTCCTATCCAGTAAATCTCACTGTTTTATTTCATCTCTTATTGCCTTATGTTTTGTACCCCTATGCACAAAGTGCTAAACGCTAAATAGACACCACATATTGTTTAGCTAATTAAACGACCTAAATGTAACTTCAAATAATCTACAACATATAAAAAGACTCGAATACACTTAACCGATATATACTAGCCATCTTGTACGTATTTAAACGGATTTAAATAGATTATATGGCTGTATAGGCAAAAAAAAATCATGCATGCTAACTTCTCTATAGAAGGAGGATCCGCCACTGATTATGTAGTCCGCCATAGGTCAATTTTAATCCAGGATCTGCCTCTGTTTGCATGAGTAGCTTTCGGGAGGAAGGGAGCCCAGGCCGGGTCAACAATGAGCAAACCACCCACATCCCACATGTAGTGTCACACAGGGATGAGGACAGGGTCGGAGGAGATACGCGACGCGAGGGGAGGAAGAGGAAGGCAGAGATAGCCAGATCGGGAAGGGGGATTGGAAGAAAAAAAATACACGAGCACTGTATGGCCGCCGCAGCACACTGCATACGGATCGTACAGACCAAGGTAATAAATAGCGGTGGTAGCGGCCGCAATTGCACCCGCAATAGCGATAGCGGTCCATTGCCGCTACCGCTATGAGGTAGCGCTCTGAACTTTGCATCCTGGAACTTTGCGGCCGCAATTCTGAATAGCGGGCTAATATTGCGGCTGCAATTGCACGTAGCAGGCCGCAATAGCATGGAAGTAAATATCCATAATTGGTCCAGCCCACTATGACTCACACTCCAAATTCAAATACACACGCATCGGCTATGAAACTTAAAATTATTCATGATATATGTACTTAAAATTATTTATACTCATTATTCATGATATATGTACTTAAAATTATATAGGACTATCGGGTGCCGCTATTAGAACTTATCGTCCGCAATATCGCCCGCTATCCGCAATCCGCTAACTCAACGTCAATCCGCTACCTACCCGCTATACGCTATTTATTACCTTGGTACAGACCTGCCCAAGCTCTACCGGATTCGGTGAGGCCAGGACAGGGCGAGCCACAGATTGGGCGCCGGCGATGACATCGTGTGCAATGGACCAGATGCAAGGCCGAGCAGAATGAACATGGAGCAGAAGGCAGGGACGGCGCACAACGTGACGACATGGGTGCGAAACATGTGCACCGCCGTGAGGGTGAGGGCGAAGGCAAAGCGATGACTGCCCGGGAGAAGGATCGATCTTGCCTTTTATGCCGTGGAAGGCGAGGGGGAGAAGAATCGTGCCTTTTGTGCCGCGGAGACGTGATTTCTGTTTCCTTATTTCAACCGGATCATCGCGGTGGAGGGAGCGCGGTTGCCGGGTTGGCCAGGAAAAATCATCTTGCGGGGGGGGGGGGGGGGGGTGGCGGTGTTCCCACGACGGGTGAGTGAAGGCAAAAGCATGAGTTTTGGACTTCGCGTAGCCAGTGGACGGAATCATTTTAGATGTTTTATAGTTGTAGAATAGTCGTAGATAGAGATAGAGATTATATCATTGGCCTTGCTTCATAGACATCACTTTGGTTGGAGTCGTGTGCGAGAGAAATTCGAGTGAGGAAGTTGGGGTCAACAACATGAAAATTACTAAATTGTTGATCTAAAAATAGGGATAAAAACACAAGGAGCAAAATTACATGGCCAAACATGTCGCTTAATCTATATCTATACCTAATAATAAAAAGACAAAATTTTCGCGTAAAATGTAAGTAAGACTCCTACTCAACTAAGATTACATGTAATATAAAACTGGAATTTGACCAAAACTGTATCCTCATGCGCCCATTGTATCGTAGGAACACTGGCTGTGTACGTGTACGACAAGTGTGCTAACTTCTCTATAGAAGGAGGATCCGCCACTGATTATGTAGTCCACCATAGGTCAATTTTAATCCAGGATCCGCCTCTGTTTGCATGAGTAGCATTCGGGAGGAAGGGAGCCCAGGCCGGGTCAACAATCAGCAAACCACCCACATGTAGTGTCGCACAGGGATGAGGACAGGGTCGGAGGAGAGACGCGACGCGAGGGGAGGAAGAGGAAGGCAGAGATAGCCAGATCGGGAAGGGGGATCGGAGGAAAAAAAATACACGAGCACTGTATGGCCGCCGCAGCACACTGCATACGGATCGGACAGGGCGAGCCACAGATTGGGCGCCGGCGATGACATCGTGCCCAATGGACCAGATGCAAGGCCGAGCACAATGAACACGGAGCAGAAGGCAGGGACGGCGCACAACGTGACGGCGCAGGCGTGCACGGCGAGGACGACGGCACGGGTGTGAAGCATGTGCACCGCCGTGAGGGTGAGGGCGAAGGCAAAGCGATGACTGCCGGGGAGAAGGATCGATCTTGCCTTTTATGCCGTGGAAAGCGAGGGGGAGAAGAATCGTGCCTTTTGTGCCGCAGAGACGTGATTTCTGTTTCCTTATTTCAACCGGATCATCGTGGTGGAGGGAGCGCGGTTGCCGGGTTGGCCGGGAAAAATCATCTTGCGGGGGCGGGTGTTCCCACGACGGGTGAGCGAAGGCAAAAGCATGAGTTTTGGACTTCGCGTAGCCAGTGGACGGAATCATTTTAGATGTTTTATAGTTGTAGATAGAGATAGACATTATATCATTGGCCTTGCTTCACAGACATCACTTTGGTTGGAGTCGTGTGCGAGAGAAATTCGAGTGAGGAAGTTGGGGTCAACAACATGAAAATTACTAAATTGTTGATCTAAAAATAGGGATAAAAACACAAGGAGCAAAATTACATGGCCAAACATGTCGCTTAATCAAAAAAAAAAGTGACTACATTAATAGGACTTTCAGAGGAATAGAGACCAACTCTCTACATTTAAAGTCACAGGGATAAAATCACAAAGTCAAAAATATTGGGACAAAATTACTATTTCGCTATAAAATGGGAGCATGAACACTTGAGCCCTCAATTGTTGGCAGCCGGCATCTCCTCGTTGTCCTCTTTAGTCCAGCTAAAGAAACGCTTCTTCGCATAAACGGCAGCTAGGACGCCACCAGCAGCGAAGATGGTACGACGCACCCTTACTTTTCTGCGCCTGACCTGTTCCGCTAATTCTTTCCACGCAGCATTATGTGCATCGAAGGCACGGTTTATCTGGTCGAGCTTGCGAGAGACACCGTCTTCCACAGTCGCTGGCTTGTTCGTCTCCGCCTTCCCGACGGCGGTGCAATCGGCACTGTAGAACCGACGCGTGCTGGAGTTCTCGATGAGGGCGCACGGAAACGGAGGCCGCCGCCGCAGCGCATAGCAAGCGGACCGGAGCACCGCTACCGCAGACGACGACATGCGAATTGGCTCAAGCAGAGCCTACACCTGCAGCTAGCTAGTTTGTAGCGAGTTTATAACGGCGCTCGCGACCACGACTTGACTTGACTTTGCTGCAAAAAAATTCTTCTTCTTGATTGGATTGTTGGATTGAATCGCTATGTGTATGTATATAAGGGCCGGGTTTGCGTATATGCCGGCGCAGCGATCCAACTCGGAATCGAGTCGTGGTATCGTGATCGGAATCAAAAACAAGTCATCTCCGGGCTAGCGAAGTGACGTGGTACGTGCTCGGTCGCTCCCGCTTCACCGTGTAGGATCGCATCCATCTAGGACACGGGTTCATTTGTTCACAATTAGCCTAATCATAGTTTAGAATGTAAATTTGATTAAACATGAGATGATTTGACTCTCCAGTATTCTTGAAATGGAATGGAGAGAGTACTATTAATTATCTTGTCTCTCCCACCATAATAATTATTCTTTATGCTTTGATATCTTAAAAATCGACATATGTGTTATATGTGGTGTAAACAACCAATTTTATTGACTTGCACAAAGCAAAGTGTTATATCTTCTATACCTAATACCTATACCTAATAATAATAATAATAATAATAATAATAATAATAATAATAATAATAATAATAATAATAATAATAATAATAATAATAATAATAATAATAATAAAGATGCAAAATTTCAAGCTCTTTTTTTTCGTCCATCCATTTTTTTCCACCTTCCTTCAACTACCGAACAATGCAGAGTTTATATATGTATATAATCTCATGCTGATACGAGATAGAATATCTCGCGTCTAAACCAATATGGAGCAGGAATCCTAATCAAAATAGATTTCTCAGATCCTGGATACTCTAAATATAACTCTTAATAATCAAATAGAAAAGAATAAGAGTTTCGTTCTTTATTTTGCTCTGCTTTCTTTATTTAGTTATATGTCAAAAGGGAGGAAAAAATTACGTTCGTTTTCTAAAATATTACTTCTTTCCATAATATTACGCATCGCGGAGCGGGGTGCTTGAATAGAACACGTACTGCGCGCGAGTACCCGGCGGTTGCCAACGGCACAGACCACCACAGGTTCGCGGTGATGGTGCACCTCAAGGCGCCAGCACTGGTGACCGCGGTGCCGCTGGATCTTGTCGCGGTGCTCGACGTCAGCGAGAGCATGGCGGGCGCGAAGCTTGCGCATGTGAAGCGCCATGGAGTTCGTCATCGACCGCCTCGGCCCCCACGACCGCCTTAGCGTCGTCGTCTTCTTAGGCAACGCCCGGCAGTTCATCCCGCTGATGCGCATGACGGACGACGAGAAGGCCGCCGCCAAGCTTGCCGTGGAGGCCCTCGAAGCGTCCACGCCGGCGTCGACCAACATCCGCGCTGGCCTCGACGAGGCAGCCAAGGTGCTCGGCGGTAGACGGCAGTGGAACGACGTCGCGAGCGTGATCCTTGTCTCGGACGGTCATGACAGCTGCGTCGTGCCGGAATTTTTCCTGCGCGACAGCGACCGGGCCATGCCGCGCATGTTGGTGCACACATTCGGGTTGGGCTCCGACCTGGATGCGGCGGCCATGCACACCATCTCGGAGGCTACGGGCGGCACCTTCTCCTTCATCGAGGACCACGCCGTCATCCACGACGCGTTGGCGCACTGCATCGGCTGACTCCTATCGGTTACTGCCAGGGATGTCTATCTCGAGATCAGTTGCGCGCAGGATGACGACGATCACAATGTCACGGCGGTCAAGGCCGGCCGCAGCGTGACAAGCAAATTTCCGGACGATGAAGGCACGGTCAACGTCGGTCAGCTCTACGCAGACGAGGAGAGGCGTATCCTGTGCTTCTTGGACATCCCGAGACTTGACGACGAGGGGTACAGCATCACCAGCCTTATCAGTGTTCACTGCAGCTACATGGACGGCGACAGCTACGACAAGATCCAGATGTTAGGATGATCTCAGAGGCCCAGCCCAACGGCTGGGGCCCCGTTGCCCCTGGATCGCGCCCTGATCGGGGGCGCCCAACCGTTCCATGGTTGGTGGGCCCCCGACGCGCTGCGCTATATAAAGGGAGTGGGGGCCGCAGGCTCGCGTAACGAGTTTCCCCGTGCCCCAAACCCCACTCTACAACCCTAGGCCATCCGATCGGCTCGCGCAGTGGCGTCGGGAAGCACCACCGCGCCGCCTTCTCTTCACTGCCGCACCACAGTTCCCGGACAACGCCGGTGGAGGCCCGAAGGAAGGCGTGATCTACTTCACCGACACATCTACGCCATGGACACCTCCGGATCCGCTCCCTCCAACGACGGTTCAACTTCTAAAACCCTAGATCTACCTCATAGTACATCACAGTTTGTTCTCTTTGTATCCCGATTCCCGTTCGCGCTACTAGTCATAGATCCTAGCAAGTTTATCAAAGTCTATCAATGGTATCAGCCGATCTAGTAGTAGATCGGGCTCGGGAATCTTCTAGAACAAACAGCAAGTAACTAGAAAGGGGGTTTTTTCTTTTTCAAACCCTAACCCTAGCTAGCGCAAGAACACGGAACCCTAACCCTAAAAGCAAAGAGGAAGGGCCGGGGGGGATCCATGCACTTACCTTTTGCCGCGGTCCTCCCCGCACCGCCGCCAGGTCGCTGACGTCCGGGACAAGCACAGAGACCGGCCGGGGGGATTCCACGCCGCCGCGCGGCCCTCCGTAATCAGCCATCCAGTGAGACAACCGCGCTCGGGCACCGCGCTCGAAAACCCTAGACGGCGGCGCGCTCCACCATCGGAGAGCGCGCGCACCGGCCAGGGCCCTCGGGGCGGCGCCGTCCTCCTCTCCGGCCGCCGCAGGGAGCTCGGACTCTCTTGGTTTTCGGTGGGGTGAGAGAGGAGAAGCAAGGCAAGAGAGAGAAGAAAACGGTGAGAATGAGTTAGGGTTTTTCGTCCGGCGGCCGCATCCACGTTTTTGTTCACGCGACTTCGCCGGAGAACCGTCGGATGAAATCCAACGGCTCTCGGCTGCTGGACCCGAGCTCAGCCCAGGCGGGTTTCGGCGCTGGGCCGAATGCACGCCGCCGGCCCAGGTTGCGGCCTGATTTGCACAGCGAGCTCTGGACGTGGGCCACATTCACGTTATACGGGCCGAGCCCAATCAGCCGCAAAAGAAAAGAAAAAAAAAAAGAGAGAGAGAGAGGCGCTGCTGGGCCAGCGCCCAGCCAGCCCAAATCTCCCGAGCTGGGCCGCAAACGGCCATGGGCCAAACTGGTTTGCTGCGGCCTGATCAAGCACAGTAAATTTTTTTTTCATTTTCCTTTTTTATTTTTCAGAAGCATTTGAATAATTATTTTGCCCAGTTATTAAACTCTATTTAATTGCACCAACGTGTTTATTACTTAGAGATCCAAGTCAGCAAGTTATGCTTCTGAGAAATAGCAAGTTAATTAAAGTTTTCCGCTGCGCAAGCTCTAATATTTTATGCATTTATTCTATTCTGCCCAACGGTGATTAGAATTTATGTAAAGGGTTAATTTTTGTATATCTTGATTTTGACCAACGTTAAAATAAGATATGCAATTACTTTTTCCTAGATTTACTATTCATGTCCTCACTGTTTTATTATGTTTAATTTCAGACCAAGCTCTCAATGCGATGCACTTTATTAGTGCAATCCCAAAGCTGACGGGACAGAACTATGTTCTGTGGCGAGAAGAACTTGATGCTGCTCTAGCACTTGCCGAGATAGATTTGGCTCTTCAGGAGCCAAAACCCACTGAGCCAGAGGAGCCCGAAAGGGCTCAAAATGAGACCGATGAAGCTTTTGCTAATCGGAAGCGAGACTATGCTCCCATTAGAGCAAAGTATGATCTTGAGAAATACAAGTGGGAAAAATCAAACCGCAAGTGCAAGATTGTCATCAAGAAAACCATCACAGAGGGCTTAAGAGGTGCCATCCCAGAATGTGAAACAGCAAAAGAATATCTTGAGAAAGTGAAGAATCAGTTCACTGGTTCCACCAAAGCTCATGCTTCCACACTGATCCAGAAACTCACTAACATGAAGTTCACAGGTGGGAGTGTGAGAGAACACATTCTGAGCATGAGCACCATGGCAGCTAAGTTAGACAAGCTAAAGATGCCCCTGGCAGATGGTTTCATCATTCACTTAGCTCTAAACTCTCTTCCCAAAGAGTATGAGACATTTGTTGTTAATTATAATACACAGCCAGAGGATTGGGATTTAGAGAAGGTGATTGCAATGTGTGTACAAGAAGAAGAAAGGCTAAAGAATGCAAATGGTGGTTCTGTGAACTTTGTCAAAGGAAAGAACAAGAAGCCATTCTACAACAAGAAAGCTCCAGATGCCTCCACCTCTCATAACAAGGGAGGAAACTCTTCACAGCACAAAGCACAGCCAAAACAAGACAACCAGCAGAAGCAGGAGGACCCGGATCGCTGTAGATGGTGCAATGAGACAGGGCATTGGAAGCACGACTGCCCTAAGTTCATGAGACACTGCCTAGTAAAGGGTGAGGACATTATAACTTTTGTTGACGAATCCTTATATCTAAGCTATGCTAGATCCACATGGTGGATTGACTCAGGTGCAACTGTTCACGTTGCTAACTCTTTGCAGGGATTCAATGGAGGGAGAACCCTTCAAAGAGGAGAAAGACAGATTAAGGTGGCCACTGGCGTTGAAGCTGAAGTTCGAGCTATAGGAAATCTATCTCTAGACTTAGCTAGTGGCTTCACACTTCAGTTGCATGATGTTCTTTATGTTCCCTCTTTAGCCAGAAATTTAATTTCAGTTTCATGTTTGTCAGACTATGGTTTTGATTGTCATTTCAGCAAGAACAATTGCAAGCTACAATTAAATAATAAGTGTGTGGGTCTTGCCTTCCGACAAGACAAACTTTATTTATTATCTATGTCTGAGAATGTGAATGCTGAATGTAATAATGCCGAGAATGCAATACCCGCAGATGCTAGCAAGAAAAGGAAAAGAATTGATTCGTCATCGAAATTATGGCACTGTCGTTTAGGCCATATTTCGAGGGGGAGAATAGAACGCTTAGTCAAAGAATCAATACTCCCACCACTAGAACTCTCAGAGTTAGAGCAATGCGTTGATTGCATTAAAGGCAAGTTAGCAAAGAACATAAAGAAAGGCGCTAAGCGAAGCACGGGAGTACTAGAATTGATCCACACAGACATCTGTGGACCTTTTCCAGTAACATCTGTGGATGGTTTTGATTCCTTCATCACATTCACAGATGACTACTCTCGTTTTGGATATATATATCCAATCAAAGAACGTTCAGAAGCTTTAGACAAGTTTAAGATATTCAAGGCTGAGGTTGAAAATCAACTAGACAGAAAAATCAAAGTAGTGAGATCTGACCGTGGGGGGGAGTACTACGGTCGACATACCCCTTATGGACAAGTTCCTGGACCTTTTGCAAGGTTCTTACAGGAAAATGGCATAGTAGCCCAGTATTCAATGCCGGGCGACCCACAGCAAAATGGAGTAGCAGAAAGGCGTAACCGTACTCTGATGGATATGGTGCGCAGTATGATGAGCTATTCCACTCTGTCACTGAGTTTATGGATGGAGGCCTTAAAAACCGCCATTCACATTCTCAACAGAGTTCCGAGCAAGTCAGTACTTAAAACACCGTATGAGTTGTGGACCGGCAGGAAGCCCTCAGTCAACCATCTGCGTGTCTGGGGGAGCCCTGCTGAAGCAAAAGTATTTAACCCAAACATAGGAAAGCTAGACCCCAAAACAGTAAGTTGCCATTTCATTGGCTATCCAGAAAAGTCCAAAGGTTATCGTTTTTACTGCCCTGGTAGACATACCAAGTTTGTGGAAACAAGACACGCTAGTTTTCTAGAAGATCAGATGATCAGGGGGAGCAAGACAGCGCGAGAAATCACCCTTGAAGAGAAGCGGGTGTTCGTGCCCATCCCTATGGTGCAGGAACCCTACTTCACGCTGCCTGTTGTTGTTGGACCTACGCAAGTGGTGACAACACCTGCTGTAATTTCGCCTACGGCTAATTCGGAACCTGTCCTTCAGGAACCGAATGAACCCATAGTTGATGAACAGCAGCCCCAACAAGATCAGCCTCAAGAACAAGAAATGCCAGTAGCAGAACCTTCTGGCAGACCTCAAAGAGCGAGAAAGTCTCCTATTCCAGATGACTACATAGTTTATGAATGCGAAGAAATTCAGATGGAGGATGAACCTACCTCATTTGAAGAAGCCATGAGGAGCACTGAAGCATCTAAGTGGCAAGAAGCCATGGAAGATGAATTAAAGTCCATGAGTACCAATAAAGTTTGGGACCTAGAGGAAATTCCTGAAGGAGCCAAAACAGTAGGCTGCAAATGGGTCTACAAAGTGAAACGTGACTCCAAAGGGAACACAGAAAGATATAAAGCAAGACTAGTAGCAAAAGGTTTTACTCAACGAGAAGGGATAGATTACAATGAAACGTTCTCTCCCGTCTCGAGCAAGGACTCCTTTAGAATCATAATGGCCCTAGTGGCACATTTTGATCTAGAATTACATCAGATGGATGTGAAGACAGCGTTTCTCAATGGGGATCTAGAAGAAAGAGTGTACATGGCACAACCGAAAGGTTTTGCTGTGACAGGCAAAGAAAGAATGGGCTGTCGCCTGAAGAAATCCATTTATGGATTAAAGCAAGCATCCAGACAGTGGTATTTGAAGTTTGATAAGACAATCAGGAAGTTTGGGTTTAAAGAGAATGTTGAGGACAATTGCGTGTATGCAAAATTTAAGAATGGGAAATATATTTTCCTAGTACTGTATGTAGATGACATTCTACTAGCAAGTAGTGATGTCACTCTGCTACAGGGAACCAAGAGATTTTTGTCCTCAAATTTTGATATGAAGGATTTAGGTGAAGCTTCTTTTGTCTTGGGCATAAAGATTCACCGAGATAGAAACCGAGGGGTATTAGGATTGTCTCAAGAGGCATATATAGAGAAAATATTGAAGAAATTCAATATGCATAAGTGTAGACCATCACCTGCTCCTATTATAAAAGGTGACAAGTATGGGGAACACCAATGTCCCAAGAGCAAGTTCGAGCGCGATCGCATGCAAGCCGTTCCATACGCTTCAGCTGTCGGAAGCTTGCAGTATGCTCAAGTGTGCACACGCCCAGATCTGGCTTTTGTGACTGGGCTGCTTGGCAGATATCAAAGTAATCCAGGTATGGAACACTGGAATTTAGTAAAGAAGGTCTTAAGGTACTTGCAAGGTACGAAAGGGCTCATGCTAACCTACAGAAGATCTGATGACCTACAAATAGTAGGATATTCAGATTCTGATTACGCGGGAGATGATAGAAAGTCTACCTCAGGGTATATATTCACTCTCGCGCAAGGAGCCATATCATGGAAAAGCTCAAAACAAACAATAGTCACTGCATCGTCCACAATGTATGCTGAGTTCATTGCTTGTTATGAGGCATCGGGACAGGTGAATTGGCTTAAGAAATTTATACCCAGTTTGAAGGTGGTCGACAGCATCGATAAACCACTAAAGTTGTATTGTGATAACGAGCCAGCAGTGTTGTACGCTCACAACAATAAGTCAAGCAATGCCGCCAAGCACATTGACAAAAAATATTATGTTGTGAAGGATAAAATCCGGGATCATGTCATAAGTCTTGAACATATAGGCACAGAAAAGATGTTAGCGGATCCGCTTACGAAAGGCTTACCGCCCAATGTGTTCAGAGAACACGTAGCCGGCATGGGTTTGAAGGAAGGCCTGTGATTCCTGGATAAGTAAGAGGGCCCAAGGCGAGAATCTACCACTGAACAGAAAAGTGTCTGTGGCTGTGTAATCTAATGGTAATAACTGTTATGATGAAACATGCTCAATACACTAATTTGTGATGGGGTGGGTTAACAAAGTGAGAAAGCAGAGATGAGATCAAGGGGGAGAATGTTAGGATGATCTCAGAGGCCCAGCCCAACGGCTGGGGCCCCGTTGCCCCTGGATCGCGCCCTGATCGGGGGCGCCCAACCGTTCCATGGTTGGTGGGCCCCCGACGCGCTGCGCTATATAAAGGGAGTGGGGGCCGCAGGCTCGCGTAACGAGTTTCCCCGTGCCCCAAACCCCACTCTACAACCCTAGGCCATCCGATCGGCTCGCGCAGTGGCGTCGGGAAGCACCACCGCGCCGCCTTCTCTTCACTGCCGCACCACAGTTCCCGGACAACGCCGGTGGAGGCCCGAAGGAAGGCGTGATCTACTTCACCGACACATCTACGCCATGGACACCTCCGGATCCGCTCCCTCCAACGACGGTTCAACTTCTAAAACCCTAGATCTACCTCATAGTACATCACAGTTTGTTCTCTTTGTATCCCGATTCCCGTTCGCGCTACTAGTCATAGATCCTAGCAAGTTTATCAAAGTCTATCACCAGAGGCCCGTGGAGGCGACGGACGTGGCGCGGTGCGTGGAGGTCGAGCGGGAGCTCCTCCGCGTGGCGGCGGAGGACATGGCTCTGGCGTGGGAGGCAGCGGAGCGCGGCACCTACTTCGAGGCCGCGCGGATCCTCAACGCCCGCCGGGAGTCGCTGAGCCGGTCGGCGCCGGCGCTGTCCGGCGGCTCACTGTGCACGGAGGTGGCGGCCGAGCTGCATGAGCTGAGCCAGCTCGTGTCGGACGAGCGCGAGTACTGGAAGAGGGGCCGCGCGTGCCTTCTCGCCAGCATGAGCTCGCACTCGCTGCAGCGCAGCTCGTCGACGGTTCGGTTTGGCTACGGCGTGGGTTCGTCGGTGTTCGCGAACCCGGCGATGCGGAAGATGGAGAAGCTGTCGGAGATGTTGCGTAAGCAGTAGGAGGTGCCGCCGCTGCCGCCATTGCCCAAGAATGGAAGCAAGACCGTTGTTCCTCTTGGTTTCGGGCCGCCGTCTAGAGGCAAGGTTGGCGTCAGTTGCTACGGTTTTAAAAAAAAATTGATATTTTAAATTTTTTAAATTATTGCAAGTAGCCAAGGATACAAGTTGTATGTCCCGTTGCAACGCACGAGCATGTTTGCTAGTCTATATTTATATCTATACCTACCTATATCTATATCTATATCTATATCTATATCTATATCTATATCTATACCTAATAATAAAGAGGCAAAATTTCCGCCAAGTATTTTCTTCCGCCTCTTTTTCTTTCACTCCGGGTTCTATTCCAGTCCGGTTATCTTCCAGTCTAAATCTAAAAGTGTGATATGGAGTCTGATTCCAAAACGTATTTTTAACGTTACGCACCTACGAATCCTAATAATCCAAATATATCTTAATCTCAATAAGAATTTTAGTCCAACTAAAAAATCAAAAGAGTAGAAATATAATCTAATATTAAACCTCAACAAGTATTTTTTTCTGTTTTTCCAGGAACCTTGAGACTGTGTGCGTTAGGAAGAAGGGTGAGTTCTGGTCAGTCATAATTTTTTTCGATTTCTGAGCCAAATCCTTGTGAGACGGAATGTTTCCTATTTCCTTTTAAGTATTTTCTTCCACCTCTTTTTCTTCCACTCTGGGTTCTATTCCAGTCCGGTTGTCTTCCAGTCTAAATCTTAAAGTGTGATATGGAGTCCGATTCCAAAACGTATTTTTAAGATTACGTACCTACGAATCCTAATAATCAAAATATATCTTAATCTCAATAAGAATTTTAGTCCAACTAAAAAATCAAAAGAGTAGGAATATAATCTAATATTAAACCTCAACAAGTTTTTTTTTCTGTTTTTCCAGGAACCTTGAGACCGTGTGCGTTAGGAAGAAGGGTGAGTTCTGGTCAGTCAAAATTTTTTTCGATTTCCGAGCCAAATCCTTGTGAGACGGAATGTTTCGTATTTCCTTTTCCTATTCAAATTTGTTTTGATTTCTTTCTCTCTTTTTCTCCGGTTCCAGTTACGTTTAGTCATGCTTTCTTTTTTTCATTCTGTTTTCATTATTTTTCACATCACATTCAACTAAGCGTCACGTGTTTCCATTATATTATTTTTACTTTTCATGGTCAACTAAATGTTAGTGTGAAAATAGAAACAAGTATATAAATAATGACAATAAAAGTAAAGAATAAAAACAACACAATATATAGGTTTCGAACTCCTAACTTTTCACTAACAAATAAATATTTCTACAACCAAATTACTAATGTATTTTTTATTAAACACAAACTAATATTATTATATCCTGATCCAGTCGTTAGTCCAACTAAATAAATGTGCATCATGTATGTATGCACCGGTGCAATCCTCGACAATGAAACGATGTGAAAAATCGAAAGAAGCATTCTGTTATAATCATCAGACGTACTAACATAATTTTTTTGTCATGTTGAAACATGGTTGAATGCATCAGACATGAACAAAATATACACACATGGGACGGTGTGATATTAAGTGAGGGAAAGAATAAAAAATAATACCCTTTGAGTAAAAGATGCTAAGAACCAAAGAAAGTCCTCCTACACTAATCAACAATGACATCACCATCAAAGCGCTACCGCCTGCTGTGGCGCGATGTCCATCGCCATGGTTCTCTTTGAATGAGAACATGAATGACACCTCGCCTATACTACCATGCGAGAGCCGCCGATCCAGCTCCATGGTGTCCAAACTATACACTAGGTGACTGCCATGAGCTTCGGGATGATGAGCTCCATAGTTGCCGCCACACCGAGCCAGACCGAGAGGAGCCATGGCGGCCACGCGCAACGGGCTCACCAGGGCCCGTAGCATGTAGCACACCGAGGAGTGGCGTGATGGCTTGGCGCTCAGGCACGTCTTGGCGATGATGGCCACTGCCCACACCTCCTCCAGGTGGTTCTCATCCAGCAGGAGCGGTGGGTCCATGATGTCAGCTATGCTCGTTCGGTCACCACCATTGATGTGGTTCAGCATGTTTTTTTATGAAACAGGAGGGGTTCGCACCCCTACCGAGCTTTATTGAAATTTTTAAAAAGATGTACAGGTTCTCCACGTACAAAGCTCAAGAAACAAAATAGATAACAAAGAAAATCAACAAGATTATACAAAAGCTTCTAGCCGTATATCTATACGAGGATGTAGCCGCTGTCTCGAAAGCCATTCTTCTGAGGCCACGTCGTTTCATCTGCTGATGCCAACGTTGCTGGTCATGACCTCTAGCAGCAGCTTGCGGAAGTACAGGACGACGTAGGAACAAGTGGCAGGTGGACGTGTCATTTTGCAAGGTCATAAATGAGAAATTTTTAAAAAAACTATTATCCATCGACAAAGCCCTCATTTGTTCTAAATGGCTTTGTCCACATTTCTTCTATAATAATAGTAAAATAATATGGGGGCTTTGTTCATCGATAAAACTTCTATCCATGAACAAAGCCTTCATATTATTTTAGAAACTTATATGGATAGAAGTTTTTAAAATTTTTGACACCGGAGCGCTTCTATCCTCCAAATTTACCATTAAAATTTGGTAGCCTTTTTTCTCCCGTTGCATCGCACGGGCATATTTACTAGTATATTAATAAAGAGGCAAAATGTTAGGCTCTTTTTTTCGTCCATCCATTTGTTTTGTCTGTCTTCCCTAACTAACTTCGTGAATATGGATGTTATTTATATCCTGCAGCTCCCATATTTATATGACACATATTGGACAGCCTAAAGTAATATAGATAGTTATAGGAATCCTAATCCAAATAGATGCCTCCAATTCTAAGCATGTTGTATAGAAATTCTAACTCAAATAGGAAAAATACAAGTATAAATTAGAAAATATATTCCATCTCATTTTATTCTCTTTTTTTAATCAAAATATAAGATATACAGATCAGATTTCTTTTGTGTTTCTTTTGGAAACCGAACGAAAAATGCAAAAAAAGGAAACGGAAACACAACATGAAAAAAATAGAGGCAAATGGGGGAAAGGGAAATAGGAAACGGAAACACAACGTGAAAAAATTAAAAAATAAAAACCAGGATGGACACTATACAAAATAGGAATAGGAAACGAAAACAAGACATGAAAAATATAGAGAAAAAAGTAAACCAGGACGGATAAGATGGGTATGAAACGAAATTGAAAAAATAAATGGGGCAGGTATCTTTGTTAGGATCGGGAAAAATAAAATTCGAACTCAATGGAAAAATAAAAACAAAAAAATATATTATATATATTTGCTTTTGGCAACATGTGTGCATGAGCATAACGTGTGGGCAAGCAAAAGAGGCAAATATGTGCATAGTTATACGCGACTTTGGTTCAAACTCGATTGAGCTTGATGTACAACCAAGCAAAAGAGGCAAATAGGTACGTAGTTATACACGACTTTGGTTCAAACTTAGAGATGGACAGGTGCGGCATGAAAGCTAAGAAACTCTATTTGGTGTTATGTTTTGAGATGGATTTTTATACACTTATTTCTAGGAGTCGGTCGCCCTCGTCTTTACATTATTACTGCTCTGTGATCAATCCTAGGCGTATGCGAAACAAAGATGGTACCGAGACGTGTCACCAGTATCTTTGCATGCCCACGTGCAAACATTCAAGACGTTACATGCATGCCCACACATGTGAATGCAAACATGGAAAGCAACATACAGTTCCAAACCATGGTTGATTCCACGCGGCAGCTCCTAGAACCGAGACCCATCATGTCCGGCATCGGCTGGACTTTAATCTGCGAGCGCACACACCACAAGGAGAGGACGCGCACCACCTAGAGTTTGCTCTAGAGTGCGCACACGTCGACGCTGCCGAAATCGCCTACCGCTAGCTCTCAGAATCTACGAAAGATTATCGTCTGCGTCTCTGCATCGTCTCGCTCGGATGACTGCTACAACTTTGCCCCGCTCGGACATCTGTTGCAACTTGCTGATGATTGTCTTCCCTGAGCAGCTTCAATCTATGGCGAGGAGGTCGGAAATGTGAAACATGAACCTAAGGAGCCATCTACAAATTGCATGTTGCAGCTCTCTATCCTTGATTTGCCACCGCCTCTACGTCTACACTGTCAGTTGCCTTCCCATCGGTACCAACCACGCAAAAGGAGCCCATGGAGAGGTGAGGTGAACCCAAGAGCTGTGCCAGGCCTTCTCTCCCTCTCATTCCAGTTTGCACGCTGCTCAAGAATGGTCATTGTCGTCTTCTCGTTTGCCGTGGACTGCCACCGACGCCACTTTTCGGCCACTAGCAATAGGCGTGTTGAACTCGCAATGATGCTGCGATGTTGTAGAGCCCCTTTTGTGCGTGCTGATAAGAGAACCACAGGTGATGTCACACTCTAATTAAAGGACAATATAGAGTGCTTACATCTTATGTGCGCCCTAGGAATAGTCGCACACATAAACCGACAAATTAACAGAAGTATCATCACTATGTACATACATCACGTTATTACATCATGTAGTTCTCAACATAGCAAGCGGAAAAGTAAATAACAGCTCTCAAGCGTAGTGACTCCTCCACAGGGAAGGCCGACTGGTTGACCTAAACCTAGTAATCTTCGGAG
This sequence comes from Saccharum officinarum, assembly GCA_020631735.1. Taxonomy (NCBI): domain Eukaryota; kingdom Viridiplantae; phylum Streptophyta; class Magnoliopsida; order Poales; family Poaceae; genus Saccharum; species Saccharum officinarum. The sequence continues at coordinate 89,181,330 of CM036171.1, read as the reverse complement.
AAATCCTCGCATAAGCCGTCATCTGTTACCCATCCGGGATTTTATCCAAAAATGAAATAATAACAAGTGTGAGTACACTCATACTCCGCAAGTATAGTATGAGGATTCATGAGGCTCAAAAAGGATAGACACGGTTGACTGCAGTTAGCACTTTTAGTAGATCAACATTTTATTATTAATTATCATCAAGTTATGCATAAGCTCCCATTTAACCCACATGATCACCTACTAGAATTAAGAAGAGAAATTGGTCATCATTATAATCTCATCATCACCATCATCATAAGTCATCCACATGTCAAGTAACCATTTATTCTGTGAGTTTTTCGGGCCGCTCGTGACCGTGAGCACGGCTGTTATAACAGTTTAACACTCTACAGAGGTTGTGCATCTTTACCCGTGAGTCGTGTTGCCCATATGCCTGGGGCCCATCGATCCCCTAACACTCCCAAGGTGAGCAGGCAGGGTACACTATGAAGCCTTTCATAGGCCTCTTCTAATTAGTTAGGGCCGCGAGGTTTCCTCGGTAGGCATATATAGAGAACCCCCTTTCGATGGCATAATTCCCGTAGGCTATACACATCAGAACAGAGGCAGTTCTATACCCAAAGTGGCAAGCTCCTCTTGCGCCCTTTCGGATAACCTCTAACAAGCTAGAAAAGATCCTATTACTAAGCTAAAGCCAGAGCCATGTGACTCTCACGGTTGCACTGTCAGTCCCAGCTTTTGCCGACAGATAAGTCCTTACAGAGGGTTTAGGGCAACATGATCAACACCATTTGCACCTTTACCCTATAGTTCAATTGTTACCATCATGTTTATCCATTGGTTCCATTAGTCATAGTATAGATCATGTTTAGTTAAAGCGCTAGCATTCCACCCATGTGCAATAAAACCCCTAGGGATCAAGGTACAAATCATCAATGGCTAGGATGTCCTTATAGTCGAGCAAAATTAGACACATGCATAATGAGTAGATTATATATTGAATAGGACATCAAGGTAAGCCCATGCTATACTTGCCTTGGTTCACGAACTGCTGCTGGTCCTGCTGCTCCTCGTATGCATCCGGGTTCCCGAAGTACTCCTCACCGTCTGAACTCGATCGACACGAACCACAACACGCATTCTAGAACAGACATACAAGCAAAACATTACTACAATTAGAACAGTACACCAACAATAAATAAAACTATATAAAATGTTTACCAAAATCATCTGTGTCTCACTACGATCACAACAACGCAAAGTCCACGAAAAACGGAGCTACAATGCAAAAGTTACGAGCTATTTAAGGTTCTAAAAGCTAGCTATTAAACTAGACTTAATCGAGAAATTCAAAAGCTTCTAACAGGTCTAACGGTAGCACTAATGCGTAGATTATAAAATTATGAACCTAATGCAAGTTGAACGGGTCGAAACGGAGCTAAAACGATGATTTTATAAGCGTTTTACTGCAGTGGCAAAACTGTAAATAAGTTGAACTATTTTTGGATTTAAAATAAATCAAAATCAGAATTATCCTTTTGGATCAGGGACTACGGGTGGAAATAGAAAGAAACTAGGGGTCTCTTTAGCAAAATGGACCCTGAAGGGGTATGGGCGATCCTGGGCCGTCTGATCTGAGATGGACGACTCAGATTTGATGGGGGAGAAAGGAGAGAGAGGCGCCGGCCAGGAATAGTGGCAGCCGCGGCGGCGCGCCATGGACAGCGGCGAGGAGGTTGCCGGTGTGACTGGTTAGGGCCCTATGGGCCATGGTTTTGACCACCGAGGGCACTGGGACGATGCGGAGAAGACGGCGAGCTCACCCCGAGACAAAACGTGGCTACGGAGTTGCCCGCACGGCGTCGACCATGACCGGCAGCGAGAAGGTCGACGGTGCGCGTGAAATTCGGCCCTAGATGCCACCATTTGAGAGGATAGAGGCACGGGGAGAAGGAGGGGAACAAGGCGAAGCTCACCGAGCGAAAAACGGAGACGGAGGCGGCTTGGGGACGACGGTTGACGCGAAGGGGCGGATGGGCTCTCCGGTGGGTTGCTACCGCGCGGTGGGTGCGGTGCTCGCAAGCGGAAATGGAGCAAGGAGGGGCAGCAGGGGGAGCGGCGGCAGTGCAGCTCCCTTTTAAAGAGGCCAGGGAGCGGGGGACGCTCCCACGACGCCGAACGTGGGCGTGGGGCGACGGCTCTCTGCTTGACCGCGCGCGATGCGGACGGTTAGAGGTGGGAGAAGGCGTCGACACGTGGGCCCTCGTTGCCAGCGACAGAGGGAAGGGAGGCAACGATTGCCAACGCCGACTGGGTCGGCCCAGCAAGAGAAAAGGGAGGAGGGAGGGAGAAAGGGCAGCACGGGCCGGCTTTAGTCGAACTGGGCCAGCGGCCGAATTGGAGGAAGGGAGAAAAATGATTTTTCCTTTTTCTTTTTCTGAAATGACTTTTCCAAAAACATTTTCAAATGATTTTCAATTCTTTTTGGTATTTGGGTAAAACTAGACATTACAATTAAATAATATGCGGCGGCATGAGTGCATAAGCAAGTTGCTAAGCTTATGATTGATTTTATTTTCACAAAAATTTATTATCTCCTATATGTGAAATGCACACACATTTGCATAAATAAATCACATTTAATTATTTTGGAAAAAATATAAAATTTAGGGTGTTACAATTCTACCCCTTTAAAAAGAATCTCGTCCTCGAGATTAGGTGATGCTTACTCAAACAGCTGTGGATAAGATTTTCTTAGGTCCTCTTCTCTTTCCCAAGTAGCCTCATCTTCTGAATATCGATTCCACTGCACCTTATACATCTTTATAGTTCGACTTCTTGTGACTCTTTCTGCAGTTTCCAAGATCTTTATCGGATACTCTTCATATGTGAGATCTTCTTTAACAGCAAGCTCTTCCAAAGGAATCTGCTCTTCTGGTACCCGCAAACACTTTTTCAACTGAGAAATATGGAACACATCATGCACACCTGACAAACTTTCTGGCAGTTCTAATTGATAGGTCACTTCTCCACGTCTCTCCAGAATCTTGAAAGGTCCCACATACCTCGGTGCTAATTTGCCCTCCATATTGAGTCTTCTCACGTTTCTCATTGGTGGCACCTTCAAATACACATATTCACCTACTTTGAAGCTCAACTCTCTTCTTCGAGTATCAGCATAACTCTTTTGTCTAGACTATGTTATTCTCAAATTGTCCCTGATCATTCTCACTTGTTTCTCTGCATTACGTAGAACATCAGGTCTAAACACTTGAGTTTCACCTGTCTGATTCTAGAATAAAGGTGTTCTACACTTACGTCCATATAACACTTTGAATGGCACCATTTTGAGACTTTTCTGGTGACTATTGTTATATGAAAACTCAGCATATGGCAAACTCTTGTCCCAACTAGTACCATACTGTAAAGCACAAGCTCTCAACATATCTTCCAAGATTTGATTGGTCCTTTCTGTTTGTCCATCGGTTTGGGGATGATATGCAGAACTGAAATTTAACTTTGTCCCTAAAGCTCTATGTACCTTGTGTCAAAATTGTGACGTAAATTGAGTACCTCGATCAGACACAATTTTTTTTGGGACTCCATGTAAGCACACTATCCTCTCCGTATATAACTCTGCTAGTCTTGCACCATTATAGGTGGTTTTGACTCGTAGAAAATGAGCAACCTTAGTGAGTCGATCCACTATTACCCAAATCGAATCATATCCGCGTTGAGTGCGAGATAATCTAGTAATAAAGTCTATACCAACTTCTTCCCATTTCTACTCTGGTATTTTCATTGGTTGTAGCAATCCTGCAGGTCTTTGATGTTCAGTTTTTACCCTTTGACAAGTATCACATATGGCCACATACTCTGTCACATCTCTTTTCAACCCATACCACCAATACTTCTCTTTAAGATCCAAATACATCTTGGTACTTCCAGGGTGTATAGAATAAGCAGAATAAGATCCAAACTCATACCACCAATTGTATCACGGATGGCTTTCACTTTAGGTACACATATTCTCTTTCCAAACCATAGAGTATCATTCTCATCCAGCCTAAAGCCTGGTGCCTTTCCAAGCACTACATTCTTTGCAATCTCCTTTAGTTTCTCATCCTACAACTAACATTTGCGTATATCTTGCTCCAACGTAGGTTCTATTGTCAATTCCATTACATTATTGACAAAGCCCAAATTAAGATGTTCAATTTCAGCACGCAATTCTGCATGTAGGTGGGTCAACTGAAGTCCATTAGCATAGCTCTTTCTGCAAAGTGCATCGGCAACAACATTTACCTTTCCAGGATGATAATGCACTTTCAAATCATAATCTTTAATCAATTCTAGCCAACGAAGTTGCCTTAGGTTCAGCTCTGACTGAGTAAAAATATATTTTAAACTCTTGTGGTCAGTATAGATGTCACACTTATGCCCAATCAAATAATGCCTCCAAATTTTCAGAGCATGGACAACTGTGGCTAATTCCAAATCATGTATTGTGGCGATTTTGATTCTGTCATGCAAAACAATACTACCTCCATTCACTTTTATAAGGCACACACACATATTAAGATTCAAACTTCAAAATCTTTGACCAATAATTTGACTAATAATTTTAAATTATTATAACACAAACTTGATATGGTTAGATTTGTAATTAAATCTATCATCCAAATATTATAAGTTTATAAGTATAAATAATATAAAATAAAATAAACAGATGGTCAAAGTGTAATTTTGTAGACGGTGTCATGTCAAGATGTGCCTTATAAAAGAGAATGGAGGGAGTTAAACACATTCCTTTTATGGCTGTAGTAAAAATTTACATTCCTTTGATGTGCACTTTACTGCAATTTACAAATGCTGGAGCTGACAGGAGCATGTGTTTATAGCAAGCCAGCTACTCAAATATTGAGTATATGTTATTCAAAGTTTGCATAATAAGGTACTGACATCTATGTATTTAGCAGCCATCTTACATGTTTACAGATAAGGAGCATCATGGACCATTTGAGTACTCAGAGGATCTTACAGGCTTGACTGTTGGGGCAGAGGATCCAGAAATGTAATTTCTGGTTTCTGCCCAAAGATATCAAGAAAATGATAATGATCTTTTGCTAAGTACTTCAATAAAGAGGACAATGGTACAAGAGCCAGCAATGGTTCTTCCACCTCTACATACAATGCTCCTTCCGACTTGGTTGGCCCTTCATTGATAAGCTCTCAAACACCAGCTGAAACTTTACTAATAAATGCTGGTGGGCGGACATATTTCTCACAATCAAACATCAGTCTGGATGACCTTCTTGGGCTTTGGTGTTACTGAAGCTCCTGCTCCACCACCACCAGCTCTGGCCCTTAACTCAGCCTGTGCTAGATGCTGGTACGTTTTACAGAAAATGGGCCCAGCTAGCATTGGTGCTGTCTCAGGTATGCTACTATCAGGTTTTTGTCAATGCATTTTCTGATTACAAGCAGAGCAACATACACAACATGGCCTTTTCACATTTCCTGGTCGATTTTCTTACAGTTTTCATGAAGTAACCTACTGCATGAGATCTTTTTTCTTGTCTGTTGTCTAATATATTGTTTCTGACGGAGAGTATGAAACTAGAAGTTTGTTCCAACTCATGACCTCTGAACAGTGATTTTGCCTGATTCAGGGTCATGATTTAGATAAGTGGTTTATATTGAATTTAAGCCCTGAGTGCCATGGTTGTCTAAGACATATCTTACCTTGAAATTTATCTCCCAAAGTCCCAATATCTGATATCAACTGCCCTATGTTCTGAGCTGTGTTTTTTCCATTGTGACGTGAAATGTTTTCCACTGTGTTTCTTTGTCAGGAATGTTGTTTGAGTCCACAAGGAGGGGCATCACTGATGAATCCCCAATCACTTATCCGTCATATGCAAAGCAATTACATCCAATGTATTACTTCAGGTGGTCAGCCTCCAACCTACAAGTTCCTTTTCTATGCTCAGAAAGATGGGGCTACTGCTTTTTTTTCCTTGTTGAATGTATTGTCAACACAGCATCAGTGAAGGCAAAACTCAAAATTAAGGTTTAATGACTGCTGTTGAGGCATTCTCGACTTGGTTTCAGTCAGCCTTTTCCAAATTTGGGCTTTGTTGATTCTGAGTATTTTGTCTGAGTGATTCACCGGTCCACAATTTTTTCTGGCTTTCACAGTTTGCCCCCACTCTGCTGCCTAAACTTGTCCAGTTCTTGATCAAATTATTGGAGAATCAGAGTTGAAGGTGCAATTCGAGGGCATAGCAACATATTATTACTAGATTCAGCAAGAGAGGGAGGGAGGGAGGGAGGGAAGAGGGCACTGGATCCCCCTCTCACGGCGCTAGATCCCCGATCGACATCTTGGGCCTTGTTTAGATTGGTGTGAAAAAATTTCATCGTACTGCAGCACTTTCGTTTGTATTTAATAATTATTATCCAATCATGGTCTAACTAGGCTCAAAAGATTCGTCTCCTAAATTATAGACAAACTGTGCAATATTTATTTTACCTACATTTAATACTTCATTCATCTATGTAAATATTCGATGTGATGAAGAGAGAGTGAAAAAACTTAGAATCTATAGACAAACTGTGCAATATTTATTTTACCTACATTTAATACTTCATTCATCTATGTAAATATTCGATGTGATGAAGAGAGAGTGAAAAAACTTAGAATCTAAAGGAGGCCTTGGTCGGGAAGGATTTGGAATATATGCTTCCCGCTGCATGGTACGCAGTTCAGCGAGGCTGCAATGAGATCATCTCAACACCCGTGACAGCTGCAAGTACGAACAATCTCTCTACGACTCTACCGTTCTGGGGGGCCTGGCACCTCGGCGACGGGCGCGGGCTCCAGCGGAAGGGGCCGAACCCGGTGTTGCGCGGCGGGAGCGGCGGCGGCGGCGTGCGGGACTCATTGGTGGAGATGGCGTCCTGAAGTGCAGACGGCGACACGCAGATGTGCAGGGGCGGGGGCCACGGTGGAGATGGAGCGGGAACAGCTTTCCCAAAAAAGAATGTGCAGTCCAATAGCACTAAAATTGCACGCTCGTAGCTGGGCTTGGCTGGGCTGGGCCCTGTTTGGATCTACATTACTAATGGAGTCAGTTTGTTATTAGGTACTCAAAATTTGCAAGTCTAGATCTAAACAGCCCAACTGCGGCTAATTGGTGTGCTAACTAGTTGTCATCAATGAGCACCCGTACGCTTTCAGCTATATGAAAGGAAGTGAGGCAGTCCTTTCTCTCTCTCTCGAGAAGGCTCTCCCCCATCTACATTTGCGAGGGGCGAAAAAAAGGCGATTTGGTCGCCAACGGCGGAGCTGGTGGTCCCTTCCGCCTCCGATGGCTTGCGGGGCGTCGAGAGGTGGCGGAGACCGCTGGTCTCTTGACGGCTGGTAGGGTAGGTTCTAGTTTAGGTCATAGGGTTTCTAGGGTTAGGTTTCCTGGCGGCGCCGGTGAGGCGATGGCGGCGGAATAAGTCCTCTCGGACTCTTCCTCACCCCGTCGGTGCTCCTCTCCGGCGACGACGGCGAGCCCATGGAGGTGGTACTCCCTGTGTGGAGTCCCAGTGCAGGAGTCATCGGTTGGCGGCCACTCCACTCGGCGTTTGTCGAGGTGAGTAGGGTGTCGGCTTTTTGTTTCATGGATGGAGAGGAAGCTGTGGGTTTTGTGTCGATGTGGAGGACGGATCGAGCTCGATCTTCCTGTCGCGGCTGTCGTCGTTGATGGTGGGCTCGGATCCAAGGCCGAGGGTGCTTGGGGTGCAGCACCGGCCGACGAGCGTTCAGCGGTGGCTTATCTCATTCTTAGGGACGAATGTCTACTTCGGCTCTTTGCAAAGCGTTCGTGCGATGGAGCTCTCTCGGATCTAGGGAAGATGGCGTCTGATGTTGGCTTCCGGCGATGATCGGCGGCGACCGATGCAGGCGGCCATGGTGAACATAGGGTCCAGGGACTTGTTTGTAATTTTTCTCTTTTCTAGGTCCTTGTGTGCAAATAGGTTAGGACAACTGTCCTCTATATCCTACTGTGATGTACCTGTATTTCTACTAGTCTATGTACGTTTTTCTTAATATTAGTATAGGTATGTTTGATAAAAAAAAGGAAGTGAGGCAACCAAAATTCACTATCACGGCGAACCTAAACTAATTATGAACCACATGGGCTGCTTTCCGTATCGAGTGCTCTTTTTTTCTTTTAAAAAATCATAGAATTCCTCCCACTCTATTCGAAGTCACAGTCACCGCCCTTGATGCTGCTTTGGAAGCATGGGTGCAAAGTTGGAAGCCACGCCGTCGACGGTTTGACGAAAGATAAGGACCTTGGCCACTTTTTTTTAAGCAGCTTGGCCATTTTGTTTGTGTTGCATGGTGTTTCCACCCTCCTTCCTTCGCAAATCATTCATTCCAACCATTGCATTATCATCGTGTTTGGGACATGGGGTGGATGTGCTGGAGAAGTGGAGATCCATGGTAGGATTGGAATATGCCACCAGATTCTTCGGATGGTAGTTTGCCCCCTACCTAACAACCGTCTGTCACTCACTCTTGTCCTTCGGGTATGTCTGATCGCGGTTGTCTCTTCTCCGGCACCGTTGCCACTCTGCGCCAAGTGTCTATTTGGTCGTCGTAGCTGGCAGGGCATGCGATGATGGCCGCGTGTCCGTGCGTGCACCGCAGGATTCCCATCCCCACGAGCCTAGACTTGTAGCGTGGGAGACAACTCGAGTAAGAACTATCAGAAAGCCAAGGCAGAGGGGTTTACCCTGCTTACTTCCTCGTATCTGTGCTTTCCCCGATCGCTCATGTCGATGGCAATTCACCGGCAGCCATGGGTGTGATAGTGGTATCAGAGACATTGTATCCTCGGCGTGGGTCATAAATGCTCAAGCTCTCCACCGACGCTAGTTATCTCCACCTTCTGACGACCGGCGGCGGACCAGAGATCCACCGTTTCCACCACCACCACCACCATAACCAAGGTGCTCAATCCTATCGCGGTATGTCCAACTCCATTTGCTTTGATCTACAGCTCGTAATTCTAGTCGGTAGGTGGTCTCGGTTCACGCCCCAGAGGTGTTCGATCTAAGATCCCAGAGGTCCCTCCTTAGGTTGACCTGGGTTAGCGACGACCTAGGCGTCACCCATCTTGAGTTCCTTGACGAATCCACCCACCTACACCAAATCCACCACATCAACCTACCACCATACCACAATTCACATACCCTTTTTCACCGACTACAACTCCTTTGTTCGACTGGGGGACTACATCAACAATCTTCAGTTTGGAGGTGAGAACCACTATGAACTAACTCAATTATGCTCTTTGTCTTCATGATAGCACGATTGATTGCTCGACGAGGGTTGCCGGGCACTTGTCCCTACGTAAAATTCTGTAGTTGAGGCAGTCGACTCGGTGCGGTGGTGTTGGAGGGGGAGTGTCCATGAGCTTAGGTTGCAAGACTCTAGTTCTTGTGTAAAATCCCTCGGCTCTGCCTCACTCCCAGGTGGCTACGAACATACGAAGCACACAGAAGGGGAGGCATAGTCCAAACCTGTTACTTGTACTATCTTTTGTCTCATTTTCATCAACTAGTCATCACGGCTCCACCTAAACCTTCGAAGTAGACATAGATTCTTCTGGACAACATGTCCAAGAGTGTAGATGAGGAGAAAACTAGATGGGATCAAGTTATGGAAAATTTTGACTTGCTCTTTCTCAAGTCATTGAAATTGGAGTGGTTGAAAGGTCCTTGTTTGGTTTTGGTAATTGAGTGACAACCTAGGTGGACTAATTGTGTTTAATATGAGATACACAGGTGATTAGTCCACAGGTACATATGTGTGAGCAACATATGCCATGGAGGTGAAATGGCTTGGGCTTGTTGCAAAAACTCACACATGTGGTGATGAAGGAGCTCATTGCACATGAGACATGACATTGAGTCATGTGATCAAGGTGGAGAAGATCAAGACATGACTTGGCTCAACGGACCGGTTGCAAGTGTGAAGGGCAAGTTGAGTGATGACTTGGCGCCGATGGACTGAGGCAATGGTGAAGAGCAAGTGAAGTCAAGATCGATGAACCAATATGGTCACGTGATGATATGAAGTGGATCATATCATTTGTGATTGGTTGGTGCATGTGTTGCATCAACGATGGAGGAGATGAAATGGAATACGCAAGGCAAAGGTATATTTGTAGGGCATTTCATTTCACCAGTTATAGATGTGTAAAGAAGTTTATGACTGGGTTTAGGATAGATGGTCGTACTATCAAGAAGGGCAAACTTGTTTGCATATCGGTCATCTAGTGCCACTTGAGCAGTCTAACTTTGCATACGTGTTAGGATCGAGTGATGTGGTGAAAAGAGTGTTAATCCTTTGGAAAAATGTTTGTCAAAAGCTAACACATGTGCACAAGGTGGTGATCACTTGGTGGTGTTAGCACATTTGTAAAGGTGAAGTCAAAAGGTGAAGAAAGGAGGCTAAGCCGGCCTCAGAGTGCTGCCCTCGGGGCACCACCCCTAGTTGTCCGGTGCACCGCCACCCCAGTGGCGTGACCGTTTGGCCGAGGCCGAGAGCAGTGTGTTGGGGGCTGGCACCACCATGCCTTGTTTGGTGGCACCGCCACCCCTAGGGTGGTGCCTACCTGGACATGGCCGAGGAGAGCCTGTGTTGGGGCTGGCATCGAAAGTGGCGATGTGCACCGCCACGGGCGCGACGGTGCACCACCACGGTCATCGCCACCCTAAGGCGGTGCACCGCCCCATTTTTCCAGAGAGGAGGGAAAACGGGGGGCTGGCCTAGGGTGGCACCGCCGCCCCCTGTCTGGTGCCATCGCTGCCTGTTCGGTGACCACGGCTAGTCAAACTAGCCATTGGATTCGACCATTGGGGGGCACCGCCACCCCTAGGGTGGTGCCACCACCGCCGTGTCCGCTGCCCTCGCAGAAAGTGTAGCTTTGCTCCAACGGTTCTATTTGTCTTGGGGCTATAAATAGAGGTGGAGCTCAGGCATTTGGCTGGTTGAGCACCCTTGGGAGTAAGTGTTCATGCTTGGGGAGTGCTTGGGAGCCCTCTAACTCACTTGTGCTTGCAAGAGTGCGATCCAATTGTGAGGAGTGTGATTCTAGTGCGTTGCATCGAGTGGCACTAGATGATCGAGTTGCAAGCGGGTGGTGCTTGTTACTCTTGGAGGTTGCCACCTCCTAGATGGCTTGGTGGCGTGATCTCCATCGAAGCCCACAAGAAGCTTGTGCGGTGCTCCGGAGAAGAGCTTTGTGAGGGGCATTGTGCTCGCCCCGCAGGAGCCACGAAGAGCAACTCTAGTAAAGCGTGTCATTGAGCTACCCTCACTCGTGGGTAGGTTCTTGTGGTGCCTGACGTGCGGGCTTGGTGGGTGATGCCAATTATCCGCCAAACCACCAAGTGAGCTGTCGACACAACTGTTGACGGTAGATAAGTATCATTTTTAACCGTCAACATAGCATGAGAAATGATCTAAATATAAATACTATCTAGATATAGGGGTTACACTGACAGAATTCCATGAGTTTTAGTGAATGTCTGTTTCTGTAGGGTGTCAGCTGAAAAGAACCAGGATGGCCCACATGTCAGGATTACATAGAGACAATAGGGCCACGCGTAACTTTTCTGTAATCTAGAAGATATGAGAAGACTCTAGAAACAAACGGGAGGCAAAACGGGCTTGGAAGTGGGGTGCCCGCCCCACCTCCTTGGGTGCCCACCCCACCCAGAGAACCAATCACCTTCCACCTCCGAGATCATGCCTCCACCGCCTTTGATGATCAATAATAATCATAGATCAAGGTCGGTTTGATCCGAGGGTTGTGGTGCTTCCTAGAGGGCTATATAAGCAAGACCCCTGACCCCTGGAGGAGGCATCCCATGAAACCCCAATTCATTATTTCCAGTTGGGATCAGCTGAGAGGGGTCCCTTGAATGGATCTGTCTCTTAGGGCACATATAAGAGAGATTAGCTTTGTAGTCTCCATGTGAGATTAGAGTTCTTCTTCTAGACTGAGAGAGTTCGAGTGGAGAGATGAGTTGGAGGAAGCCTGGCATGTCGGTGTCTCCTCTCTGGCTTGTACCTGCGGGATCAAGTCTCCTAACCTGAGGCTTGGTTCTAGGATTCTTTGGCAATTCAACTTCTAATACTAAGTAAGTACGTTGTTATTATTGTTCTTTGGTTTACGGGTTTACTTTATTCGCTTCGCGTCGGGAATAGAGTAATCATTCGTAGCATAAGCGTGGTGCTTGGGCTAGAAATACTCGTATTTATCCCCTATCTGGCCAGATTAGTGAGTAGTAGCATGGGACGTGACAATCCCATTGTTACCTTTGGAGTCTCCTCCCGTCAGAAGGTTTGGTAGGATTAAGTACCCTGGTTAAGCATCCTCTGTGGTGTCTCTTTTCCATCGGTATTTCCTCTAAGACCAATAGTATCATAGCTTGCCATAGATTAGAACCAGACTGTCATCGTAGTTCTCTCTAATCACTTATATCTTCACCACCTTGTAGTGCGACCCAGGGGTTAAGTACAGATTTAGGTTAGTCATCGCACGCTTTCTCCTTGCGGATAAACAAATACGATACTCTGGAAATATCTTCCGGGTGAAATGCTCACCGATATCCGTGCGCTTGCGGATCCTTTTCTGTCTGCGTTAACAAATATCAACAAGCATTTCTGGCGCCGTTGCCGGGGAGAAAGACGTCAGCTGAGTTAACCTTAAGTCTTGCTTAGCCTTGTATTATACTTTTATCTTTTTGTCTTTTCCTTTTGCCTTTTCTTTTCTATCCTCATGGATAACCCAAATTCCATGCCCATCTATCAATATCCTGCACCCATGAACCAAAGCTTAGAGCCACCGGAACCCATGATTCTCACATCTAGCTATGAGCTACACCCATGTTTGGTTGCAATAGGTCAAAACCAACCCTTTCCTACAGTCAAGGTCCTATCTTCTAATCAAGAAGATAATGAACCCAATGTCCTATGTTCTGATCAAGCAGATAATAATTTTGCCTTTGGAGGAGTTTTCCTTTCTTTATCCATTAGTGGAGCAAGGTTTGTCCTTATTAGTAGACACACTCCTTACACTAGCCTTCATGATAAACTCCTAAAGGTAAAGAAGGAACCATCCCCCAAACTAGAAGAGGAAGTTTTCATAGCCATATTACAAACTTTCCAATCCCACGATTTAGCTATCCATTCCAAACCAGTTGTACTCCAAAATCATTTGAGGGAAGAAGTAATTCTACCCTTGGAAATCCTTTCCAATGATTTTGGGAGGATCATAAACTTCCCGCTTCATAAGAGACCTTTTAGTACATATAGTTTGAATCTTTTCAAGAAGGGATCTCTTTGAAAGCTTTTCAAATCCAATCCTTTTGAAGGACATTTAGAAAGACTCAATGATAGCATGTCAAGTGATGCCACAGAAGGAGAGCAAAGCCATCTAGAATCCACTCCTATCTTCTCCCTTTCTATGGCCACATTAGATATGAAATTTGAACCCATCTTTAAACCCATCCTTGATCCCTATGACTCCTCATATGCTCTTTCTCCTGAGACTCATGATGATCCTAGAAATCCACCAAGACATCTAAAGCATAGGATTCATCAAGACCATAAGGAGAATCGAGAAGAGCAACATCGATGGCAAAAGAACATTAAGAACCTATGTGCTATTTCCATTGAATGTGTAAGCGAGTCCTTATATGAGACCTACTCGAGAGGCAATACAAGGGAAATTTTGGACATTTATGCCGAATCACCCTTAGAAGTTGAGAATGATGGAGACTTCAATGAACAAGGAAGCTACTTTATAAAAACCGTATCAAGTCCTTGCTCGTATAAGAAATCTCCTGATTCACTTAGTCTCTCTAACATTGCCCCACACGAGATCTTCAACCCCCTTATACTCCATATTCCTAAAGATTTTGAAAGGGTGGTTGAAGACACATATGTTTATCATAAACATTGCAGATCTCGTTGTGTTGAGATTAGTACACATAAACTAGTGCTAGAGGGGAAACCACTTTGCCAATTCATATCTTGAAGGTTTCCCAAGGACAAGCTTAGTGTCCTAAAACAAGCACTGTTCAGACCATGACATGAGTATTCACCATGACATGAGTTACAATTGTGAAAATATTCCTTTGGGTATTCTTGTCACTAACCATTCCAGGTTGGAGCAGAAAGACTGAAGAAACAACAAATGCAAGGTATGTCCAACCAATCATTATGCAACATTGAATTACATTCATCCATTCTTAATTTTTGTAAAATTCAAGCTTGGGGGATAGACTTCCATAAATACATTTCTTGCCATGTTGCTATATTATCGTGGTTGTCCCTACCTTTAAGACATGCTCAAATTGCTAAACAACAATCATGCTCTTTCATCACTGTTTGAGTAAATCTCTATAATGCTTTCATGCTACCCTTGTCTACCCTAGTAAGTGTTAGTTTAGAAGTAGTGTACATGATCCTATTGGCTTTTAAATTAAGCATGGTGCTTAGGTTAAACAACCTTCCTTAATCTGATTAAACATGGAGTCTAGTTTGGTTATTGAACTAAAAACTGCTAGTAAAGACAATGGTATATTTTGTTAGACTAACCCCTACAGAGAAACTCTAAAATTCAAAATGGGAAAGTCCTGAGATGAACTCATACTGGAGATGAAGAGAGACACAATAATCTTGTACGAGGGAGACAGAACTCATTCATATCCAAAGAGAAAGAAGAAGAGTGCTACAAAACAAGATCCACAATCAAAGCACTCACTCCATGCAAGCAGGTGAACAAATCTCTGTCAAACCACTTGAAGACAAAGACCATCGTGGAAGATTTTGAGTTGCAGTTGTATTCTCTTGTCAATTATTAATCATCGGGAATCAAGAAAGATTGACAAGAGGAGAGCATGCAACTTTCTGCACCCTCACTAGATTGTGAAGTTGATGCATGAGGAAGAAAAGCCAACCATGACCTTCCTCCTATCATGTTCTCATCGCTCTACACGCTGGTTTGCAATCTCTCAATTAACTATTGCTTTATTTCTATAAGTTTGAGTTATTTTATAATGCCTATATATGATAATCAAATATAAGATAAAACCAATCCTCTAGAAAAGAAGTAATAGTGAATGTTTCTGTGCTAGTATGTTCAAATACATTCTTCTATAGCATAGAAACTGATCCTTAGCTTTGTGACAACAATGACCCTATCATTACTTGTATACTCCTTCGGGTATGTGTGTCCACTAATGATTCGCAGGAATGAAACAATAAGAAGAGCTAACGGTCCAAGCACAAATTAAAGAGAGAACGAAACATGGCATTACTAAATGTAAGAAGGAAGGAGTGCAACAGAGAAGTCATTGGCGCATGAACAAAATAATAAGAACGACCTACAAAGGAAAGTTTTCATAAGGTGTTATAGTGCCAGCACGCTTCAACATTAAAGGTAACATCTTAAGGTTAGTGATCATCACATTAAAATCCTTTCCTTGATGCTGGTATACACATAAATAGAAAACCAACCATGTTTGAATTACAACCTCATTTGACCCAACCTAATTAACTCAATATGCTTAGTTCTCTAATCTTTGTTCCTGTCACCACTTTCTTAATCTTATAATCTTAACTCAATGATCTGAAATGATTGCACGTCTTTTCTTTGGAAGTTGATAGTCATAATCATGAAATCATTACACAATATGCATAGATAGACTATCCTTCCATAAGGTTAAGAAATTTGATCTGCCCAATTGATTTAATGCTATATTCATGCTCATTGTTTGATCCTATCACCCATGTCAAGTTCAAGCAAAACATATAGACATCAACTTTATCTTGCTCAATATGCCTAAGGTTAGAGATGAATAAACTTTTGGTTCTGTTGGTGTTTTTCCACCAACAGAGCCCATACACTTGATCTTTGCCTTGTCTCTATGAGTAGGACCCACTTTGAACACAACAGTAGAGGAGCTTGTCAACTCCCCAAGAATCGTACAAGTGAAAATCCTGGACCTACGAACATGTACAATGAGCAAGATGCTGCCAGTTTTCATAACTAGTACTTCACTTCAAACTGCTGGAAGAGCAAGGAACATGGGTGACACCATCTCAAAAGGTGCAAGCTATCAAGGTCTCTACTATGGGACCAGATGGTGCACCTACAGAATGAACATGGATTTGAAGGACCAAGAAGAGACAACAAGCAAGTGGATGTTCTATCCACTGGTGGAGCACTGTTTCAACAATCATCAACATCAATTAATGCTCCACTAGAGGAGGAAGAATATCCCCGCTGCTAGTCTGCTACTTCATAAGATTGAATGACTACGTCAACATCCAACTTGGGGGAAAGCACCCCCATGTATCTAGCTAAGTATTTTCTTCTCTCAGTTTTACCTTATTATTTATGAGTTTTCTTATTTAGTAATAATAATATTCTAAAATAATAGAAACAAAATAAAAAGGGTGTGTCTAGTTTGCTTGTCTTTGTTCTTAAAGAAGTTGTTAATAAAAGAAGAATCTTAAATAATCTCTTGCATGGAAATGATGAATAGTTGCTCTGTCGTAATTTCTTTCAAGTACCTAGCTTTCAACCTCGAACTCTCTTGAGTTTTAGACACAACTGTTTTGATCTAAGAATTGCTCTGAACCTAAAACTCGTGGGTAGCGAATGCTTGATCTATGTCTAGGTAGTTGGCGGATACGATATGGAAAGGTTTTGAGCTACTATTTATTATGCTCCTAGAGATACTAGAGTTCTGGAGAATTTATCTTTAAAAATTAAAAATCCTGCATGATGAGTTCCTATATGATGAGAGTTTAATTCCTACCATAACCATATATACATGCTTACTAGATTAGGAAAGACTTTCACTTGTTAGCTTAGCTGCTTGTAAGCATTAAGTGTGGTCAGTCTATGTTGACCCTAGGGGATTAGTCATGCGATTAAAATCAAGATCACGTACACTCCACCCATATATGCTGCTTCTACCCTAGAAGTACACATCCACATATTTTCCATTAGACACAACCCAACAAGTTGTTCTACTCCTATACTGGGAGTGAACAGAACCCTTCATCCATTGCTAGCCCCTTTTGTTATAAGCTCCAACATTTTTGTTACTACCTCCATCAATATTTCCAAAAGAGACTTGGGTGCTCCGTTCAAAAAAAGAGAGGAAAAGAAAAAGAAAAATAAAAGTAAGAGGACAAATGTCCCAACATAGAGGAATTTTGAGCAGTCCAAGTTCTCCCCAAAGTCTTCAAAGTTCAAAGAAGAGGTATGTATTTCTTCAAGGAGCAAAAATAGAAATAGATATTCACCATTTTTCCTCTACCCCTTCATTTCCAGTTACGTCCACCATCATTACCACTATATACATATCCACTCAGCCCATATTTAGGATCACACACATGCACATCTTGATTTGACTATATGGCCAGACTTGTCCCTCTGGATCCATGTGTCTGACTATGCAATAAATGTTTGCAAGTATGGATTCCTTATCTCCCACCTATGAGCTCTAGATAGACCTATTAGAAGTAGGGTGAGAGAGAGAAGGTATAATGTTACTATGTCTTATGCCAAAAATACCACATATTTTGAGAGAAGAGAGAAGGCATACACCATAAATGTCTTGGCGAGGATCCAGAAATACCATAAAGGAGAGACTTGAAAGGGTCATACACAAGAATTTCTGAGTTTTATTTGAAAACCCTACAAAACTCCAGAATAATAGTTGATCAAAGAGCTTGAGACATAGCACTTGACTTGACCGTTCTGTCTTTCAATTGCTCAAGACCCAAGTGACGGCTACAAGCCCCATGGTAAAAGGTAATATGGGTAAGTTTGAAGTCAGGATAGTTCATTCTAATCCGGAGGAGAGTTCTTGTTTGAACGCATGTGTACTTTTGAGGCGTGAAAGCATTGTAGCAACTCTTGATCCATCACTGAGTTTATCTTTGCATAGGGACGAGCAAAAGGTAAGCTTGGGGGAGTTTGTTGACGGTAGATAAGTATCATTTTTAACCGTCAACATAGCATGAGAAATGATCTAAATATAAATACTATCTAGATATAGGGGTTACACTGACAGAATTCCACGAGTTTTGGTGAATGTTTGTTTCTACAGGGTGTCAGCTGAAAAGAACCAAGGATGGCCCACATGTCAGGATTACATAGAGACAATAGGGCCACGCATAACTTTTCTATAATCTAGAAGATATGAGAAGACTCTAGAAACAAACGGGAGATGAAACGGGCTCGGAAGTGGGGCACCCGCCCCACCTCCTTGGGTGCCCGCCCCACCCAGAGAACCAATCACCTTCCACCTTCTGGATCATGCCTCCACCGCCTTTGATGATCAATAATAGTCGTAGATCAAGGTCAGTTTGATCCGAGGGCTGTGGTGCTTCCTAGAGGGCTATATAAGCAAGGCCCCTGGCCCCTAGAGGAGGCATCCTATGAAACCCTAATTCATTATTTCTAGTTGGAATTAGCTGAGAGGGGTCCCTTGAATGGATCTGTCTCTTAGGGCACATATAAGAGATATTAGCTTTGTAGTCTCCATGTGAGATTAGAGTTCTTCTTCTAAATTGAGAGAGTTAGAGTGGAGAGATGAGTTGGAGGAAGCCCGACATGTCGGTGTCTCCTCTCTGGCTTGTACCTGTGGGATCAAGTCTCCTAACCCGAGGCTTGGTTCTAGGATTCTTCGGTAATTCAACTTCTAATACTAAGTAAGTACGTTGTTATTATTGTTCTTTGGTTTACAAGTTTAATTTATTCGCTTCGCGTAGGGAATAGAGTAATCATTCGTAGCGTAAGCGTGGTGCTTGGGCTAGGAATACTCGTATTTATCCCCTATCTGGCCGGATTAGTGAGTAGTAGCGTGGGACGTGACAATCCCATTGTTACCTTTGGAGTCTCCTCCCGTCAAAAGGTTTGGTAGGATTAAGTACCCTGGTTAAGCATCCTCTGTGGTGTCTCTTTTCTATCGGTATTTCCCCTAAGACCAATAGTATCATAGCTTGTCATAGATTGGAACCAGACTGTCGTCGTAGTTCTCTCTAATCGCTTATATCTTCACCACCTTGTAGTGCGGCCCAAGGGTTAAGTATAGATTTTGGTTAGTCATCGCACGCTTTCTCCTTGCGAATAAACAAATACGATACTCTGGAAATATCTACCGAGTGAAATGCTCACCGATATCCGTGCGCTTACGGATCCTTTTCTGTGTGCGTTAACAAATATCAACAACAATGGGGACTAGCGTGTTGGCAAGCACATGAACCTCGGGAGAAAAATCGCCGTGTCATCCTTGTCTTCCTATTGGTTTGCATCCCCGTTACACAAGCTTGTATTTACTTTCATATACATTGCGCTTGTGTAGCTACTCTTGTAATTAGTTTTGCTTGTGTAACTTGCTAGTTACTTTCTTGCTTGTGTAGCATAGAAGTAGCTCCCTTGCGTGGCTAATTTGGTTTTAGTAATCTTGTTAGTCACATTGCTTAGTTTGTGTAGCTAAGTAATTTGAGCTCTCTAATTTGGCTTGTGTAGCCTTGTTATTGAGCATTGCTAGTGAGCTTAGGAGCTTTGTGCTTTTGCTTACTAGATTGTATAGGAGCTCCCCTGGTTGGCAAAGTACTAGTTGCATAGGTTTGTGTAACCTTGCTCCTAGAATTGATTAGGTGAGCTCTACCTCGCCTGACACCTTTGTTGCTTAATTAGGATCTTTATATGGTGCTTGTGAACTTAGATAGAGAGGTGTAATCTTGGCTAGACCGATAGTTTTAATTCTGTACTTGTTTCGGTTAGTCGACGCGATTAATTTTAGAAAGGACTATTCACCCCTCCTCTAGTCCGCCATCTCAACCCTACAGTGGTGCAGCAGCAGATGAAATCCCAGATGGATATTCGAGGTGCTGCTATGGATCAATACTCGGCTGAGCAACACATGATTGCCGAGCAAGTGAAGGATAATGGGGTAGCAGTGGCTCAACTCACAATGAAGCAGTTTGAGCATGACAACAAATTTGAAGATGATAGTTCTGGTTCCATTGTTGAAGAAGAACAAGAGAACTTTGAGAATGTATTTTCCAAAAACAAGAGAACCCTCAAGCTTGAGCCATCCAAGAAAAAAAACCTTCACCAAAATTCAATAATAAAACTTCTCTACCAATCCAATCCATGCCCAAAATGCAATTTCCCAAGTTTGATGGTGCCAACCCAAAAATTTGGAGGGATAATTGTGAATCTACTTTGAGCTATATCAATTACCTGAAGGTATGTGGATAACAGCAGCTCATCTCCATTTTGAGGGTAATGCTACAAAGTGGTACCAGGCCTACAAACAGAATCATACATTCAGAAATTGGGATCACTTCTGTTCAGTGGCAGAGGAGGAGTTTGGGTCAGATGATCTCTAAAGTGCCATGAATGAGTTGTTGGAACTCAAACAAACAAGATCTGTTGAGGAGTATATTACTCAATTTCAAGCTCTATAGTTTGACATTACTATGCACAATCCACACTATGATGAGATGTTCTTTACACCCAAGTATATAATGGGATTAAAGGATGATATCAGAGGTACTGTGGAACCACAAATGCCAACCACAGTCCAGAAAGCTTCCATCTTGGCCAAGATCTAACAGAAACTGCTAGAAAGAAACAAAGGAAGATATAATAGAGCTCCAAATCAATTCAGACAGTATACAACAGTTAAGACTGACAACAAGACCCAAGCTCAACCAAACACATTATGGAAGGACAGACAACTTCAAGATTATAGAAAGGCAAATGGCTTATGCTATAGTTGTAGTGAGAAATTTGTCCCAGGGCATCTGGAGGTATGCACCAAGAGAAATAAGCCACAGGCCAATGCTATAGTTCTCAATGAATTGGATAGAGAACTATCTGATGATGTTCTCAATGACCTAGCTATAGAAGATCAATTGCCATAGGAGTTTGGCCAACTATCACTTAATGCCATATCAAGCCAGGAACATACTAACTATATCAAGCTCAAGACCAAGATCAAGGACAATGTGATGCTAATTCTGGTTGATAGTGACAGCACACAAAGTTTTGTTAGTCCTCAGTTTGTGCACTCAACCAATCCGACAACAGTACCAATGCAACCCAAGAAGGTGAAACTAGCTGGGGAATGGATGATAACTGATAGAATGGTGCCTCAATTGAAATGTTATTGTCAAGACAAAAGTTTTGCTATTGATATGGTGGTCCTAGACATGAATCCCTATGACGCCATTTTAGGCTTTGACTGGTTACAAGCTCACAGTCCTATGTTTCATCTTTGTTTTTCTGAACGCATGTTGCAAGTGTGTTTATCTGGATGTTGCATATGTTCTATTTGGATGTTGCGTATGGTTGCAATGGTTTTCAAGTGTTTTTTAGGTGTTTTCTCAAGTGTTTCAGAAGCATGTTTCAATTGCCTTCAGACGTATGTTACAATTGTTGTATTTGGATGTTTCAAAAGTAGATCAAATGTTACATCTCTCCTCCTCAACTTTTGTTGCATCATCTCTACCGGAGCCGGCAGGGCATCTATACGACGCCGCGGCCAGGTCTTTCCAAATCGGAGCCACCGCCCGCCCTTCCCCTCTTGCCCTCTTGTCGCTCGGGCGGTGCGGGCCCCACATGTAGCACGAAACGGGTGGGCACTGCACGGCGCGGCAGGGGCCTGCGGAGGTGGCACGGCTGGGGGCTGGCAGAGGGAGCGCGCCTGAGATGGCAGCGCGGTGGCGGGATGGGAGTGTGGAGGAGATAGGCCGTGGATGGAGACGCGCGTACGCATGCCAGCGCTGTTTCTGTACGTGGGTGCCGTGTTTTAAGGTGCATCCAGACGCGTCCTGGCGTCTAGGCGTACCTATTCTCGGCTGAGGCTAGCGTCCGGACTCCGGAGGGGGCTGCCTTGTCGGTCCCTGTCTCTTGTTGAGTCCCCATGAGTAACGGGGAAAAAAATTGTGTGGAATGTGCCGGGCCTTACCTAATTGTCGTGCTGTCGGTGTACTGTTCGGGAGAGTTTGTCGTGCAGGAGCGGGTGTCTCTATTGTGTTGTGTTGTCTCTACAGGATCGGGGACAAAACTCTCCGCCGTTTGTAACCGTCAGTTGGCTACTGAAATGTTACGTTCCGAGTCTGACTAAGCAAAGCTTTTCCTCCCGGCGGAGAACGTTTCAGCCGGGATCCTGTTGTGTGGGCTTGGCGTAGGCCGGCCTGGTGGGTGTCCACGTGTCGTCGTCTATGAGAGGAGGTCAGGCTACGGGTTGATTTCACTAAATATGATTTTTTGCAAAATGACCGGAACTCGCACGATACTGGCCGTCAGCCCGGCTGATCGGACAGCCGGAAACAGCCAGCGACATGGCATTCTCTAGTGTCTGAGCTTGGCTCAGGTTTAGAGTTGTAGAGATTAGAAAAATAAGAAACTGCTGCAAATTCATCAAGTGAGGAAGTTCTGGGAAAGAAACGTGTAGTGTAGCTGCCACCAAATTTGTACCAGGACTCCAGGGGGTCGCAAAGAGGCGGGTTGTTTAGTTGGTGAAAAAGTTTAGGTTCGGCTACTGTAGCACTTTTCGTTTTATTTGGTAATTTGTGTCCAATCATGGACTAATTAGGCTCAAAAGATTTGTCTCGTGATTTACAACTAAACTGCGTAATTAGTTTTTTCTTTCATCTACCTTTAGTACTCCATGCATGTGTCGCAAGATTTGATTTGACAGGTACTGTAGCACTTTTTGGGTTCACTTTTTGTGAACTAAACAAGCTCATAGCCCCCATAAGCCCACCCAGAGTACAGGTGTATGTTCACAACCACTAAACTTTCAAATTCTCCAAGAAAACAACACTTTCGATCAAATCCTGATAACGTTCACCAGTCAGATCAATGCAAAACGGCAAGCATCCAACAGAATAGTGAGTTCAAGCATAAATAGACAATATTTTATATCATAGAACATCTGAGGCAGTACATCACTCTGTTTCTTACAAGAAACAGAAAATTCACAAGTTCAAACTAAATAAGAGTTTTGCACCTACATTTCCCCCTCCCGAGTCAATCAGCCCTACGAAACACATTTATACAGGCCAAAGACAAGTAAACAAGAGGATATCGACACAACCCATGGCGTCAGGTCTATGGCTCCACCATGCCTGCAGGTCAAATGAATGACAGTTAGAGTAATAGCCACATAAAAAAGGTTTGTATGTATATGTTGACCACAAAAGTGGTTGCTTACTTGTTATTTTCTTTTATCTCAGCCTCAAGCTCCTTAAGTAAACGAGAGTGTTCATCCAAGCCTTCAGAAATCTTATCGACCTTCATCAGTAGTCGTTTATAAATGTTTTCCGGATAAATGTTTTCCGGCTTCTCATTAACATGACTTTTCTGTTCCAAGATGCCTTTCAAAGGCTTACTCGAGGAGGGGGAACAGGTGTGTCTCTGCAGGAGTATGATGAAAGGATTTGTTACAAAAAAAATTGTGTGCATGAATAACCACATTTTGCAATGCATATTAAGCCTCCCTCTCTCTGCCCCCGGTTTCAGAATACAAAAGTCTGATTAAGTTTCATATATAGGAGCACCAGTAACGTTCATCCCTTCACACCCATCTAAGCACTTGCACATTCCGGTTAACCATTTGTGAACATTCAAGGCCTTATAATAATTTCTTCACCTATGATACTGCATCCCTCTATTGTTTAAGCAAAACAAGAGCTTCACAAAATCTTTCATTAGTTTGCAATTCATCAAGGCAAAGCACTTGAATATTCTGAATGTTTAAGCTTTATAATCATGTATGTCACCATCCATCAGTTATTAAAACAAGACAAGAGTTTCACAGTATATTTTTTAGTTCGCAATTGATCACAGGTAGACAAGATATCCTGTAAAATCAAACCGCAGCGGCCATGCAGCTAGCCGAGCTTCCCACCTCTACAATGGACCTGGGCAAACAGGGCCAGTGGCCCTAGGTGTAGCCCAAATAGTCACAGTACTGCCCCAAATATCTATGGCCCAATCTTTTCTGCTATGGATGGACTCGCCCTAGCAATTCGCATAGCAGGCCGAGGCGATGAGTCGTGATACGGGCAGAGACCCAGTACTTCCTGTCCCTGGATGTGCTAGGCCTGTCCGTCAGTGTCTCTCCAGTCTCTGGTCATCACTCACCTTTCAACAGTCAGTCTTGCACCCTCGCAGAGCTGCCCCTTGCCTACCCGATCCCTCTCTGCAGGCGTGCGACCAGCCAGCGTGCCACTTTTGGCAGAGGCATATGCCGTCAGAAACTCAGTCCAGCCATGTGACTGTGGTACACGTGCAACACGAACCACACGGAGCAGCAGCCAATACCCAGTAGGAGCACACGGTGTCAAGTTATTGATGCCTAGTGAATATTCCATTCACTCGCAGGACTCTATATAAATTCAACTTTGAATCATTTGCACAAATTGGATCTAGTTACATGACTGTATTTGCACTGCATCATGTAGACTCAAGATTTGTACTAGAACTACAAAAAGAAGATTTTATTTGCATAATCATATTTGCATACATTGACCGACAAAATATATTTGCAGACGGCATCCCTACTTTTTTTTTCTTTTGAAAAGTCCAACTTGTATGGGTAGGTTCAAGTCCACCTTTGTTGTTCATAAAAACCTATCATAGGTGAGGCTAAAATAGTTTGTCATTACCTACAAGTAATTTCTTTTGTATTACTTGATGTTTTCACTATGATATTTTGTGTACAATATTTAAGCATGAGTCCCTCATTAAAAAACTATAAGCATAAAATTGAGATATCATCTAAATTTTTTATTTTACGGTTTAGTTTTGTCATTATACATGCATGATGTGACTGGTATGAATGGTTTGATAACGGCCCTAATCCTACAAATTGACCAGCTAAGCCACTGTGGGCAAACCAAAATTAACACACCGGGGCTGCAGCCAATGAGAAACAATCTGAGGTGCAGTTAAATTGAACCAAAGAACTTTGACAACCAGTCAAATCGAATTCGAGCAAACCCCCAAAAGAACAACTTGTATTAACCTAAGACCGCAGGTGGGCAATTCAGGTGATTGGGTCCAACAAAATTAGCATGCCCTCATCAATCCCACAGATCCGTAATCCCTGGGCCCCAATCCAACAACCCATGGCGTTCCGTTCAGGTAACTCGACAAACCCTAACCAGTCGAGGGAAGAGGAAGCAGGAGATTCATTACCTCGGTGGGCACGGAGCTGCTGCTGAGGAATCGCCTTGCCAGAAGGCACCGCTCCGGCTCCAGGGGCTGCCGGAGCCGGAGCGAGCGGGCAGCGGACCGGAGCATCGCCGCCGACGCCATAGGGGAGGGACGAGGGAGCGGGGGGCAGCGGACCGGAAGCACGCCTCGACGAGTCGACGGGATCCCCTTTTTCGATCGATTTCGAGAGGGATCCGGATTCAGCTGGTTCGGGAAGGGCCACCGCCCACGGCCTGGTATATAAATCGGCGAGCGCGGAGGGGCGGCGGGCCCTATGGGCTTGTTGTCGCAACTAAGTTGGGCTTTGCACTTTTGGCCCATAGCGGTGGAAATAAGGATTCTTTTTTATCCGATCATTGTACACTAAAATATAGGCCTTTTTGTTTAGATGCCCGATTCTGTGCATCCCGAATTTACTGTGTAGCACTGTAGTAATTATGTTTTTATTTGGTAATAATTGTCCAAACATTGATTAATTAGGCTTAAAATGTTTGTCTCGCAAAGTACAACAAAACTGTACAATTAGTTTTTGATTTCATCTACATTTAGTACTCCATGCATGTGCCGGTATTTTGATGTGACGGGAAATCTTCTTTTTGCATAGTTGAATTTGGGGGTGAATTTGGACATCTAAACAAGGTCATACGGACACAAATTCACTCTTTGGTCATGTACCGTTGGCTAGTTCTTCCACCTTCGCCGTGCGCTTTTCGTCAGGCGAGGATTTCTTTGTTTCTTCCACGCGTGTTGACGCCGTGTGGTGGTCTAAGTCTAACCGAACGCAAATTCCATCGTGGGCCCGGGTAAGATCCACGCCGGGTGCATCGTTGCGCCCTGAGCCCGACCATTTTTGGCCCAAACCGAACAAGGCCTAATAACCGATGCTGATTTGTTGCGAGAGAAAAACACTGTTGGCTGGCCGTAAAATTCTGGCCGATAAGTTCAAGCGAACAGGGCCTAAATGGGAAACAAAATAAATGCATCCATTTTTTTGAGTGGAAAATGCATCCATAAATGAATGTCAACAGATGATGGGCAGAGAATGATCAGTGGGACCATGTTGAAACAAACAGAAGAATTAATTTGTGTATAGAAAATTCTTCTAGAAATGATGAAACGATTATAATTATTATTTTTAGAAATATAGTGCAGCCAAATGAAAGGGTTCAATTTCTTCGCAACGATTACATAATTCTAAGGTTTAATATTTAATTATCATGTGAGGTAGCATACTATATTGTGCTGATGTGAAAATGTACCTCTAAGATATGTTTGCACACTCAAGAACCGCATTTCATCACCAAAGGAAAAAAAACTACCATTTAGGGGGGAAATCATATCATATTAGTTTCTCTTCCACCTTAAGGACAGTCCTCCGAATGAACAGTCTTACAGTCCCTCCTTTGTCGTCCGTCTGATCTGGCCGGCACCGCTCCATCCCCACCCTCCGTTCCAGGGTACCGCGCCACCGCTCGGACTCTCTCTACTGTAAAGCAGCTGCGTCGAGCCTTCCAGAAATCTCTGCTTGCTTCCTCCGTCCTTCTAATACCCTCCCCACCCCTGGCACGAAAAAAACCAGGAGACTTCCTTCCCTCGACGGCTCCGTCACGCTCCCTTCCACCATCGCGGCCTCCGCCGCCGCCGCATCCGCCTCCTCTTCGTCCTCTTTCTCTGAGGCAAGCTGCATGCACAGATGGCACGGCCGGCCGTCTCGCAGCCTCCCGGTCCTCTTCCCTTCTCCCGGCCGTAACATGCGCAGGTGCTGGGCACGCCCTTGCCTCCGCCGCCGCCCCCCCCCCGCAGGCCCCACTGCCGGCCGCCGGCCACGCCCCCCTTCCCCCGAGGTCGCCGTGAGTGGCCTCATATCCACAGACTCTGCATTCCTTCGTCCCATGCCCCAGCTAGCGACTAGCGGCGCCGAATCGGTTGTAGGTATTCAATACCTTTATTTCTGTATAAGAGATTTCCCCCCTACTGATTTGGTTCGTTGGATGTAAGATGAACTGGATTTGGAGTTCTGGACAGGAGAAACAAACTTGCATACATCATGGTCTTCCATAATTAAATTGTGTGTTTCCGTATTCATCAATTTATTTAATTTCCTTTTGTTTTCATAGTTTTAAATCTCCCGCTATAGCTGCCGCTATAGCCTTTTGAGGCAGGGTGCCGCTATTTGTGTTCATGTACAATTTAGTCGCTATATCCCGCTATAGCCTGATATAGCTCCGCTATTAGCTGTTTTAGAGATATACCGCTAAACACGTTAGCCCGCTATTTAAAACATTCTTTGTTATGCTGTTTGCTAACTGAAAGCATCTTAGGGTGACCGTCGTGTTCTCCTTCGCCTCCCCAAATACCTCCGCCTGCACATCAGGAGACAACGTGCTGTTAGCTGTGGATCGTACGGACCTCATGATCGGGTGAGTTCGCTTTGGTCTGTACAATGATACATGTACGTGCTATTGGAAGCAACAACACCATCTGAATCTTGGTCACGTGTTTTTTTTTAAGCCTTAACTCTTCGAGTACAAGCTGCAGTATTTGAACTCATGCACTAACTCACACGTCCACACACATAAACTCTATACCTATACGAAGAGACATGCACATGGCTGAGAGGTATCCGAAGTCTTCAAAGCTTCGCACATGTGACGGGCACGTCATCCTAACCATTGTGATGTATCCACGCGTGAGGCAACTGAGATTATTTAGAAACCTACTGTTCCTGACGGGAAATCGCGCTTCAAGCAAGGCTCGAACACGCGACCGGTGGCTTCCACACCCGGAACGCACACCAACCGAGCTACGGCTCGGTCCCCATCTTGGTCACGTGTTGATGGAACCAGTCTAACAACACCTTGCTATAGACAAGGTGGAAGACGAGATGAGCTAGCTCCTTTCGTGACCTACAAATTTTTTGATGACGTTGTCTGTACACACATTTTTTTTCAGAACTGCTGTTGATTTGCGTCGAAATCTGACCTCCGTATATTCCTTCACAACGCAGGAATTTTATTTCCGGATGCAGTTCGCACAACCATAACAATTCAAGGCACTGTGTTCATTGCATCCATAACAATTCAAGGTATTCTGTTCGCTTTTCTCCCCTTGCTTTCTATTATACATGTATTGTTTCTTCTAATATTTCTATTGGGTAAATGTGCCCACCACAGATGATATACCACCTAGGCAAACTGAGATGCTCTCTCCGCAACGTTTCTACTGCATCTGCACAGCCATGCAGATGAGTGTGCACAGACACTGCAGTTAAGATTATACTCTGAATCCTGACTTGGAATTTAGTCCGAACCAATCATTTATTTTTGTTTCGTAGTTATGTATGGAATTTTTAGGTCTTTGGTTCAAAAGCCACTCCCATTTAAACGAATCATCTTGCTTTTTCTACTATTGACTAATTCCAAAAATATTCGAGTGCAGAGAGGCCTAACGATGCGGTGTGGTGGCGCTATGGATTCATGGCCTTCTTTGTGCCTACGAGATATGTGGCCATGTGGGTATGGTTCTGAGAATTGCTTTCAATATGAATTATCTTTTTGCATTACTCAGTATTCTGCCTACCTTATATGCATAAAGCACTCTTTGTTACAAAATAGGGAAAACAGAATTACAAAGACAACTATCCACCTTTACAGATTCAGAGAACATGATGTATGTGTTAAAGTATGCACATAGTGTATTAAGAATTATTTCTAACTTTGCAATTACAGGACGCTGATTGTTAACTTGACCTGAAATTGAGTTTCCTTATGCGTACTATACACAACCTAGATATTTCATGATTGTTAATATTAATACATTTGTATAATTGCAAAAGTAACATAAGCACAGCTACATATATATTCTTCAATGTTACGTTGGCCACACAGAATTATGCTTCTGCCTATTATCTTTCATGCAATCATCAATGAAAAAAGTAAAAAACGTTCAGGGTAGCTGCAGTGCTTTCAAGGTAGCTTCTAAATTTGCTTCTGTCTATTATCTTTAGATAGGTGCATATCTTTGCTGCAGTGCTCTCAACTTATTTTCTAAATTTGCTTATTTGGAAGTTATTGAACAAAATGGTATCTCTGTATGGCCTGCAACGACAATACATAGACCAGTAAACTCAAATATTTCTCTGCACGTTATTGTTTTCTTCAGCCGGCTGAGTGTCATTGCCCCCTGTGCATCTAATTTCATTACTAATATACATTGATTCATCGTCGTCACCGCTCCAGCATGCAAGACGCCCGACCCTCCGGCAAGGCGGAGCGCAGGAGGCGCGCAAGATCAAACGTGCCTTCGGCGACGGCAGCTCAAGGTATGTATGACCTCATACTGCCATGCTTTATGCAGGTTACAATAGGCAGCCTACCATTTTGGACATATCTTTTTGCAAATGCGTTGACTTCCTCTCAAATTGAGACATGTATCCGGCAACATAGCATCTCCAAACTATAAACAGAGAAATCAGTGACAAGTTTGCCATTCCCTGTTTCTATGTTCTAGCTGTTCATGTATCAAATGTGCTTTCTGCAGGCACAAAACGCAATCTACAACCTGACACCCACCGCAGGGAAAGACAAATAAGCTCACCATAGTCTGTACCAGAAAGATTTCCTGCTTCCATGCACAACAAAGGTAAAAAAGTTCTCTTAGTGCTTGAAAGCCAATGCCATTCAAGAGTCTTATTTTGTTCACTTTTCACACAATACAGATTATACCACTCACTTAGCCAGAAATAACATTGCATCAGGAAGTGCATGGTGGCATTGACTGAACAGGCTATTCATCGAATTATGTTAACAGGGCTTTTGGTATGTGCAGTTTACTTTCATTCCATTTGCTGGCCTCCGATTGTGAGTGTGTATAGTTCTGTTCTCAGATTTTTGTTTCACATTCTCTTGACAGTTTATTTTAGTGCACGAAACTGTATTGTCATAATCTGCTATCCTGTTAAACTCATCAATGCATAAGCTAATTCCAATAGGGAAAAGGTAGCATGCTGCGGTCTCCGAAAAAATTCCGCATCCAACATTTCTATGCACTTTTTCCTTCAATGTATATACCCATACACCGCAGCGAAGCGCGGGGGCTGACTAGTATCAATAATGACCACACAACAATACTCTCACCAGGAAAGATAGATGTCTCCTTTGGTGATGAAATAATACGGTTCTTGAGTGTGCAAACATAGCTTCAGCTACATTTCACATAAGCACAACTATATAGTATGGGAATGATATTTGCATTTTTGGACAAAATAACGAACATTTTTAACTTTTAGTTTATTTATACCGTAAAAGAACATGGTTCCTTATTTTGTTTAAAGAAACATTGTCTATTTGATTCGGAAAAAAGTAGACACTACATTTGATTTGGAAAGTAACGATGCATTTTTAGCTATTGAGAAAAATCAATTGGTTTTAAGGGGTAATTAACGCAATCGTTTTTTGTTCTAGGGTTGAAGTTCGTTGGAATGCGTTGGACCCATGTTTTGGAGTGTTTGGTTCAGAGAGTGGTGGTTAAGGTCATCCCACATAAAGAATATTCTCTCTAAATGTGGGCTCACCTTATCCCTCCAAAACGGAGAAACCGGGTGAACCCACTTCAATTCGTGACGACGACGCACGGATGAGTGGGAACGATGGCAGCGTGACGCACAGAGAAGCGACGACTGCGGGCACACGACATGTTGGAGCAGCGGCAACGGGCCGCACGTGTGCAGAGGAGCGTCGGATCATGCGGGATGGGCGTGGGCGGCACAGACGCAACCAGAAAGAGAGAGAGAGGAGGGGAAGGAAGAAGAAAGGCTCATAGAATGGCGTGTGTGCCTTGCTTGTCAAATGTTCAATCCCTCTCAACCAAGCACAACAACGAAACAAAAAATTTAGGATCGACATGACCCCTAACCAAACGAGAAATCGGTCCAACCCATCCAACCCTCCCTTCTAATCCCAAAACCAAACACACGCCAAGTTACTTGTCAATTTACTACTACTATCATACTCCCTCTGTCGCGCAAAGCCAAAGAATGTCATTCTCACTTCCTAGAAGAGGTAAATAAATTTCAACTTTGACCAAATAATGCAAGAGGTTATTAATATTTATGGTGTGTGATAGGTATCATTAGATTACTCAATGGATATGTTTTCATCATAATAAGCTTATTTGGAGACATTTATATAAATGTTGCTACTATTTTCTACAATTATAGTCATTTAAAAAAAAGACCTGCGCAAAATCCTAGACGACCCTTGTTTTTGGGATGGAGTGAGTAGCTAACAACATTAAATAAGAAAACAAACATATAATAGTTAATTCTCATTATGACAATAACGTGCCTCCAAAACCAAACAGAGAACATGATCCAACTTCATTTGCTACATATATATAAAGAAAAAGATGATACTCCCTAAGTTCCAGAAAAAACTTGATATTTTAGGATTTTTAGACAAGTTAGTGTTCAATTAAAATTACCCATATACTTCTATTTATTGAAGGCGATTCATCCTAATTAAGGAATAATCTGCTAATTAAAAGGAATGCATGAAGACATGCAAAACCATAATTTTAAACTAGTAATATCAGCCCAACCTAGTTTCAAGAGCTAAGACATCAGTTTTGGGACAAATTTTTTAATCCTACTGTAAATCATTAAAATTTTATGGGATTGAAGGACGTAGTTGCATTGTCAAACACACTCTACGAGAGGTAATGTCTACCTTTTGCCCTGCATCAGGGACGAAGCTAAGGAAAAAATTTAGGGGGGCTGAGTTCGTGGCGAACTCACGAAGCTATACATATATTGTCTTCCAACAATCATCCTTATGCATTGATGGAGAAGCACACGACGACACCCAAAGTTTGATGGGGCTTCTAGAACTTAAGCATGGGCCTGTTGGGCTGTGGCTGAAAGCGGCTGCAGATTTGTGAGGAGGTGGCCCACGGCAGCAGCAGAAGCAACTTTGGGTTACAGCCGAACAGTTATTATGTCCACCGATCAAGAGGCCACGTATGTCCAGGGTGTCGTCGTGTGCCTCTCCATCAAGAACAAAAATTCTTTGGATGACATCCAGAGCCAGAACGTAGACAATTTCACCAAGAGTCCAAGAACAAGAAACTGCACTCTCACTTTTCATAAATGAACAAGGAACATTAGAGACTTTTAAATATCTTCTAAGTTTTCATGTAGATGCTACAAACAAAGGAAACCCCTTTCTGATTGGACCTGGCATCATGACTTTTAGTTTAGAAATAAACGTTGAATCCGAGACACTATTTTGGCTAAACTGTTTTAGCCCCAAAAATGATTTTCTAGGATCCTTGAAAAACCATCCAAAAATCGTGGTTTTTAACTTAGTATATTCTATCGCGTAATTTTCCAACATGTTTACTACTGCTACAGTTAAATCCAATGTTCCTTCACAAAACACATGCTAAAATAATGCTTTAATTTGAAATTGAAATTAAATACAAAAGCATTTAATAACCAAGCTCAAAACTTTCATGGATGCAAAAGATGATGCATGTATGCAAATCATTTTATATATGGGTAAAAATCACAGAATATCCCTTGGTGAAGCGAAACTGCAAGTATATATATTCAAAATCTCGCATGATGCAAGAACAACCAGCCCAGCTCCATATATATGCAGTAACATTAGTACACTGACAATGTACAATTAGTCGCACCAGTACAATGCTCTCTAGATACACAGTGTGTTTAAGCCTTGTCTGCACCAGTATAGCTAGATGCACTCTCAAATTAAACACAGGGACGTCTAATCTAATGGCTCCCAGTCATCTTCTTGGCCTCTTTGTCACTCCCACCAGAAAAATATTGCTTCACGCAAAAGGCAATGCCGACGAAGATAGGTACACGCACCAACACTCGTTTTAATCTAGAGAAGAGACAAATAAAAGACCAGGCAAACATATATATGATCCAGTCCAATTGAAAGTAGAAACCGAGATACATAGTAAAAACAATGTATCGATCTAGAAAAGTCAAAATGTCATTTGATTTAAAACGGAGATATAGTGATATACCCTATAATTTGAAATTAAAAGACAAATAAACGATGTATACATAGTGATATATACTTAAATTCATACCTGTCATACTTGATCTTCTCTTCTACCAGATGTTTTAGCAAAAGGTAATGCGTATCAAATGAATTGCTTGCTTCGTCGAGTTTCATGGACATGCGGCCTGCTGCTGCCAACTGTAGGAACATGAAACAGTTTCTTGTTAGTAGGATGCAGTTGTTTTTTTTTTTGCAGGACCGGCCGTACGTAGCATTAACAAACATTTATATCTTATTACTATTATCTTATCAGAAAAAAGAAATAACGAACGATGCAACTATTTTTAACCAAAATCTACTGTTCAGAACGATGACGGATAGTAATAAATCAAAGTTGTGTAACTCCAGATTCGATCGGTAAATTAAGAAGCCGGAGACCGAGTACGGAGACACGACAGGATCGACGTACGGCACCAATGTTAATTACCTCCTCCTTCGTGTTGACGCCGCCGCCGCTGTAGTGGCAGCGCGGGTGATTCTGGTCTCCCTCGGGGAAAACGGCTGCTCCTTGTTGGCGTCGAGGATGCGCCGGAATCTCGCCGCCGTTGGCCGGAGCGCACGGCAGGCAGCTCCAGCAGATCGGAGCACCGCCGCTGCCGACATGCTAGTATGTAGCTATATATAGCTTTTTGGTTGGTGTGGTTGGTCGTAGTCGTACCTATGTACGTATTTTCTTCCTTGCGCTTTTTGGAGCCGACGTAGAGAAAGCTATGCGTTCGTCAATCAATGGACACAACATTATATAATGCACGGGATATATATGTACCGTGCCATACGCGTACGGATCCGACCCCATCGAAGTCGCTGACGTAATCGGATCAGGGATCCACATATTCCTATATAGGATACATATATAGTAATAGCAATATCGTGTTCGTGTTCGAGTTCGAGAGACCTAATCCAACTTCACTTTGGGAGGGTCCTCGTAAAAAATAATTAAGAAAAAAACTTCACTTGGAAAGGGTATAGGACTTCCTGCGTTTCTTCTATTCTCTGGTCTGACAAAGCAACTCCACCATATAAATTCTTAGGACGCGTTTGGTTCGAGGACAAAGTTGGATGGGATATGGTAATATATGGATATTGGGATTAGCATATCCATAATGCAAGTTTGGTAAGATCGCTAGAATAGATCATTTTTCTATTTAGTTGGATGGACGGAAATAGATGGGATAAGAATAGTTGACTAAGATAACAGAGACAAAGAAATAGTAAAAGGGCTTGAATAGTTTTAGAAATAATTTTAGGGTTCCTCATGCAAAACATACATTTTCTATTTATTTATTTTTGCTTGGGCCTGTTGTATTGGGCCTCGGTTTCAGCCCGAGTTGGCTGCGCTGTGGTCTAGGCCGAAGCCCATGGCCCAGCCACACAGTAGCATTTTCCCTTTCTTTTGTGTTTTCTTTTCTTTTAAACTAGTTGAGAATTCTAAAAATTATAGAAAATAATAGAAAACTAAAAAACCAGTTTTGTTAAACTACTTTTGACTAGGGCTACACACTAAACATATATTACGATATGCTTTAGAATAAAGTTTTTGTTGTATCTATCTATATTTTTATGTAATTAATTCATAGATGAAGTTTATGTAGTCCCGTTGTGGTGAAATTTTTATCTATATATGTGTGCTCTCACCTTGCGTTGTAGATATAGTTATTAAAGAGTCAAAATTTCAGACCCTTTTATTGATCCACCTCCCCCTAACTACCTAATAGTGTAGTTTCTTTCATCCAAAATTATATAACTTGTGTTTATGTGAGTTAGAATAGCTCACATCTAGCGTGATACGGAGTCCGATTCCGAGAAGTATTGAGTTGTGTATATGATCCGGACTAATGAACCATGTTTATACAAGTTAGAACAACTCATGTCCAATAGATGGTTAAGTTTTGTGTTAGCCAATGGTGGCATCTTAACTTGGTCTGGGTAATTAGAGGGTCACAAAGCCAGAACAGACCATAGCCAGTGGCTAGCTAGCGCCAGCTATGTGCAATTATTGCAACCCCACCCTAAATGGCACGGACAATATAAAGGGGCTGGGAGAAAGGAAATAGGCACGTGACGAAAAACCGCAAAGATAGGAGGAAACAACTTGCTATTGAATGTGGAAAGTTTGGAGAAAAAGTTTAGCAACTTCTTATTTGTAACCTTTGTGGGTGTGAAAACTGTCTCTGCTCGTGCCACAGATAATGCAATAAATTATTTTCCCGTAGCAACGCACGGGCATGTTTTGCTAGTTATATCTATTATTTAAAAATAATAACAAATTAGACACTAATAAATGTGCACTAATACTATTTTTTAATTTATTAAAATAAAATGTGTCAATTAGCACAACTAATATCTTAATTAGCACACGAAACATGCACTAATTAACATATTAGCAATTATCAAAACTAATCCTACCATTATAATTATTAAGTAATAATATAACATACTAATAATCTTTAAATTATTTACTAATGACAAAGATCAAAAGACATGGATAAGCTGGTATGTCAGATTTTTTCAGACCACGAAATCCAGCATCTAGGTAGAATATTCCTATCCATGTACCTAACAGTGATCCACCAATCAAACACACTCTTCATTTAAGGACTCTTGAAGATCCTATCTACTCCAGCAAGACATCTCAAATCAAGGCGCTCAAATTTATTTTGGTGCACATTGGCATATTGAATCCACTATACTAATTGGGTCACATCGACCATCGTTCTAATTGACTAAGCTACGAGGCGCAGGAGAGGAGGTGGAGGACCACCACTGGAGACGACATGGGGAGGGGAACTACAGCAGGGGCTGATTGCCTTGCTAGGAGGACAAAAGGCACATTGAATATGCCTTGCCGGGACAAACGCCAGGCGCCTGGGAGGGGACCCACCTCTAGGGCAAGGTTAGGAGGCGACCCTACCTCCCTCCAACCGAAACTCCTAGCCACACTAGCTGTTTTCCTCTTGTGCGCGTGCTGTGCACCCGCTATGGGCGAGCATCTGAAAGTCACTCACCTCCCGGTGCACATTATTGGAGAAACTGAGAAGACGAGATCTTGGCAAGACTAGGTAACAAGGGAGGTTCCAGTTGAGAAATTGTCGACAAAAGATGCTCGGCAGTCCACCGAGAGGGCTACCCACGATGGTAGATTGTTCGGCAGAGGTGCGCGTGACCAAGAACAAGATGGCAACAGAGACACAAGAGTTAGACATGTTCGGGCCGTCGGCACGACGTAATACCCTACTTCTGTGGTCTGTTGTTTGATATTGGCTATCGTATAATGATGATGTTTTTTGAGGGGGTCCTCTACCCGCCTTATATAGTCGGGGGTAGGGTTACAAGTCAGTTAGATCGAGAAAATAACCGGCAAGCAATAACAGATTACAAAGATCACGGAATCCTAACATATCTAATAGATCACGTCATATCTTGGAGATATGCTTTCAGAGTCCGCGGATCTTTGCCGAGCAGCGTCGTTCCCCACAAGGTATCATCTAGTGGGCTGGGTCGTCCCTAGAGACGCGGCCCATGTCCTTCGCCATAGGTATCCGGGGTTATACCCCCAACAGCTAGTCCCGGGCGCCTTGTATCCACCGAGTAACGCCGTCTTACACGTCCACGCAGCTGAAGACGAGGCCAAGCAGCGTAGACCACGATCCGAGTAGCTCATTCAGCAGCTGAGCAGTTGGAGGTCGAGAGGCCGAGCACCACGGGCCGAGATCCGACCAACCGAGCTTGGCTTATCCAAGTAAGGTTTACTGGAGGGATGTAAGGAGCTCAAGTTTAAAATTTTAAAATTCTTCAACTTGAACTAAGTGTGCCACTTAGGTTTTGATTGTTGACAATGCTGAGACGACCAAGATGTGAACTGTAAACACATTCACCGTAAGGTGAAGTGTGCCCACTTAGTCCTCGAGTCTGGCAGTAGGTGGCGATGACACGTGGTGTCAGGGTCAAAAAAGTAGAGAAAAATTCCAACCAGCCGAGCAGTGACCAGTCCCCGGGCGTAGCCTGGAGGAAAAAATGCACATTCACCGCAAGGTGAAGTGTGCCCACTTAGCCCTCGAGCCTGGCAGTAGGTGGCGATGACACGTGGTGTCAGGGTCAAAAAAGTAGAGAAAAATTCCAACCAGCCGAGCAGCGACCAGTCCCCGGGCGTAGCCTGGAGGAAAAAACGCACATTCACCGCAAGGTGAAGTGTGCCCACTTAGCCCTCGAGCCTGGCAGTAGGTGGCGATGACACGTGGTGTTAGGGTCAAAAAAAATAGAGAAAAATTCCAACCAGCCGAGCAGCGACCAATCCCCGGGCGTAGCCTGGAGGAAAAAACACACATTCACCGCAAGGTGAAGTGTGTCCACTTAGCCCTCGAGCCTGGCAGTAGGTGGCGATGACACGTAGTGCCAGGGTCAAAAACTGGAGAAATATTTCGACCAGCCGAGCAAGCGACCATTCCCGAGGCGTAGCCTGGAGAAAAAAAACGCACATTCACCGCAAGGTGAAGTGTACCACTTAGTCCCCGAGTCTGGCAGTAGGTGGCGATAACACGTGGCGCCTGGGTCAAAAACTTGGAGAAAAATTCCGACCAGCCGAGCAGGCGACCAGTCAAGAGGACTCTAATTCAACACCGTTTAGAAGTTGCAAGGACTCTAATTCGACTAAAAACCTGTAAATTTGGTACCAAATTGAGGACTGTAAGAACTGAGCGGCGAATCTTGCACGGCAGACTCAAAAACTACTTGCCGCACTAGCGTGCAGATTGCAGCTGTGCAGTAGGCAGCAGGGCTGCGGCGGGGGCGGGGCGGCTCTGCCGACGCCTCGCCTTAGCAGTCAGGTTCCCGGAACATGGTACGGGAACGTGGTGTATGATGCTGTCAGAAACTGTGGAACGAGGAGGATATACAGCTTCCACTTGTTCCTTTAATTACTGGAACGCGTACCACCCACGTAAGGAACGCATCGGGGACGAGGTGTTGCCTGTGCTGTGCAGGATATAGCTGTTCTTGTATGTGCCGAGTTGGAGTCCTCTATGTGTCATATTTTTTTCCCATCATTTTTTTTGTTTTATATTTGGGCCATCAGTTACTGAACCCTAAGCCCACACACCCATCGCCATCCTGGGAACCGCCGCCGCCGCCCACACCATACGGCCATCGAGCAGGTGGCCGCCGG
This sequence comes from Saccharum officinarum, assembly GCA_020631735.1. Taxonomy (NCBI): domain Eukaryota; kingdom Viridiplantae; phylum Streptophyta; class Magnoliopsida; order Poales; family Poaceae; genus Saccharum; species Saccharum officinarum. Next base: position 89,142,751 of record CM036171.1, on the reverse strand, counting down.
CGCCGCACCGCACAACTGACGAGAGCACCGCACCACACGAGCTGACGAGAGCAAAGTCGCAGTGCCGCTGCCGCATAGCCGCCGGCGGCCGGCCACCCACTCTGGGACGACGTACGGCGGGTGGCCTCGGCTCTGGGAGCCGGCGTCCGGGCTCCGAGCAGCTCGCGACCGCGAGCGATGCGACCTGAGGTGTGTCTTCTTCCCCGCACCCGCTTCGTACCTTGTGGATGTCCCCAACTCGCCATGGCTGAGGGCTCGTGGTTGCGAGTCGCGTTCCTTCTTCCGTCGGGACGGCGTCCCACATGTCCCCGTTCAAGTTCCGGAACGGGAACGTCGGCCATGTTCCCGTCCCCCGGCTGCTAAGCTCCGCGCCCGCTTCCCACTTCGCCGTCACGGAGGAGAACGCGGAGGAGCCCACCGACCCGCTTCCAGTCACTGCACAAGACCCGATACCCGAACCCCGAACCCAAAATACCCGGACCCCGATCCGAAGTACCCGAACCCGCACTATCCGATGTCTTGTTCGGACAGTGAATTCTATTACCCGAATTTATATCGGGTAATTCGGGTAGTTACACCCGATACCAAAACCCGAATAGGAATACGTATCAGGCTCCCAGCGATTAAGTGTAGTAGCAAACTAGTTAAACTGGAGCAGCCGAGCAATCCAGATTTCCCGTGGCCCTCTTGGCTTGGCTTCCCAATTAACTCACCTCTTTACTTCTGTCTCCGTCTCTTCGAGACTTTGAGTTCCCGTGTGAAGCATAAGCGCTGTTGTGATGGCAGGGAGTAGGCTTGAACTTTGCTCTTGTATCTTGTCAATAGTAATTAAGTAGTCAGTACCTCAGTACCTATGTTGTGGTTTGCACCTGCGGTTAAAAACTTGAATGCGTCGTTTATCTGTTATGTTAATGAGTTATCATCTATTCTATACAAAATTCTGTAATGTTATCACTTTTGCTGTGATTTTATATATTTCGGGTATATTGGGTATACCTGAACCTGAACCCGAATTTGCGGGTACCCAAACCTACGAGTAGTGGGTTTTTAGGGCTATTATCGGATAACAATTCTCCTTACCCAAACTATCCAACCAAATTTTACGGGTTTACCCGAACGCCAGACTGACCAGTCACGGTGAGTCGGCGTTAATCCCTCACGAAGGACGAAGCTCCAGATTACAGCCTTTTTTTTGGGCTGGGCTGTGAAGACCCGTTCCATGTGAATTCGGCCCAAGGTGTGTAGTCCAATCATCATAGGCATCAGTGGTTCCTCTCTGAATGCCTGTGTTGGACCATAACCCCCTGGGAACTATTATCTTTATGATGCTGAACGACTCTGGCTTAAAGGTGGAATTTATGTGATGGACTCTATTTG
>CM036171.1:89126124-89141274 GCA_020631735.1 Saccharum officinarum | reverse complement strand
TCGTCGCGGTAAATCAAAAATACGTTTTCAGATATTTACAGTTTTTGCCACTAGAATTGTTTTGGTCATAAAATCTTTTATTTTAACTCCGATTTGACCCATTCAAATTGCGTTAGGTCGTATTTGGAGCTCTATATGTTGGTAGTATTGTACTAAGTAGGTTTGTGACAATTTATTTTCGAATTTATATTAAAGTAATTATTTATCTATAGGAAATCTTAGAAATTCATAACTTATATGTTTTAAACTCCGAATTTGGTGATCTTTGCGTCTGTGTGATCGTAGAAACGTGTAGAAGAGTTTTATAAACTTTTATTACTGTTTTTGCACTACTGTTGGTGTACTGTTCTAATTGTAATAATCTCTTTGTTTGCTTCGTGTTTGTTTTGATTGGATGCATGTGTGTTGTTGATTGATGATCGAGTATAGAAGGTGAGCAGTATCTGGACGATTCGGAGTATTACTTTGAGCCAAGTCAGCAGTATCACTTGGAAAGCTTTGATCAAGGCAAGTATAACACAGGACTATCCTTGTTACCTATACATTGAATTATCATACATATGCATGTGCTTACCTTGACAACCTTAGAGATTATAACTTAGTGATTGTTATCTTGATTCCTTGTCAACCCTTGGGATGCATATGGGTAGCTACTGCTAGTGCTTTAAACTAAGAACAATGATCTTGTAATTTGATTAATGGATTAAGCCAATCAACTATTAAGATGATTTTATTACTGTATAAAGGGGGCTAGAGCATGTGTATTATTTTGATGCTCTGGTTTCTATCCATAAGGGCTTATCTGTAAGTGATAAAACGGGATATACAGTACAGCTGTGAGGGCTATATGGCTCTGGCTTTAGTTGTTCAAGAGACCTTTTCTAGCTTGTTAGAGGTTACCTTAAATGGCGTAAGAATGGCTGCCACGTTGGTGTGTGCGAGCCCCTGGCCTAGTGTGTATAGGCTGCGGTTGTTGTGCCATAGGGAAGGGGGTTTCTACATCTGCCTGCCGAGTGAATCTAATGGCCCTAACTTGTTAGACGAACTTTTGAGTGGCTTTATATGGTTCTCGGGTGTTTGGGCTTGATCTCCCCACTCATTTGGAAATCATGACTCACAGTGAAAGTGTACACCTCTGCGCAGAGTGAAAAACTGGTATACTAGCCGTGCTCACGGATACGAGCGGCCTTGGGGATTCTTATGGAATAGTTGATCATAACTGTTATATCATGCTAAATTATTGTTGATTATTATTTGTTCATGTTAATGCTATTCATTAGCCTTATTACAATTGATCATTGGTTCTTTAATGGGAAGTGGTTTATCTTGATGCTACTCAATTGCTAATATATAATTAAAAGCTAAACGCAGTTAAACAATGTCTAGCCTTTTTGAGCCTCATGAACCCTGTGTTATATTTGTTGAGTTCGACATGGACTCACCCTTGCTATTTCCACCATAACAGATGAAGATATAGAGGAGGATTATCGGAATGAGTACTAGTCTTGGTGTCAACCAGTCAACCGTGTCCCTGTGTGGAGTTTCCGCTGAAGAATTACTATTAGTTATTATTACCTATCGTTCAAGACTATGTCTTAAATATTTATTCGTTATGTAATAAGCACTGTGATGATACTTTGTAATTTGTCAACTTATGTGTGCGACTGTTTCCTGGGGCGCACATGAGTCTTTTATGCATCCTATTTTTGTCCTTAAAAATGGGTGTGACAGATTGGTATCAAAGCCGTGTTGACTGTAGGACGCGAGCCTAGTTAGAATGGTCGTTAATAGCATCCATACTTCACTTAATTCATGCTTCCTCTTTTCACCTTGTTAATTACTAAAGTTTTATGCTTCCTCTACTTTATTCTATTGCGAAAATACATTGATTCTATCTAATCTATGTCTAAATCTTGTAGATGTCTCCTTATCCCCGTCTGTCAGCTGCACAGTACGTTGCCTGTTTCAAACCTCAGGAGCCGTATGAAGATGGTGATCAAGAGCTATCTGATGCTGAATCAAGAGTTGGTGATATACCAATGGAGAATGTAGTTATGGGGTGGACTACGAAGCTTCATATCATGGTTCCTAAAGCTGATGCTTTCTTTCATGACATGTTGACAAGAACTTTGGACAACTACTACTACGACTGGGGAGCTACGTTGGAGTATCGTAGTGCAGAGTATAGTCATCCATGGATGGATTCCTATTGGGAAACGGAGTTATGGGTTAAGAAAAGGGATCTTACCACTAAGGAATCTAAGGTGGAGTCAAAGTTTATTACCAGAGTGAGCCAGGCAACCATGGAGACAAGCATGGAGGATGTCGCTTTCAATGCATTTGTTTACTACCATGGTCTACGCTCGGACAAGACGTTAAAGGGTGCACTCCGGCATTTTCCTTGTTTCTTACATGACAAGGGTATTTGGACCGTGCCGCTTGCAGATGATTCCTTCTTGACTTTACAAGCTACGGTGGGATTAGCTCGTGAATTGGCTCTCCATGAGGTGGATTTGAAGGATGAGTTGCTGAAGGAAAAAGAACTAAAGGAGCAAGCTTATAAGGAGATTGACCAATTAAGGGCGGAGTTAGGTCATCCCAAGATTTATGAGAAGCTTAATTAGGAAATAGGAAAAATCCCTATGTAATAGGAACGATAGTAGTTGCGAGTTAATTTTAAGTTTGGTTTGTTTTAAGAGTCAGTTTGTGGTGTGAACAATTGTGTGATTGATGGATTGTTATTATGATAATGTGTGATTTGGATCTTTGTAATGTGTGCTGGAGTTTTGTAGACATGCCTACAAGTTCCATGGTTGAGAATATTAAGTTTGATCAAAATATATTAGTTGGTTGTGAGGTGAACATAGTTCTGTCCTTTGCTGATTTTTGATCAGTCTGGGATGTTTTAGAAATAACTTAAAAATCCGTTCATGAGAAATTTAAGAAATTTTACTGGGAATAATCAGACTTCTATATCTTTCCAACCCCGCAAGAATTATTTTAATATCTATTAAGAGCTAAGAGATATACCTGTTCCAAGTTGGAGTTACTGCACAGTCTGGAATTCTGAAACAGTTTTGGTTAAGATCAGTTTTAGCCAATTTATTGACAGAATCAGAAAAAGTGTTGTGAATAAAAGTTGTAGATAATTTTGTAAGCTTTCCAACCATGTAAAGATCATCTGAATTGGACGTCTGTAGCTCGAGATATGACAGTTTTACTGAGTTACTGAAATTGGAGTTCGCCCAGAAAAATCAGATTTTGCTTATCTATTGAATACATCATCTCGGATCGTACTGAATTTCAATTTCTGTGTTTTTGGAAACAGATGTCAGGCAGAGGACGTGGCAGAGGTCGTGGAGGTGTTAACCCACCCATTACTATGGAGGAACTCATGCAAACTCAAAACCAGATGATGCAGATGTTTATGCAGCACATGCAGAACAATCCCCCTGCAGGAGGACCACCGCCTGTGCAAGTGAGGGATAAGCGTGGGGAATTTTTGAAGGGACGCCCTCCAGTGTTTTCTCATGCTGCTGATCCTTTAGAGGCAGATGATTGGGTGAGGGCAGTGGAGAAACAGCTGAATATAGCCCAATGCAATGATATGGAGAAGGTGTTATATGCATCTGGTCAGTTACAGGGGACAGCTCAGACTTGGTGGGAGTCGTATCAAGCTGCACGCCCTGACAATGCTCCTCCTATCACTTGGAATGAGTTTGTTAGAGATTTTCGAGCTCGTCATATTCCTGAAGGTATAATTGAGCTGAAGCAGGAAGAATTCAGAAACCTTAGGATGGGACAGATGAGCGTTAGTGAATATCATGACAGGTTCACCCAGTTGGCTCGCTATGCTCCTAATGAAGTGAGGGAAGATGCAGACAGACAGCGTCTTTTCTTGAAGGGAATTTATTATGATCTTCGCTTGCAGTTGAAGGGGAACAACTATGCTAGTTTTCAAGAGCTGGTAAATAAAGCTATTGTGCTTGATAATGAGCGCAGAGAGATGGACAGGAAGAGGAAGATGAAGGTACAAAGCTCAGGAAGCAACAACCGTCAGCGCACTAATTCTCAGCATGGTTTCCATCAGAAGTTTTAGGGACCGGTTAGTCAATGGAATCGTAATCCGAATCAGAGGTGGTCCCATAATTGGTAAAGTAATCAGTCACAACAGCGTTCATCATATCCACAGCGTCAACAGTATCAGCAGACTGGGCAACAGACTCCTCGCACTGGAAATTCCAATGTTACCCCCATGAAGAATAGTGCTCCCAGCACGCCTACTAGATGCTTTGTCTGTGGTAAAGAGGGGCATATGTCTTACCATTGTCTTGAGAAGCAGAACCAGCAGATTCCTCAGAGCCAGAAGAGCAACCAGAGGCAATCTGGTACTGGAAGGGTGAATCACGTGTCTTCTGATACAGCTCATGATGCACCAGAAGTTATGATTGGTACGTTCAATGTACATTCCACTCCCGCAACTGTTCTTTTTGACTCTGGAGCATCTCATACATTCATATCCAACATTTTTGTTAAAATGCATAGTATACCCATGCTAGCTATGAAAGAACCTCTCTTAGTAAATTCACCTGGAGGTACCATGCAAACCAGTAATCGTTGTCTTCCAATTAGTATGGTATTAAGGGGGGTAGAGTTTAAGATAACTCCTATAGTGTTGAGGACATCTGGTATTGATGTGATATTGGGTATAGACTGGATGAAGCAAAATCAGGCAGAGATTCAGTGTCAGCAGAAAGTGGTAGTTGTGACTGCACCTAATGGAGATAAAATCAATGTGGATGTAGCAGTGCAGAAGCAACCAACCGCTGTGGTGAATCAGCTTGAAGATACTATTAAGGAGAATTCAGTAATTGAGGAATTTCCGGATGTCTTCCCTGATGAATTGCCAGGTATGCCACCTGACCGAGACATTGAATTTCTTATTGAATTACTTCCTGGAACTGCACCTATAGCCAAACGACCATATAGGATGGGAGTAGATGAATTAGAAGAACTTAAGAAACAAATTAAAGAATTACAAGATAAAGGTTTTATTCGACCTAGTTCATCACCTTGGGGAGCACCAGTTATTTTTGTTGATAAGAAAGATGGCGGTCAGAGGATGTGTGTTGATTACCGGTCACTAAATGAGGTAACTATCAAGAATAAGTACCCTTTGCCCAGGATTGATGACTTGTTTGATCAGTTGAGAGGTGCTTGTGTGTTCTCTAAGATTGATTTACGTTCTGGTTATCATCAGTTGAAGATTCGTGTTTCTGATATTCCAAAGACAGCTTTTACTACAAGGTATGGATTGTATGAGTATACTGTTATGTCATTTGGATTGACCAATGCACCTGCATACTTTATGTACATGATGAATAAGGTGTTCATGGAATATTTGGATAAGTTTGTGGTAGTGTTTATTGATGATATACTGGTATTTTCTAAGACGGAGGAAGAGCATGCTGAACATTTGAGGTTGGTATTGCAGAAGCTTAGAGAGCATAAACTGTATGCGAAGCGAAGTAAATGTGAGTTTTGGTTGAAGGAAGTTTCTTTCCTTAGTCATATTGTTTCTAATGGAGGGATATCAGTGGATCCAGGTAAAGTAAAGGATGTATTAAATTGGAAACCACCTATTGATGTTAGCGAGATTCGTAGTTTCTTGGGATTAGCTGGATATTACAGATGGTTCATTGAAGGGTTTTCTAAACTTGCTAAACCTATGACATCTCTATTAGAGAAGAATGTCAAGTTTGTGTGGTCAGATAAATGTCAAGCTAGTTTTGAGGAATTGAAGAAGAGGTTGACTACAGCGCCTGTTTTGGTTTTGCCAGATTTGAGTAAGAAGTTTTCTATTTATTGTGATGCTTCTCGTCAAGGTTTGGGATGTGTTCTTATGCAAGAAGGCAGAGTTGTGGCTTATGCATCTAGGCAGTTGAGAAAGCATGAGTTGAATTATCCTGCACATGATTTGGAGTTAGCAGCTGTAGTTCATGCTTTAAAAATTTGGAGACATTATTTGATTGGACACAAGAGTGATATATACACTGATCATAAGAGTTTGAAGTATATTTTCACTCAGTCAGATCTGAATTTGAGGCAACGCAGATGGTTAGAGTTGATTAAGGATTATGATATTGAGATACACTATCATCCTGGTAAGGCTAATGTAGTAGCTGATGCTCTTAGTAGGAAAAGTTATGCCAATGAGATACGGACGTTGTCTATGACTAGTGAGTTATGTGCTGAATTTGAATATTTGAATTTGGGCATTGTTACTAATACAATGGAATTAGTGATAGAGCCTACCTTAGAGCAAGAAATCTACAAGGGTCAGTTGAAGGATGAGAAACTAAAGAAGATAGCGGAAGATATAGTGATTGGTAAGTCACCAGGCTTTCGAATGGATGATAATGGAATTTTGTGGTTTGGAAAGAGGCTGTGTGTACCTGAGGATCAAACTGTTAGACAGGCAATTCTTCGCGAAGCTCATGAGTCAGCTTATTCTATTCATCCTGATAGTACTAAGATGTATTTGGATCTAAAACAGAAATATTGGTGGGTTGGATTAAAGCGAGATGTGACTGAGTATGTGGCATTGTGTGACACTTGTCAGAGGGTGAAAGCAGAGCATCAGAGACCTGCTGGATTGTTGCAACCAATGAAGATTCCTGAATGGAAGTGGGAGGAAGTTGGTATGGATTTTATAGTAGGGTTACCACGTACTCAGAAAGGTTATGACTCTATTTGGGTGATAGTAGATCGGTTATCTAAAGTTGCTCATTTTATACCAGTTAAGACTACTTACCATGGACCAAAATTGGCAGAGTTGTATATGGAGAGAATAGTCTGTTTGCATGGAGTACCAAAGAAGATTGTATCTGATCGAGGATCGCAGTTTACGTCGCATTTTTGGAAAGCTGTGCATGAATCATTGGGAACAAAATTGAATTTTAGTACAGCATATCATCCACAGACAGATGGACAGACTGAAAGGACCAACCAGGTATTAGAGGATATGTTGAGAGCTTGTGCATTGCAATATGGAACTAGTTGGGATAAGAGTTTGCCTTATGCAGAATTCTCTTACAATAACAGTTATCAACAGAGTCTTAAGATGGCACCGTTTGAAGTTTTGTATGGACGTAAGTGTAGAACTCCATTGTTTTGGGATCAGACAGGTGAATCTCAAGTGTTTGGTACAGATGTTCTTAGAAACGCAGAAGATCAAGTGCGAGTGATTCGTGAGAATTTGAGAGTAGCACAGTCTCGTCAGAAGAGTTATGCTGACAATAGAAGAAGAGATTTAGTTTTTGAGGTAGGTGATTATGTCTATTTGAAGGTGTCACCAATGAGAAGTGTGAAGAGGTTTAACATGAAAGGAAAATTAGCACCAAGGTATGTTGAACCATTTAAAGTTATTACTAGACGTGGGGAAGTTGCTTATCAATTAGAGTTGCCTGAAAATTTGTCTGGAGTACATGATGTGTTACATGTTTCACAACTTAAGAAGTGTTTGCGTGTGCCTGAAGAGTAGATACCTTTAGAGAAATTGACTGTTAAAGAGGATCTTACTTATGAAGAATTTCCAATCAAGGTTTTAGAAACTGCTGAGAGAGTTACTCGAAGTCGGATTATTAAGATGTGCAAGGTTCAGTAGAATCGATATTCAGAGGCAGAGGCAACTTGGGAAAGAGAGGATGAATTGAGGAAATCATATCCGCAGTTGTTTGAGTAAGCAGTCCAATCTCGAGGACGAGATTCTTTTAAGGGGGGTAGAATTTGTAACACCCAAAAATTCTAAACTTTAGGGATAATGAATTTCAAATAAGTTAGATAACAATTAAGGGCAAATTAAAATTTAGAAAAGAATTTTTGGTGTTGCATTCATGCTGTTGCATTTATTTATTTTGAGAAGTGGTTTTATTTTATTTTATTTTATTTTGATTTGGCTTGAAAAATTTTATTTGGAATAGTTTGAAGACAAGCAAATAAAGAAAAGAAAGGAGAAAAAAAGAAGAAAATCATTTACCTTCTCCCTGGCGGCCCGAAGGCCCGTTGGAGCGGCCTGTTTCCCCGCGCTTGCGTAGGTGGGCCGCTGCCCTTTCCTTCCGCGCCTTCGCCGCATGGGCCGGCCCAAGAAAACCAGCTGTGCCTTCCCTCCCTTCTCATTTCGCTGACGGGTAGGGGCCGCTTGTCAGTCGTCTTCTTCTCCTCGCGTCGTAACCGAGCCGAACTCGTGGGCGACCACCACCGATTGTTGCCGATATAATCGGGATTTCCTACCCGAATACGATGATTTGGAGCTACAAATAAGAAGCCATGACCCTCCTCTTTCCGTTTTTCACCTAAATCGCGAGTTCCACCACGTGAAATTGAGTACTAGGGCTTGAGGTTGTTGAAGGCCGGCGGTAGATCGGTTAGGGAGCCTTCGGGTGGATTTGAGGTCAAATTCTTCGCGTTGGTGAGTCCGCACTCGTCTCCTCTATCTTCTTGTGCTTTCCTTTTGGTTGGAGAGGCTTTGAAGTGAGTTTTTGAAGCTCACCGTCGGTCGACAATGGTGCCGCCGTCCCTCCCCTTGCCACGCTCTCTTCGGGACATCGTAGAGGGCATAAATCGTGTAGAGGAGCTAGGGTTGATCTTCTCGACCGATTGGAGTTGTTTGCGGGTCGTTTGGTGGTCCGGAACGGGGGAACCGAGATTTACCGGTGAGCTCATGGCGTCGGCCATGGCGGCCACCGGCCGGCGATGGAGATGGTGACCGTGCTCCCTCTCTGTTTCTTCTAGAGTCAATAGCAGCCGTCCGTTCTCAGATGGACGCATGAGATTAGAACTTACCCCTTCGCGGGGTAAAATTCATAAAGAGTCCCTGGGTTTTTGGATTATAGAACCCGCCATCCTAAACGTATTTTCTGAAACGTGTCTTCGTGTTTTGAAAGCGTATTTCGTCGCGGTAAATCAAAAATACGTTTTCATATATTTACAGTTTTGCCACTAGAATTGTTTTGGTCATAAAATCTTTATTTTAACTCCGATTTGACCCGTTCAAATTGCGTTAGGTTCGTATTTGCGAGCTCTACATGTTGGTAGTATTGTACAGTAGGTTTGTGACAATTTATTTTCGAATTTATATTAAAGTAATTATTTATCTATAGGAAATCTTATAAAATTCATAACTTATACGTTTTAACTGCGAATTTGGTGATCTTTGCGTCTGTGTGATCGTAGAAACGTGTAGAAGAGTTTTATAAACTTTTATTACTGTTTTGCTACTGTTGGTGTACTGTTCTAATTGTATCTCTTTGTTTGCTTCGTGTTTGTTTGATTGGATGCATGTGTGTTGTTGATTGATAATCGAGTATAGAAGGTGAGCAGTATCTGGACGATTCAGAGTATTACTTTGAGCCAAGTCAGCAGTATCACTTGGAAAGCTTTGATCAAGGCAAGTATAACACAAGACTATCCTTGTTACCTATACATTGAATTATCATACATATGCATGTGCTTACCTTGACAACCTTAGAGATTATAACTTAGTGATTGTTATCTTGATTCCTTGTCAATCTTGGGAATGCATATGGGTAGCTACTGCTAGTGCTTAAACTAAGAACAATGATCTTGTAATTTGATTAATGGATTAAGCAATCAACTATTAAGATGATTTTATTACTGTTAAAAGGGGGCTAGAGCATGTGTATTATTTTGATGCTCTGGTTTATCTCCATAAGGACTTATCTGTAAGTGATAACCGGGATATACAGTACAGCTGTGAGGGTTATATGGCTCTGGCTTTAGTTGTTCAAGAGACCTTTTCTAGCTTATTAGAGGTTACCTTAAATGGCGTAAGAATGGCTTGCCACGTTGGGTGTAGTGCGAGCCCCTGACCTAGTGTGTATAGGCTGCGGTTGTTGTGCCACAGGGAAGGAGGGTTCTACATCTGCCTGCCGAGTGAATCTAATGGCCCTAACTTGTTAGACGAACTTTTGAGTGGCTTTATATGGTTCTCGGGTGTTTGGGCTTGATCTCCCCACTCATTTGGAAATCATGACTCACAGTGAAAGTGTACACATCTGCGCAGAGTTAAAAACTGGTATACTAGCCGTGCTCACGGATACGAGCGGCCTTGGGGATTCTTATGGAATAGTTGATCATAACTGTTATATCATGCTAAATTATTGTTGATTATTATTTGTTCATGTTAATGCTATTCATTAGCCTTATTACAATTGATCATTGGTTCTTTAATGGGAAGTGGTTTATCTTGATGCTACTCAATTGCTAATATATGATTAAAAGCTAAACGCAGTTAAACAATGTCTAGCCTTTTTGAGCCTCATGAACCCTGTGTTATATTTGTTGAGTTCGACATGGACTCACCCTTGCTATTTCCACCATAACAGATGAAGATATAGAGGAAGATTATCGGAATGAGTACTAGTCTTGGTGTCAACCAGTCAACCGTGTCCCTGTGTGGAGTTTCCGCTGAAGAATTACTATTAGTTATTATTACCTATCGTTCAAGACTATGTCTTAAATATTTATTCGTTATGTAATAAGCACTCTGATGATACTTTGTAATTTGTCAACTTATGTGTGCGACTGTTTCCTGGGGCGCACATGAGTCTTTTATGCATCCTATTTTTGTCCTTAAAAATGGGTGTGACACATATTTGCTAAGTGTTGTTGTAGAAATTTTCAATAGGCTATTCACACCCTCTCTAGCCATTAGGACCTTTTACGGATGTCTGGACGGACACGCGCGTCCAGACACGCTCGCGCCTACACTCCATTTTGCGCACCCACGTAGGGGCCTGCACTTGTCCGAACATTGCCCACCCCTCCTGACCCCACACGGAGATCGCTCGCACCCCTCTACTTCCCCGCCCGAATGCGTGCTGCGGTAGGTGGGCCCCCAGCAGCAACATCCGATCTACTTTTGAAACAACTAGATGAAATATTTGCAATATACGTTTGAAGACAGATGAAACACTTGAAACATGCGTTTGAAACACTTGCAAAAACACCTGAAAACACTTTAAAGCCATTGCAAAAGTATCTGCAACATCCAGATAAAACACTTGCAATATATGTGTGAAACATATGACAACATCCAAATAAACACATTTGCGACATACGTATAAAAAAATAGATGAAACATTTGGAATAGACTTGCAACATACGTGTATAGCCATTGCAACATTCCGATCTACTTTTGCAACATCCACATCAAACACTTGCAACATGCATATGAAACCCCTGAAACACGTGCTTGCAACATGTCTGTCGTGACGGCACCACCATCTCTGGCAAGCCTCGAGGCGGTCGCCAAGTATGGCACGGCCACAGCGCCCTTGCCGTCTCTAGCCATAGGAGGAGGTGATAAGGAGGATGGCGATGCCAGCGATGAAGCGACTGATGTGTGGGAGAGGGACATTGTTTGTATTGGTACCCAAAGCGGAAGCCATTCGAGGATATGAGCAACACCATGGGCTTGGAGGAGCTTGGAGAGTGACCGCGTGGTGGTGGATGCCGCGGTGACAACGGTGAGGGACGAGTGGAGCAAGACGAAGGTCGTGGCGCCAGCGAGGGCCACGGTGAGGAGCAGCAGGAGGCCAGGGGGCGAATGAAGGTTTTGGGGTGCGGCCATAGAGAAGGAGAGGAGAGCAGCGCTGGGCCACGGTGAGTCGCCGGGGGTACGGACCTCGATTGAACGCTAGGGTGCGGCCATGGAGGAGGAGAGCGGAACATGTGTGCAGCTTGTAGCTGCCAGCTTGCGGAGTGGGGGATTTTTTTTGGAGGTGTCGTGGGAATATCGGATATTTGTGAATAAGTACGTGAACAACGTGAAGCCACGTAGCGTCCGGCATCCGGATGCCCTAATCATAGCATTACCGATTGAAAGGTAGAGGAGGGGAAGGGGTTAGGTTTCCTAGTTTAACTTTTCTATAGCACATAACTGATGACAGCTTTCCACGTCTCCTAGCTTACAACAAATTTTCCGCAACTCACCGTATACCAAACAGACATTTAATATTGTAGGTGCTGAGATGGTAACAACATGCATATACATCGATGATCCGATCCATGTTTATTTTCTTCACTCCAAAATCGTGTCAAATAAGTAAAATTTGTTCATTATTCTTTTGGAGTGGACTTAGCTAGGTCTGTCCTTCTCCACCTGCAATATTTATGACAGTCAAAATGTGGAAGGCGGTATATCTACAGTACTATGGAGTGTGGAGTGAGGACACAACCAAGCAACTTGCCCAGCTAGTTGCGTTACATGAGAGGGACTCATGCCTATCTTCCAACCCACTTGCATTGCTTGCAGCATAAGCATCTGACTGGCTCGTATATATCACCAGCTCCAAAACTATTTATGCACCGAAGAAATCATAAAAGGTGAAAGGAAAAACAACGTACTAGACTACTAGCACACGGTATACATGCTGAATGAATTCTCAGAGAATGGAGAAAACGAGGCCAGTTTTTCGTTTGCACCCTATCTAGTAGCTAGCTAGCCCTTTGTTCTTCTGCATGCATGCTTTACATCCGAATATGTAGAAGAATTCCATGGCATTTTTGTGAAGAAAAGATATTCTCCATGCCCTTTTGTTTGCTTTGGAAAGTTAAGAGCATCCTGCAAAAAGAAAAGGAAGAAGAAGATCCATTTTCAATTCCCCGCCGCGCGCCGCTAAAATCAAAATTGCTTGACAGTTTGGATGGCTGGATCTGGATGTGCATGCAGCATGCATGCTTTCTCACTTTGGGTATTTATATTACTATCTGGATAGACAAAATGCCCCCCACACGTGCACCCCACACCCAGAAGAGAAAAAAACGGCGTGCATCAGTTGCAGTCGCGGTCGCAGTCCACATCCGTGGCCGCAAAGTTGCAGCAGGAGCAGCTGGTGGGTGGCCATCACCATCAGCTTCAGGCTTCACAGCTTGGCGTGCCTGCGAGTGTGTGTGAGCAGACAGGTGAACACGTCGCCGCCCTTGTCACCACACGTTCCTGCATTGCTTGGTCTCCTGCAAGGACGATCGATCGATTCCACGGTCCTTGGCCAAATGGCTGCTAACCAACAATATTTAACCACTTGTTGTCAAAAAAAAAACAATATTTAACCACCAATCACCTATTACTATTAGTTTAACCGTTGGGTCGACGTGTTATGTGGCCTAGCTAGCTTGCTGCTCTGCTGGATGCATGCCAAGAGAAACAAAGTTAACATTATTTAAGCAAAACAGAGAAAAAAATAAAAGCATAGTATTTCGACGGTCACATCAGGAAAGCCGGGCGAGCGAATTATTGGACGGGAGGTGAAAAAAAGGTAAGGCTGGCGAGGAAAGGTTCGCGGCGACGTAACGTACGCAGCCGACCTAATTTTTTCAGAGGATGATGCATGCGTGTCGGCAGATATGCTTGCTTGCTTAAAGGGGTGTTTGGTTTAAGGAGTTAAAGTTTAACAAACGTTATAGCACTTTTATCTTATTTGATAAAAAGTTTCTAATCTTAGACTAATTAGTCTTAATAGATTCGTCTCGTAAATTACTCCTAATCTGTATCGACATGCATGCAATTAGTCTACATTTAGTACTCCATGCATTTGAGGGAACATTGATGTCATGGGAGTTAAACTTTAACAAAATGAAACCAAGGGGTTGTTTAGTTGGTGAAAAAGTTTGGGTTCGGCTACTGTAGCACTTTTCGTTTTATTTGGCAATTTGTGTCCAATCATGGACCAATTAGGCTCAAAAGATTTGTCTCGTGATTTACAACTAAACTGTGTAATTAGTTTTTTCTTTCGTCTACATTTAGTACTCCATGCATGTGCCGTAAGATTCGATGTGACAGGTACTGTGCAAACTTTTTTGAGTTGCATGGGCAACTAAACAGGCCCTTAGTTGGTGAAAAAGTTTGGGTTCAGCTACTGTAGCACTTTTCGTTTTATTTGGCAATTTGTGTCTAATTATGGACTAATGAGGCTCAAAAGATTTGTCTCGTGATTTACAACTAAACTGCGTAATTAGTTTTTTCTTTCATCTATATTTAGTATTCCATGCATATGCCGCAAGATTTGATGTGACAAGTACTGTAGCACTTTTTGGGTTCACTTTTTATGAACTAAGATGGCTCCAAACAGGTCCTAAGGTGTCAGCGTCACCGTCGATGCAGACGGTGATGGTGACGGAGCTTGCAGTGGCAGACAAGTCAGGTCCATGCATGCATGGACGAAGCCAGCAGGGGGGCTGGGGGGCTCCAGCCCCCCTACTACTGCTAAGCTAGTGGAACTTCTAGTGCTCTTCTTCCAATTTTAGACGCAGATGTATAAGGTAGGGTGGGCTAAGACATTTATTTTTTTAGATGTATTTTGTGAATTTCATTGTTAATTGACGTTTTAAATATAAGACTACTTCAAGCTATTATACTTTTTCTATTACGAGGGATTAAAGTAGAGCTAAGTCACTGTAGCACTTTTGTTTAGCCCCCCAAATTTTTTTCTGGCTTCGTCCCTGCATGCATGCAAGTTAAGATGGAGCTGCCTTGCACTACTGTCCAAACGAACAGTTAGGTTTAGATGGTGGTGGTGGTAGAACACGACGATACATAAATTAATCTGGTTAATCAGAGGAGGGTTTTGTGTACTGTTCGTTCACAATTGTGTAATTCGATCTAAAAAAAATACAGCTATATTTCCCTGGGTTTTAGTATTTCATTTTCTTGTATTCATTCACATCACACCCAAACATAATCGTATTTCCTTTCCTTTCTTGAGTAGAGTAGTATCTTGAAGGATCTCTGAATCTCTTTTTATTTTGTTTCAAAATAAAAAAAGGCCGGCCTTGCTTGTGAGTTGGGCTGCTGCATGCTACTTACGGGGGCCTAGCCTGCTGCGCCTCTTCTGGGCCAGTCACGCCACTAGCTGTCTGGGCCTGGAATGGATCCAACTAATAAGTCTCGCTCTCAAATTTTCTTATTTTCAACTGTTTATATTCTTCTCCCTAAAAAAACTAATATTCTTTTTTTAATTTAGCAGAAATATACGTACGCTGCCGATTAGCCAGTATGGCATTTCCTGTCACGATCGCCTCGCACTCATACAGCGATCCGTATAAACTTCAGTTCGAGCGGGGATGAGG
>CM036171.1:89104817-89125871 GCA_020631735.1 Saccharum officinarum | reverse complement strand
GTCTCAAGAACCATAATACGATTACATGTGCTTGGATGAAGCCATGAAGATAAAGTCTTTTAAAAAAATCGGTCAGATATTTACATGTTCATAGTTCATGCATTCTTTTTGTTTAAACTCATCTCTGTGCCAAAATAGGTCACCACATATGCTCAAATTAAATCTGATTTGTAACACCCCAGGTGTTTGGCTCCCACTAATTGCATTTTTCATTTCATAAACATGAGCATCATTCATCTCATCATGCATTTGTTGTTTGAAACATGTGTATGCAACATTCTGACTTGTGCTTGTTTCATAATTGTTTGCTTATGGAATGTGGGTTGTGCAACATATAGATGCAACATGTGTTTTCCATACATTGAAACCTGGCAATATTGTTAGTGTAACATGACAAGCTTGAGCCTTGCAACAAAGTCATGAAACATGTGCAACATCGTTTTAAAACAAAGGAGGTGACTTGCTTGTTTTGTTTGTTTCAACATATGTGGTACTTAGAAGTTGGTGTAACAAATGTGTAGAGTGGTTAATTATGGCCTAATACACCTTAACCACACTTAGGGTAATTAGTGGAGCACTGTTCATGTTGACAAAAATGACTAATTTGCCCTCTAGGTGAAGTTTGACCATGTGATAACCTATAGAGTGTCCTTGTTTGACTATTTAAAAAGTCCAGCCTAGAGATCTTGTATGGATGTGCACCCTTAAACAAAGTTGTAGCAAATTTATTAGGGAACAAAAGTTGTTTTAGGGTTATCTCATGAAAATGGTTGGAACATGCTCAAACAGGGCCCATAAGTCAGTTAGAGGGCTGCCCAACACTTAGAAATTTTTCTAAGTCTGAAATTGACGTTTGCAATTGTAAAGTGACCACCATTGAGCATTGTAACTCTCAAACCATGCCAAACCAGCTCGAGCTCCTATTGACAAACTTGTAGATCTCATGTCCCTCTACAATTTTGCTAACTATGGCTCACACCAAATCGGCCTAGATTGGGAGCTCTATGGCATCGAAGTTTGTCTATTAGTCATCGCTATCGGACTCCGATTTAGACATTCAGACCACGCCATGGCCAACCGGCACCAGAGAGGGAAGGCCACGTGGCTCACCCGCACGCACGTAGGATGCCACAGTGTCGCTCTTACATGTCTGAGAGAGTGAAAAACTGAGTCCTGGTCGGTGTTTTCCCATTCCCTCACTTCTCCTCCTCCCTCGCTGCCTTCTCCGGCGAGCAGGCGCCACCGCGAGCTCCGCCACGGCCACGCGCGCTCACCACCGCCTACCATATCCCGCCAATAGCTCCACCCTGGACCCCTCTACCTCCTCTACCTCCTAGTTGGGCCAATCGTGTGGAGGGAAGGGCACATTTGTCATTTCCGTCACCGTTCGCCTTGGACATTGCTCACCGGAGCGCCACCGTTGTCGTGGTCGTGCTCCTCTAGCTTCTTACTTTCTTCCTTCTCTAGTGCATTGTGTCCGCCTTGAGTTACTGATGCTCACGGGGTAGGCCAGTAGGGCCGCGCCGCCGCTAGCTCACCGGAGCCGGCAAGCCCGCGGCCGTGGACCGCCATTGCCGCTGCCACCCTCCCTAGCCACTGCCCTAGTGCCAACTAGCTACACCACTTGACGCGCGCAGTCGAGCTGAGCACGTCGGTGCCCTCGGCCTCACCGGAGTCACCACTGGCGGCGAGCTCTCGCCGTCGCCCCTCCTCCCCTGTCCCCCCTCTCTTTGCCGCGTGGGCCCTCGCAGTCAGCGCGCGCGTGGGCAGGAGGCCGACACGGGCTACGCAGGCAAAGTGGGCCGCGCAGGCGAGCAAGTCGCATCGAGTTAGTGGGCCGCACAGGGTCATGGGCTGGCCCAGTAGCCGGATGAAATGGTTTAGGGTTTCAAATTGTTTTGTTTTTTATTCTTTTTTACAGATTTGATGCTTGATTCAAAATTGCATATCTCCCAAATGGTAGATCCAAATGATGTGGTTCCAATTTTGTGGTGTTCCTAGTAAAGTCTAGTTTTTATTAAAAATATAAAATATGCTATGTTCTGTTATAGAATTTGAAGCTTTAAATTATCTCTTTTATTCCTAAGGAAATAGGAGAAAATTGTATCTACTATACAATAGCTCCAAATGACTTGAAATTTTTATGTGGTGCTGTTTATGCCTTGAATATCTTGTAGTTTCAATTTCATCAATTTTGGATAATGTATGACGGAGTTATATATTTATCTTGTTTGCTTGGGTGGATCTTGTGGAAATTTTCATGATTTATCTATAAATCCAGTAAGGGTGAAATTTAGTGAGTATTATTATCATGTTAGAAAGAACCAAAAAAAATATTAAATTTGTTGTTTGATACTTTTCAATAGGGTTTCTTAATTATTCCAAAATTAGCCTTTCTGTCTATTATTTTTGGTATAGGGAAATATACTTACTCAAATACTCTAAAAATTTTATGGTAGCCTCCTGGATATATGTGGTAGCCAGTGTAATTTTTATAGAATTAATTGTGGAGTTTTGATAGGGGTTCCTTTATTCACCTAATTATCTAAATAAATTAATAAAGGGCATTAAAGAAATGATTTAGATGTTGATCCTATACTTGCTGGTATTCTTTTGATATGAGAAATAAGTTAGTAAACTTGGTTTAGCTCATATATGCTTTTGTTACATCATTAAATAATTAATTTAGTGAATCTGTCAATTCTGGATAGATTTTGGGATGTTGTTAGTTACTCCATGTAAATGTTGTTTTCATGCCTTATTGTCTATATCAAAGTTGTTGGGAATTTCATGATCTAGTTGCTGTTAAATTTTGGTAAAATTTGGTCATATAGTTTAGTAGTTATAGTTGTTTAAAGTTGGTTCTTAGCTTTAGTTGCTCTGTTTGCTCAGAACAGATTCGTTGTTTGCTTTAATTCGACCTAGTAAACTTTGGAATCATGCTTTGATGATTATAAATGAATTGTATAGAATTTCATAAGCTTTCCATAATGTTCTCTTGCAAGTCAATTGAATTTATAGAACTCATATTGTGATTGATTTAATGAACTGTTTATTTCTATGTTTAACCTAAAACTTTCGGATTTAAGTGTGTCTCTACTATACTTAAACTTGTTTGGATGTATTAGGAGTTGAAATTGATTAAGGTGAGTTTAGGTGCTAGTTTTAGGCCTTTAACTGAGGATGAACACCTTTATCTTAGGTTGTGCAAGTGGGGTGAGTAATCTTACTCTTTAGAAGAAATATTTGAGATTTGTCTAAAGTGATTTGAATAGAGCGTTGCACCTACTCGGTCAACGAATGTCTTGTAATGTTTTGTAATGACTGTCATCTATCCATCATAAGCATCATGTCACCCTTATGCATTCTTTGTATTCATCTTCTGCATATGCATGCAATAGGTGTTCCGGAGGGCGTGACGTTGCTAGAGTTCAACAGGACGAGTCAGGAAGCTCTCAAAGTGCAGTAGCCCGAACCCGACGCTCAAGACGTGCAGCTCATAGCCGGAGAACCAGGAGAAGTGGCGGTTGAGTGCCCGGATCACAAGCCGTGCAACTTTGTGAAAGGCAAGGCCCAGAGCATTATAAGCCTCTTAATTTCTGAAATACAATTAAGTACTATGTTATATCTATTGTTGCATTAAGTGGTAGGTATTGGATGAAAACACTTATTGCATTGATATCCAATCCTTGTCCAGATACTACCACCTGAATCCTAAGTAGCTCAGGATCGAGTAGAATGCTTAGGCCACCTTTAAGCGGTAGAAGTCGAGTGATTTCCTGTCACCTGCGAGCTATAGGGATATACATGTGGCACAGTTGGCTATATTTGCTATCGTGGAAATGAACCTGGTTAAATTTAAATAAAGACCGAACGAAGGCTAGCCGGTTTGTAGTGACTCCATCTATGTCGGTTAAGGACCGATTCTTAGAGCCTTTCCTGTTCATGTTGAATGCATGCCTCTCTTAGCTGGCCGGGCCTGAGTGCTTGACCGCGAATCCGAGTAGCTCAACTCAGGCCGGGCTCCGATAAGTATAAAGTTTGCCTCGGAAGGGAGCTGTAGGCGTGAGTCCAAGGGCAGGTGATTTAAAAGTCCTGATCGTCCTGACAGAAGGGTAATCCCTGAGAGTGCTAGCACTGACCAAACTCATGAATTTAGTTCCTGAGTTGTATCAAAGGTGACCTACGACTACTCTTGCAAAGTATGACAGGGTGAGAGTTAGGAATACCCCCTCAACTGAGTTGTAATTCGATTCGAGCCGCCGTCTCTCACCGGTTAGTGAGAACTTAACAGGCTTATCTCCAAAGTAGATGCACTAAATAATTAAGGTTCAAGAATGATGATATGATGATGGCCTGATTATACCTGCTATGGTTAATATTGTTTGCTCCTAATAAGTGAGTGCTCTAAGTACATGCGCTAATATAGCTGACAAGTAAATGATGATGAACTTGATGCTAAGTTTAAATTGGTCACTTATACCCATAAGCTTTTTTATGCTAATGTGTCAAGGTAGCCCACCTTATAAAGCCTTGCATGATCCTTGGTGTTCTTTATTTCTGGTTTTTGACGGGTAAGTATAGCTAAGTACCTTCTCGTACTCATGGTTTATTTCCCACCTATTGTAGATGACCTGTTCTACTTTGGGTGCTACAAGTACTGCCTCCTCCCGGCTGGAGATGAGGATTAGATCGTGGGGCACGATCTCTGTTAGTTATCTTACCTAAGTGCTTTTCTGGACATGACTACTACCTAGCAATGTATTTAAACTATGAAGTTATGTATCGAACTATGTTGCTTTCGTGAAATGAACTTGGTTTGTAATATTTTATTTTGAACTCCGATGGATGTAATCTGTATGCTACTTGTGAAATAGTTGTAACAGATGATGTGTTGTGTTGAATCACTACGATTTTGGTTTGTATGTCAAAAGTTGTTTGAAATCCTTCAAGATTTCCGGACTACCGGGATTACAGGATCTTAAGTATAGGAATTTGATCACTTTGGTGATTATTTTTGTACTTACGTTTTTGTAATTTGGTCGGTTCTGTTACATGATTTATATATGGGATGCAATAAACACTTGTTTTTGCACCCCATGCATGGTCTAGCTAAGTGATGACGCAAAGATTCTACTATGCAACCTAGCCTAGCCAGATTTCCCAGATTTCACTTGGGAGGGTAACTGTCATGGTTTCACAATAAAGGGCGGCTAGATTTACAAGAAAATTAGCAAAGGATAACTATCATGTTTACATGACAAAGAACAGCAACCAAAGAAATAATTGAATCTCTCGCTTAGAAGGGACTCCGTCAGGGTGAGGATGTCGATATGTTGCTCTCTAGCAAGCTTAGGGGGTCCCTTGGTCATCGGATCAAGAGAGGAACAACAACATTGAGTTTGGAAGAGATTAGGTGAGAGGTCAAAGGTAGATTTTGTTTGCATTTTATTTAGTTGCATTGGATACCTCAATGGTCGTAATCGCCATGTAGTTCTAAAGAGGGGGTGGTGGTGTGTCAAAACCTATTATAAACCTTGTCAAAATACAATCTCAAACTCAGTCTAGTTTGTGAAACCCAGCCAAACCTGTTTTTGTGGGGTGACTCTTTTCGATCGTCTCAACGATAGCAATGCAATGACAAAGTCCATTATGCATTTTTACAAAGTTGACAAACATGGCCTGGCCAATTTTCCAAAAAAAAACAAGATCAGCCTACCTCAGACACTTTTAGTTGTTAACATATGCCCCCAGATTTTTATTAAAGCTTGCATATTAACAAATATCTTCTGAACGAAAATTGATTTGTCATGCTGCAATCGAGAATTAAACCCGTATGGATAATTGACTAGAGATTAACTTACCTTAAAAAGGTGGCTATAGTCTAAATTTGTTGTGAGGTTAAAAGAAGATGGAAGGCTATCTAGCCACACATGTGCGTGCCAAGTTGTGACACGCATGGGCTTATACTCGGGTGGCTAGACCCTAACATAAGTGGTGTGTGGTTAGTGAGGTTTTGTAACTCCAAACTAAGTGAGAGATAATGAACTAATGGATGGAAGAAGAGGGGTGAGTGTGCGAGAAGGATTGTAGTGAGTGACAAAAGAAAAGTGGTGGGAGTGAGGGACGATGGACTGAAAGACGAATGGAGAATTTTTTGTACTTTATAATTGTCTCTCCATTATAAATTATAAGTCGTTTTGGCTTTTCAAGATATATAGCTTTTACTATGTACCTAAACATAATGTATATCTAGATACATAGTAAAAGCTATGTATCTAGAAAAGTCGTAATGAGTTACAATTTGGAATGGAGGAGTATTAATTAGACTACCAAATAAGTAAAATTTATTCATTACTTTTTCGGGGTG
Source organism: Saccharum officinarum (assembly GCA_020631735.1). Taxonomy (NCBI): domain Eukaryota; kingdom Viridiplantae; phylum Streptophyta; class Magnoliopsida; order Poales; family Poaceae; genus Saccharum; species Saccharum officinarum. The sequence goes on along the minus strand of CM036171.1, from coordinate 89,119,501 downwards.
GACTTAAATTTGTCCTTCTCCACTTGCATTTATGACAATCAAAATGGAAGACAGTATATCTACAGTACTATGTGGAGTGTGGAGTGAGGACACAAGTCACACAACCAAGCAACATGCCCAGCTAGTTGCCTTACATGAGAGGGACTCGTGCCTATCTTCCAACCCACTTGCTTGCAACCTTGCAGCAAGCAGCATAAGCGTTTGACTGGCTCGTATCACCAGCTCCAAAAATATTTGTGCTCTGAATAAAATTGTAAAAACGGTGAAAGGAAAAATAACGTACTGGACTAGCACACGGTATTTTGAATGAATTCTCAGAGAAGACGGTCCAGCTGTAGACTGTAATGTTGTATATAGACCTCGCCGGCAGCGTGTCGTTGTATGCTCAACTCTTATACCTTAATTAAAATGATGCGCAACAAATCTTTTGCGTATTAATTTGAGAAAAAAAGAATTATCAGATAATTAAGAAAGAGGCCAGTTTTTCGTTTGCACCCTACATATCTAGCTACCCCTTTATTTGTTCTCCCGCTTTTCATCCGAATATAATATTTCATACGTACGAGAATTCCTGACATTTTTCTAAAGAAAAGATGAAGTATAATCCATGGCCTTTTGCGCTTTGGAAAGTTAAGAGCATCTGCAAAAAAGAAAAAGAAAAGCGCGCCGCTAAAAAATCAAACTAGCTGACAGTTAGGTGAAAGTGAGAGATAAGCTGGGTGTTGGGTGGACGACTGGATCTGGTGGATGTGCATGCTTCCTCACTTTGGGTATAATATTATTATATATTTATCCAGATACGTAGATAAAATCCCCATCAGTCAGCAAAAGCAACAACTAACCAACCAATGCAATAAGCAAAACCGGCAGCAGAGTCGCAGTCAGCAGTCCACATCCGTGGCCGCAAAGTTCAGCCGGGTGACTATGAAACGTGGGACACACAACGTACACAAGTTGCTGGTGGGTGGCCATCAGCTAGCTTCAGGCTTCTCAAGCTTGGCGTGCGTGCGAGCACTACTGCTAGTTGTTGCTCACCGCACGTTCCTGCATTGCTTGGTCTCCTGCAAGGACGATTCCACGGTCACGTCCTTGGGCGGATGGCTGCTAGCCAACCATACTTAACTATTACTACAGTAATAACCTACTACTATTAATTTTAATTAGTTTACAACTGCTGGATCGATCTGTGGCCTAGCTTACTGCTGCTCTGGATCAAGTGGAAACAAAGTTGACATATTTTTTTTAAAAAAAGTTGACATAATTTACATGGTCACATCTATCACTCTCTTCTTCAATTCTGCCCAAATTTTTTTTCTTAATATACGAGTAAAATGCACCAGCGGACTCTAAAACCAGTCGATGGGTGTCATCTATCTAGCTCCCTAAAAATGAAAATGCACATCCGTATACATGAACTAGGCTCACACTACATCATAAGTCCAAACGGGTTCGGGCTGGATCCGTTTGCTGACATGGCAGTCCACGCTAGCACCAGTGATGCCTGACCAGGCTCTAAACTTGGCATAGTGTGTCATCTAGGTCTCTAAACTTTCAAAATGCACATTCACATACAAGAACTAGGCACATACTATATCGCAGGTCCAAATGGATCTAGACTAGACCCTTTACTAACATAGCTCGCAGCAGAGGCACTCTTCGGCCTCACCCACGATGAGTGCAATTGTGCCACCATCGGGTGTGGTCGGTGTCGTGCCGCCACTCCTCATGGTCCCTGTCGTCGGCAAACAAGTTTCACATGGTCCCGTCTGCTACAAGAGCTCACTGCCGACAAGGATTCTGCATGGGTGACCTCTAGGAGGACACCTTAAGCCTTGACCATCGGCAAACCCTAATCTGAGCCTGCCAATCTCGACTTCCATGTTGTTGTCGCCCCTGGGTGCCACGTCCACCATGTGGCATTACGACGCGAGAGGAAGGTACGACGATGGCGTGGGTGCATGCAATGTTGGCTGTGCATTGGCGTGGAGGAAGAGAGTGCAAAGGTTAGCCAGTTGTGCGGGCGTAGGTGATTGACGATGTAGTCATGAAGTCGAGGAAGAGATGACGAGGGCAGTTGAAGGCGTTGAAGGTAATCATAGACGATTGCAATGCACATATGAGGCGTGGCAGTGGCGCTATTATCTGGTCTTGCTGGTGCTAGCATGGACCACCATGTCATCAAACTGGTGTAGCTTGGACATGTTTGGACATGTGATGTAGCATGGGTCTAGTTCATGTACGTGGATGTGCATTTAGAAGTCTAGGAACCTAAATATCACAATCTGCCAAGTTTAGGGGTCGGTTTTGGCATCACTGATGCCAGCGTGGACCACCATGTCAGCAAATAAATAGGTTTGATCTGAACTCATTTGGACCTGTGACGTACCATATGCGTAGTTCAGGGCGTGGATGTGTATTTTAGTAGGAGTTTAGGGACTAAATGATATCCTCTCCCGAGTTTAGGAAGTACCGGTGTATTTTATTTTTATATAAAAAGCAAATAAAGAAAACAAAAGCATATCCGGACGGTCACATCAGGGATTCACGGACGGGCGCGGAGACAAAAAGGAGCCGGGCGGGCGAGGGCGAATTATTGGAAGACGGGAGAAGATAAATAAAGGCCGGCCAAGAAAGAGTCGCGGCGACGTAACGTACGTAGTCGTCGCCGACCTGATTTTTTCAGAGGACGATGCATGTCGGCAGCCGCTTGAGGCGTCAGCGTCGATGCGGACGACGATGGAGCTTGCACTTGCAGTGGCAGGCAAGTCCATGCATGGAAGATGGAGCTGCCTTGCAGTAGTGTCCAAACTAGCAGTTAGGTTTAGGTGGTGGTGTGGTAGAACACGACGATGTGTAATCTGGTTAGGCTAGTCAGTGGAGGTTTTCTGTGCTGTTCATTATTCAGAATAGCTAGACTTTCCCCTGGGTTTTAGTATTTCGTTTTCTTGTATTCATTCACACCCAACATAATCGTCGTATTCCCTTTCTTTTTCTTCCTTTTTTTTGAGAATCCCCTTTCTTTCTCTTCCTGTGGGTATCTTGGAAGGATCTCTCTTTTTGTTTCAAAATAAAAAGGCCGGCCTTGCTTGTGAGTTGGGCTCTTGCCAGTTAAGGAGGCCCAGCGTAGTGCGCATCTTCTGGGCCAGTCGCGTCACTAGAGCTGTCTGGGCCTCGATCCAACCACGGCTGGACCTCAAATTTTTTTATTTAATTTCATTCATCTGTTTATATTCTTTTTTTTTTCAGTTTAGCAGAAAAATACGCTGCCGATTAGCCAATATGGCTTCCTGTCATGATCATCTCCCACTCATATGACGATAAGTATAAATTTCAGTTCGAGTGGCAGATTTATATATCCTTCCGAGATCAATGCGTCTCAAGAAAGACCATAACTTTTTTTGCATGCGCTTGGATGAAGATAAGGTTTTTTTTTTAAAAACTACATATGCTCAAATTAAATCTGACATAGTATACTATAGAGACTGACATCTCTATAGTCCATACATTTTTTTGTTTATATATAAAGTTGATCTGTGCTGAAATAGTTTACTACATATGCTCAAATAAAATATGATTTATACATCGGAAGCAATAGACACTTGTTTCTTGCATCCCATGGTCTAATTATAGGAGTGATGAAGCAAAGATTATACTATGAAACCTAGCCTAGCCAGATTTCCCATATTTCGCTTAGGAGGGTAACTATTACACTTTCACGGTGAAGAGCGGCTAGATTTACAAGAAAATCAGAAAAGGATAACTATCGCATTTACGTAACAAAGAATGGCTAGTTTCTAGGAAAACTAGCAAAGAAATGGTCGAATCTCTCACTCGGAAGGGACTCCATCAGGATGAGGATGTCAATAGCTTGCCCTAGATCAACTAGCAAGCTTAGAACGTCACCCCGGATCAAGAGAGGAACAACAACATTGGGTTTGGAAGAGATTAGGCGAGAGGTCAAAGGTAGATTTGTTTGCATTTCATTCGATTGCATTGGATACTTAAATGGTCGTGACCACCCTGGGGTGTTGTGTCAAAACCTATTAATCTATTATAAACCTTGTCAAAATACGATCTCAGACTCTTACTTATCTGCGAAACCCAGCCAAACCTATTTTTGTGGGTTGAATCTTCTTGAAGTCGTAATTTCCTTATCCAGACTCCAAATTAGATATATTCTATATATGCATTTCGATCATCTCAACTAAGTCCAATATGCATTTTTACAAAGTTGACAAACTTGGTCCGGCCAGTTTACCCCAAAAAAACCAAGATCAGCCTCCCTCAGACAAGTTTAATTGTCAACATATGCCCCCAGCTTTTTTATTAAAGCTTGCATACTAACAAATATCTCCTTAGCCAAAATTGATTCATCATGCTGCAATCAAGAATTAAACTTGTATGGGTAATTGGCTGGAGATTAACTTAACTTAAAAAAGTGGCTACTATCTACATCTACTGTGAGATTAAAACAAGATGGAAGGGTAGCCGCGTGCCAAGTTGTGACACGCATGGGCTTAGACTCAGCTCGCTAGGCCCTAACATAAGTGTTGCGTGGTTAGTGAGGTTTTGTAACTTCAAACTACATGAGAGACGACGAACTAATATATATGGTCCTCCGAGACTACTCACCAGCGATACAATTTTGTTTTTTTTATTTTCTTTTTTTGGTCCTCGTCTCCAACTACTTTATGGCAATATTTTTTTAAAAAGGTTGTTTACGTTTTTTAGAACACGTCCGTTGACGCGTTTTCATCAAGAGAAGAAAAAAGAAGTTGTTTATGTGAAAGCGCAAAAAACAAACTATATGTTCAATGTAGAGTTGCATGCGAGCGAGGGACGAAGCCAAAAAAAATTTAGGGGGGCTGAACAAAAGTGCTACACCGACTTAGCTCTATTATAACCCCTTACAATAGAAAAAATGTAATTGATTGAAGTAGTCTTATATTGAAAACATTGATTAATGATGAAATTCACAAATTACATCATAAAAATAAAGGTCTCAGCCCACCCTACCGTATACATCTGTGTCTAAAATTGGAAGGAGAGCACCAATAGTTCCACTGGCTCAACAGCGGTATGGGGGAGGGGGGCTAAAGACCCCCTAGCCCCACCGCTAGCTCCGTGCATGCGAGCGAGCAACCAAATGGATCATCCATCTCTTCCTTAGGTTATTTGCAATTGGGCCGACCACAGTTAGCATGGCAAATCGACGACAGACGTCAGCCATGGCCTCTCCAGCCGTGCCATCTCGGCAGACCTCTATCTTGCTTGACTGGTGGCTGCACGGGACTGTGTGCTGGCACAGCCTGGCCCAAGTCCCACCTCTATTGCGGAGCATGTTTTGTTGGGTTGTCGCCGCCGTCAGTGAAGCCTAGCTTCTTGCCGAGAAGGCGTTGTGCCTCGCTTCCATCGGGACACAACGAAGTGCTTTGACATCTTCAAATTGCAAGTTCCGGCTCACAGATTGCTCCAGTTGACAGTCTTCTTGTTTCTATTGGTGTTGCTCGAGATGAATGCCTGGCGCGGTGATTATCATGCCAACCTGCCGCGTGTTGGAAAATGAATGACTGTCATGCTGATTGTCATGGTTCCACGTCGTTCGTGCTGTCGTTGTCACGCCTTTGAAACATGTGTGCTATTGTTGTATAATGATCATGGAGGATACTCCCTCCGTTTTTTATGATGTGTCACATTAGCTTTGTTAAAAAATCCTTATAGTTTCACAACCTATGAATTACATATTATGATAAAAGTATTTATCATAGTGAATGTAAAAACACAAGTCTTATAACATGAATCAATATTATTTTTTTTTGAAATCAATAGTCAAAGTTACAAATGTTTGATTTAGGACAAAGCTATATCCATCCCAAATTATAAGACGTTTGACTTTTTTGATACCAAGTTTGACCACTCGTCTTATTCAAAAATTTATGCAAAATATCAATTCTTTTATTGTGGCTCGGTATATTAATAAAAGTTCCTCAAGAATGACTTAAATTTGATTATGTTTGTATACATTTTTTGAATGAGACGAGTGGTCAAACTTGGGATTAAAAAAGTCAAACATCTTATAATTTGGGATGGAGAGAGTATAAAGAAAATGATGGGAATACCCACTTGCCCAGTAAGCAACACATATGAGGTCGCGATTTATGGCTTACGCAATTTTACTTCAGTCAAATGCCGGATGGTCACAAGAGACGACAACACCCCTCATTTCATTTGTACATATATATATGAGAAAGGTTGGTCACTATGGCCCTGTTTGGCACTGCATCATTTCACTAGTGGAGCTATTTTTTAGCTGTAGCTCCAAGAACAGCACCACCGGTGCCGTTGTAGCCATTTTGATGAGTCATTTGGCAAAATAGCTCCTCACCGTAGATGAAAATGCAAAAATGTCTATAATGCCCTTACTCTTCTTTCTCCCGACATCTGCAACCTTGTGCATCCCTCTTTCTCCCAACGTCTGCAACCTCGTGCTTCTCTCCATGGTAGCCCGCGTGGTTCTCCCAGGCAAGCACGTCCCGCCGGCGGTCACGTGCCCCCTCGGTGGTCCGTGTGCACCCCTTACGTGACATGCACAGGACCCAGTTGTCCGCGCGCTCCTCCACAGTGACCAGTGCACCGCCCTGGTGGTTGATGTGCACCCCTTTTCGGTCCCTCGGCGGCCCTCACGCCCCTCTGCAGCAACCTGCGTGCCCTCTCTGTCGGACAGTGTGCGCCCTATCCCTGGCAGCCGCAAGCCTTGACGACCTCCACGCTCAGTAGCCCCCGTGCTATTGGGATAGGGGGCAAATCAGATAACCTCCCACGATGGGGACCAGGGCGTGGGTTGGAGTCGGGTGAAGCCATTATTTTTGGCTCTATCCCATCCTAAACCTCTGTGAGAGCAGGTTTTTAGAGGCTTCACCAGCGAAGCCGTTTCCTTTAACCGGTTCGGTAGAATTCATGCGACAAAATTTAGCAATGCAAAATATAGTAGAGCTAGCTGGCCCCGCGCAGGGAGAGGGCACTGGTTAGGGTTTGCATCATGGAGGAGTAGGAGAAGGGGAGCGTCGCATGAGCCGCCATGCCTGGCTCCTCGATGCTGCTGCGGCGGCAGTGCCGCTTTCAAGAGTGTGCAAGAGGGGAAGGAGCTGAGAGACGAGTGAGGTCTGGTGTGTGTGGGGTGGGCGGAGAGGGAGGGGCATGTGTCAGCGCCTGGAGGCTACCGGTCTGTTGGTGTGGAGAAAAAAACTCAGAGGGGGATAGGAATCACGGATGGTCACTAGCCAGATAGACGGGTCCATTTCACTGTTTTTAGTTGTATATATAATATAATGATTGTATAATGAAATTAAGTTAAAGATAAAAATAAGGATGGAGAAGAGAGAGATTTGCCAAAAAAAAAGAGAATTCTAAAACTGAACACGTGCAAATCTGCACCCGAAGTGCACATATCATATCGTGAACATGCTATTACTATCTGGCAAAAGTTCTTGTCAAAGCCTGAACCTTGGTAACCCCTTGTAAAAATGTGGATATGCTTAAAAGCACCTAATTATGCCTAACAAACAACTAAAAATGTGGGCAGGTCCCGTAAATTCTAGATGTGCAAAATTAACCACAAGCCAAATGGTAGAAAAGCAATGTGTACCTAAAAATGTCTTGACTGAAGGTTTCAGTTGATATGGTTTGAGAGTGGCGACATGTTAATGTTTCGAATTTATCTTAAAATTCTTTGGAAGAACAAAGGTCTCAGTTATTAGAAGTAATCCAACAAAAATGAGATCCAATGATCATGTTTCCTGACGATTAGCTACACATGTATTACTCAAAACAATGATCATGGCCTAAAGAAGCTAGTCATAAGCATGTGGGCCACCGAAGCAATGAAGCATGCACACACCAGACATGCAACAAAAATCAGGAGGCGTACAGTTTAGACGACTTCATTACGGAAGAAGAATGAACAAATGAGAAGCATAATGTTAGCAGCCCACAGTGCGGTTTTGGTTTTCTAGCCGATGTCCTGTGCAATGTTCTTGTCACTACAGGAAACAGAGCCTTTGCCGAGAGGGATTATCTTTGCCGAGGGCAAAAATACGGGCACTCGGCAAAGAGGCGCTCTTGGCAAAGATCTCTTTGCCAAGAGCCAGGCTCTCGGCAAAGAACGCCCGTCAGCAAATTTGTTCTTTGCCGAGAGCCAGACCCTCGGCAAAGGTCAGCTCTCGGCAAAGACGTCCTTTGCCGAGGGCCCAGCTCTCGGCAAATAAGGCCCTCGGCAAAGGACTGACGAGGCTAACCGCCGTCAGTCTTTGCCGAGGGTCCTCATGTAGACTCTCGGTAAAAAAACACTCTCGGCAAAGAATTTTTTGCCGAGGGCTATTTCTGGGCTCTCGGGAAAGAATTTAATTTTTTTTTGTTTTCACATCCATTTTTTTGATAGCATGTTACAATACTAATATTTTAATTTTAAAATTTGACACTTTTTTAATACATTTTGCTATATATTTTGAGTTTAGTTCATTTATTTACATTTCTCCGAAAAATGCAAGTTTGAACTGCAGGTGCATACAATAGTGAAACTTAGCGATTCAAAAAATGATATTGATGATATTGATTGTATTTTGAGACCAAATCTAGGAGCACTCATGAAATTTCAAACATCTCGTGCACGGAACATGACGACAAACTTTGCGATGAAGTGTATTTTAATTATATAAAATACAAACAACTTCCGAAAATCAAGAAACTTGACGGCACGTCTTGAAATCACATGTGGAGGCTAGAATAAAAATTTGAAAACGTTTCGCACATATTGCAAACTAAGCTGGTTATAAACCTAGACATCTCACATGCAATAAGAGTGATCAACAAAAGGAGATGTCTAGGTTTCTAACCCTTGTACGGGGCAACGTGCATGAAACATTTTTAAATTTTTATCCTAGCCTCCACATGTGATGGCATACACGGAGGCGTCAAGGTCGATCCATGGGCCGGAGTACGATCCACGGACCGACAACATTGATGCAGAGACCGTCATGAGGATTGGACAAGGCCAGAAGCATGGCCGCTTCTGGATTGGCGACAGCGTGATCGACACGGCCTCTACTCCCACTCTCTCCCAGATCCGAGCACGGACCACAAGCAGCTCCTCACTCCCGGAGAAACGCACGCGACCTAGCACTGCACAGCACCGGGTCGAAGTACTTGAGGTTATTCCTGTGGCACTCGTCGTACATTGATCATTACACAACTTTATTTCCTTTGCAATATTGTATCATTAGCTTAGCACCAATTTGTAGGCCAATGTAGAAGAAACAAACCGGAGGGCCGCCGAGCTGGCGTTGGAGTTGGCGGCCGAGCGGGCAGCGCGGGAGGCCCAGGACAAAAGGATTGCAAAAATTGTCGCCTGGATGCAATCTTCGACGGGTTCCCCCGTGCCTCCAGGGTTAATGGGTCCACCGACGCATCCTAACCAATCTCCCCTGATGCAAACTCCTGTGAGTCACACGTGCAAGGAATTGCAACATTAGCTAATCAACCAATCTCCTCTGATGCAAACTCTTCTCATGTGTGCAGCTTCCGTCGACGGGTTCGAACAACCCACTTCCTAGCGCTCAGGGCGACCAAGTGTTTCCGTCACCGCCGTCACAAGGTTATCAAGGGCGGCCGGCGCAGTGAGTAGCACTGGTAGTTTCATGTCTTGTTTTGGTATGCATGCATGTGGATGAACTATGCACGAACTTGTTATGTACGTGGACTTGTATTTGAGACAGTTTTATGTGGTTTATGTGAACAATTGTGACATATGGTGCTGGATGTGAGTTATGCGATGGATGTGATATATATGGTGCTGGATGTGGTATATCTGTGATGGATAATATAGACATATATATACATTTGTCGTGTTTGCAGGGATTGAAAACAAAAAATAAAATAAAAAAAATTTGGTCACTTTGCCGAGGGGGCTCTTTGCCGAGAGCCTTTTGAGACAGGCTCTCGACAAAGCTGGATAGTGGACAACGAAATGACAACTTTGCCGAGAGCCCTCTTGGCCGGCTCTCGGCAAAGACCAACTCTTTGCCGAGAGCCGGCCTAGAGGGCTCTCGGCAAAGAAATTAAAAAAAAAGAAAAACCAAAATCTTTTTGCCGAGAGCCTGCACCGGGGCTCTCGGCAAAGAAATTAAGTAAAAAAAAGGAAAAAATATTTGCCGAGAGCCGAGAATCTGGGCTCTTGGCAAAGAAATTAAGTAAAAAAAATTTGAAAAATTCTTTGCCGAGAGCCGGTAACGGCGGAAAGCTCATAACAGCTACTTTTGTTTGTCGAGAGCCGCCGTGGCCCTCGGCAAAGGCTTTGCCGAGTGCCCGAAAGAAGGCTCTCGGCAAAGGCCCCTTTGCTGGACGCCGCTTTGCCGGCAGCCCTTTGCCGAGAGGGGCTCTCGGTAAAACCTTTGCCGAGAGTAAACAGGTCTTTGCCAAGTGCTTTTGGCACTCGACAAAGCCTGCCTTGTCCAGTAGTGTGTGTAGCGCCCGGTGGAGCTTGTCCACATCGCTCCAATCACGCCGGGCAGCGGCTTCTTGCGCTGTAACTCTCTTCTGTTCGATGAGAAGTCTGATGTTGCCGTGCTTCTTCTCCATCACCTCATATGTATCACTAAGGTACTTGAGCGTGTCCGCTATCTGCAGACACCCATGACACAGTCACATTACGAGTAAGTATGTATAACACCACTTCATCAGCAGCTGCACAAACTGAGCACATACCTGCTGCTGCAGAAACTGAGCATGGTGATCCACTGCGGCCTGCTGCCCGTCTCCCTGTGCCTGCCCGTCCAAAGCATCGCCATCGGCATTGCCCTGCACTCCCTGCGCCCAAAATCGAAATGCAACCAAATTGTGGCAAACTGCCAGTAGCAGAAGTTCCGATTCGATTAAAACGGGGAAACGGAGGTATGCAGCACGTACAGCTTCAGCAACCTGCAGGTGGTGAGCGTGCTCGTCCTGCGCCGCACACTTCATCCTCCTGCTCCTGGCCGGCGGCCTCCGCATGCTGTTGTTCCTGCACCAGGTCGTCTGCACCGACCATGACCGCGCCGGCAGGTTCTGGTTCGACGTCGTTGTTGCCGCTGGGCTCGCCGTGAAGCACACCCCCGGCGTCGTCCTGGTCCTGCAAGTGGAGGGGCCAGGTTGTGATGCCCTTGCCCCTCCCCGGCGCGAAGGCGAGAGCGGTCACCAGCTGACCGTTCCTGGCCTCGCCCCCAACCCCAACTTCAGCAGCATCCGCCTGGATCATCTCGCCTCCGCCGGTGCCATCCAGAAGCCGTCGTAGCAGACCCGTGATGCGGCGTGCCGGCAAGTAGCCCAGAAATTCCTTCATCGTGCCAAGAAAGGGAAGGCAGGCGGCAGCCGGGGTGGCCAGACTCAAGCGTGAGATGTACAGAGGAGAGTACTGGGGATCCTGATGAACAAGAAACAACGGACCGATTGTTGAGGCGACGAGACGACACAAGGTTCGATCGGTTTGCATCAAATGAATAGACAAATATGCGTGCAATAAGCAAGAACCCTGCAAGAATCGCTCTCCAAATCAATCTTGATTCGGGAACAACCAGACCAACGTCCCTAACCGAAAAATCGTGCAAGAATCGCCCGGCGTGCCCAACTGCCCAAGAATGGGATGTTAGATTGGTCTCTCACTAGTCTGGCCCAACAGACAGACTAGGCCTTGAGCTCGCGCCTTGATCAGGGGCGCCTAGCCCATCCATGGTTAGCGGACCCCGTCATCCTGCGCTATATAAAGAGGTGAGGGCCGGCGGCTCTCAGCATGAGGTTTGCCTGAGCTGTACTCCCCACCGACAAACCCTATACCCGATCTAACAGAGGGACACAGCCAATGACGGGAAGCACCGCCCAATGGTATCGGAGCCAGGTCATTTTGAGTAGATCTAGTCTTATGGCGTAGAACGAAAAGCAAATAGAAGCAGATGATTCGATTGAATCGGATCAAGAAAAAGACAACCCCTAACCCTAACCCTAAGAATGAGGAGGAGAGGAGGAAGAAGCCTACCTGGGGCTCACCTTTGCCGTGAAAGCTACCGCCGTTGTGCGGGAAAGAAGCACCCGAATCGATGACCGCACTGCCGCTCGCTGGCGTGTGCGACAGGAGCCGAGCCATTGCATGTGGGCTCGGAACTCAGGGCACCACCCGCAAGGCCGCTCGACGGCGGCGAGCTCAACCTTGGGCGAGCTCGCGCGCCGGCGAGGGGCCTGGTGACGGCCGCCAGCGCTGCTGCACAGTGATTTTGGCTACGGCGTTGAGCGAGAAAGGTGGAGGGGAAATGAGAAATGAGAACTAGGGTTCTGGAGGAGCGACCGACGGGGATTTTGTTTCTTCGAAACGTAAGGATGACCGTCGGATCGAGACGAACGGTCAAGATTGACTGGGCCAGATTGAGCCCACGTGGGCGCGAGCGGGTTCAAAGAATCTTGGCCCAGGCCTAGGTTGCGGCCTGGGCGCGGGCATGCACAGTGCGCAAGCTGGCTTGCCTCGTCTATGCGCGAGATGGGCCGCAGAGAGCAACGCTGGGCTGGCCTAGCGCTGGCTGAATGGGGTGCTGCTGCTGCTGCCGGGCCGGGCCGGTTCGCCGATGGGGCGCCGCTGGGCCACAAAGGGAAAAGTGCTGCTGCACGCTGGGCCAGAGCGCTGGCGCGCATCCAACGGGCCAAATGGCCAAATTCACAGTGACGATTTGGTTTTTTTTGTTTTTCCAGAAACTAATATGATGCATTAATGATGAATTTCAATTAGATTTTGATGAAAAATCTTTGTACAACTTTTGTCCAACGATAATATTGTTCAAAGAAGTGTATAGAGTGTCTGGAAAAATGGAATTAAAAGTTTTATTAAAGTTTTCGCTGCGTATTTAAAGTTGTCGTTTTCATTATTAAATTCGAGCCAATAGGAGAATTTAATTTTGAAAAATAGATATGTTTTTTATTATAATAATATTATTATTATTCTAACCAACTTTAATTAATAACAATATTATGATATTAATTATGAATTTTCTTGCAATAATTCTATTTGTGTCCAACGGTGATGTAGAATTATTGTAAAGAACAATTGTATGTTTTAATTTCGACCAACATCGGAACTAAGGCATACAATTTTGTAATTATTATGTTCTCACTTTACATGAATTATGATTTCAGGTGGATACTCCTTGATGGGTTGCATTAAAGATATTTCCACCCTCAAAGGAGACAACTACATTGAATGAAAGAGAAAACTTGACCTGGTCTTTATTTTGGGTGAGGTGGACTGGGTAGTCACCGCACCGTGCCTCACAGAACCTGAGGCACCAGTGAGGGGGCTGATGAGGCTGATGCTGCATGGCAGACTAGAGAGCCAGACTTTTCTTCCATAAAGATGCCTTATGACCTTGATAAGGCAAAGTGGGTCACGGTCAACAAGAAATGTTTGGCTATGATAAAGAACACAATTGAGTCTGCATTGGTGGGCTCAATTCCAGACTGTGACACGGTCGCAGAATGCCTTGAGCAGATAAAGAGTCAATTCATTGGCTCTTCAAAGACTTATGCCACCCAGCTGATAAAGCATCTAATTACAAAGAAGTACACTGGTGGTGGTATAAGAGAGCACATATTAAAGATGAACAATCAGACATCTAAGCTGAAACCGATGGATCTGGCTCTCAAGGAAGAGTTCTTTATTCATCTGGTTTTCGCTTCCTTGCCAAAGGAATATGACACTTTTGTTGTTAATTACAACATGCAACCTAAAAGTGGAATTGAGAGAAGCTTATGGCTATGTGTGCTCAGGAGGAGGATAGAGTAAAGGTTTGAAATAGTGGTACTATCAACTATTTGAAAGATAATAAGAAAAAGAACTTTAATGTTGGTTCCTCCTCAAAGTCACAGGGAAAGGATCCCATACAAAATCAGTCTCAACAGAAGAAGTTTATAGTGAAGAAAGATCAGTGTCTTTACTGCAAGAAGACCGAGCACTACAAGAAATGTTATCTCGATTTCTTAAAAATGATCATGGCAAAGAAATGTGAGAACATTATTACGTTCATAAATGAATCTCTATATGTACAATATTCAAAATCTACTTGGTGGATTGACTCAAGAGCAACTTTTCATGTTGCTAATTCTTTACAGGGGTTCCGTTCGACGAGGACTATGCAAAGAAAATAAAGATGCGTTGAAGTCGTGAATGGAGTCCAAGTAGATGTTGAAACTGTTGGTGACCTTTCACTAGAGCTGGCTAATGGATTCGTGCTTCTACTTAAAAATATTCTTTACGTTCCTACTTTACAGAGAAACTTGATTTCTATTTCGTGTTTGGACAATAATGGTTATGATTGCCATTTTGGAAATGGCAAATGTAAGGTAATGTTTAATAATGCATGTATTGGTCTTGCATTCCTGCAAGGCGAGCTTTATTTGTTATCACTTTATGAAAATATGAATTCCATATGTGATGTAAATAAAAATGTATCCTCGTCTGAAAATGTGAACAAAAAAAGCGAAAGAGAATCACGATGCGTCGTCGAAATTATGGCACTGTCGTTTAGGCCATATTTCGAGGGGGAGAATAGTAAGACTAGTTAAGAATAAAATTCTTCCTCCATTAGAGTTTCTCAGATTTAGAACAATGCATAGAA
>CM036171.1:88934134-89104717 GCA_020631735.1 Saccharum officinarum | reverse complement strand
AACGATGCCGACTGACAGCCTAAGTTAAACATGACACTATATCTCTGAACCATTGAGAACCAGGCTTGGGTGATGTTGACAAAGTTGTAGGGTTACATGTGATCTACAAGTTTGTCAATATGAGTGAAAGCTGGTTTGGCCTGGTTTGCAAACTAAAAGCTCCTAAAGTAGGCATCAGTAAAACTGTAGGGTCAGATTCCAGACTTAGAAAATTCTAAGTCTTGGAGCTACCTCTCTAACTGACTTGTGGGCCACTTTTGAGCATGTTAGGGTCAATTTCATGAGATGGTCATATTGAGACTTTTGTTCCCATGAATTTCTTTACAACTTTGCTTAAGGGTGCTCTTCATGCAAGGTCTCTAAATTAGACTTTTTAATTGGTCAAACTAGAGCCTTCTAGGGTCAAATGGTGGTCAAACTTCTCTTGGAGGGCAAATTTGTAATTTTGGTCAACATGAACCTTGTTCCAAATGTTACCCTAAGTATAACTAAGGTGTTGTAGGTCATGATTGGCTACCTTACCTTTTTGTTACACCAACTATCAAATACTTCATGAAATAAATCAAACAAACCTAGAACAATCACATGTGTTGCATCACATAAAATAACAAACATGAATGATGCATGCTTATGCTTATGCAAATGCAAATGCAATGCAATTAAGGACTAAACACTTGAAGTGTTACAGCCTCCCCCTTATAAAAATCTCGTCCCGAGATTTGAAAAGCGTACCATTTTTCATAGAATTCTTTATACCATCCGCAAATAATCCTCTCGTTCCCACGTAGCATCACTCTCACTTCCCTGATTACTCCACATCACTTTGTACCACTTAACCACTTTACTTCTAGTTACTCGTTCCTGAGTATCGATCACTCGGACTGGCTTTTCTTCATAGGTTAGGTCGGATTCCAGCCTGATATCACCTAAAGGAACTTGTTCCTCAGGAACTCGAAGACACTTTTTAAGCTGAGATACATGGAAAACGTTGAATATGGCTCTCATCTCAGGAGGCAACTGGATTTTGTACGCAACAGCTCCACTCTTGCCTATGATCTGGAAAGGACCCACGTATCTTGGTGCAAGTTTCCGCTTAACACCAAAACGTTGGACACTCTTCATTGGAGAAACTTTCAAATAAACGATCTCCAACTTCAAATCGAGTGGTTTTCTACGACGATCAGCATAACTTTTCTGTCTAGCTTGGGCTGCAGCCATATGTTTTTGGATGGTACGGACTTGTTCCTCGGCTTCCTGGACAAAATCAATGCCATAATATACTTCTTTCCCCAGCTTCTACCCAGTTTAGTGGAGTTCGACACTTTCGACCGTACAAAGCTTCGAATGGGGCCATCTTAATACTCTCTTGATAACTGTTATTGTACGAAAATTCGGCTAAAGGTAACCATTTTTCCAAGAACCTTGGATGAAATGACGCATGCCCGCAACAGATCTTCCAAGATTTGGTTAACTCGTTCTGTCTGACCCGATGTCTGGGGGTGATAAGCAGAGCTTCTCACTAACTTGGTTCCAGAAGGTGATGCAAATGCTCCCAAAAGCGAGCAGTGAACTGGGGACCACGGTCAGAAATGATAGTACGAGGTATCCCATGAAGCCGGACTATCTGATTGAAGTACAACTCAGCATAGTCAGTGGGACGATAGTCCACTCTCACTGGAATGAAGTGAGCTGATTTGGTCAAACGATCCACAATTACCCAGATGGAGTTATGATTTTTGACAGTAGGAGGAAGACCGACAATGAAATCCATACTTATCTCTTCCCATTTCCAGCCTGGAATGGAAAGTGGTTGAAGTAACCCAGCTTTCATGTGCACAGCTTTAACTCTACAGCAGGTGTCACACCTAGCCACATATGCAGCTATCTCTTTCCGCATCTTGGTCCACCAATAGTATGGCTTCAAATCATAATACATCTTATTGCTACCAGGATGGATGGACAACTTAGAGGAGTGTGCTTCAGACATAATATCATTTCTAAGCTCGGTCCTTAGGCACAACTAACCTATCCTTGAACCACAGCACACCTTCGTCATCTAACCTGAAATGCTTAGTCTCTCCTTCATTCATCTTCCGTTTTATGTGAAAGATACCCGGATCAGTCTTTTGGAGCTCAATGATTCTATTTTGAGAGTACCACTGACAGTGATGTTGTACAAGACTGCCGGATGTAGAAGGCGAGATCGATGAAAATCAGTTTCAACTAAGGAATGGCAATGAGACTTACGGCTTAAAGCATCCGCAACCACATTTGCCTTGCCTGGATGATAGTGCACTTGAAGGTTATAATCCTTAATCAACTCGAGCCATCTTCTTGACGCATATTTAACTCGGGTTGGGTGAAGATGTATTTGAGGCTTTGTGGTCTGTGTAGATATTGCAAACATTGCCCAGCAGATAATGTCGCCAGGCTTTCAAAGCATGAACAACTGCGGCGAGTTCTAAGTCATGCGTTGGATAATTCACCTCATGCTTCCGAAGTTGTCGAGAGGTATATGCAATTACTCGGCCTTCCTGCATCAACACCCTCCAAACCTATGCCTGAGGCATCACAATAAACATCAAATGGTTTCTCGATATCCGGTTGTGCAAAACCGGAGCTGAGGTTAGGAGGGTTCGCAGTTGGTGAAAAGCCGCATCACACTCAGGAGTCCAGACAAACCTGGTGTCTTTTTGCAGCAACCGAGTCATTGGCTTGGCTATTTTGGAGAAATCCGGGATGAAGCGACGATAATAGCCAGCCAAACCAAGAAAACTTCGGACCTCGTGAACCGAGATAGGAGCCTTCCAGTTCAGTACTTCCTGTACCTTGGCGGATCCACCATAATTCCTCCATCGGACAACACATGCCCAAGGAAAGGTACTTCACGAAGCCAGAATTCGCACTTACTGAACTTTGCATATAGTTGATGTTCACGCAGTCTTGTGAGGACTATACGCAGATGTTCAGCGTGATCTTCCTCATTCACAGAGTATACCAGGATGTCATCAATAAATACCACCACAAACTTGTCCAATTCAGGCATAAACACCGAATTCATCAAGTACATGAAGTGTGCGGGGGCATTTGTCAAGCCGAAAGACATAACAAGATACTCATAAAGACCGTATCTGGTAGAAAAGGCTGTCTTTGGAACATCTTCCGGGCGGATTTTAATTTGATGGTAGCCAGATCTTAGATCGATCTTGGAAAAACTTTAGCTTGGACAACTGATCGAACAAGATGTCGATACGCGGTAGAGGGTACTTATTTTTGACAGTGACTGCATTGAGAGGTCTATAATCTACGCACATCCGCAAGACTGATCCTTCTTCTTTACAAAGATAGCAGGACATCCCACGGCGACGAGCTAGGACGAATCAACCCCTTCTTCAAAAGTTCATTCAATTGCACCTTAAGTTCAGCTAGTTCATTTGGAGGCATCCTATAGGGTCTCCTAGAGATGGGTGCCGTGCCAGGCAACAACTCGATTTTAAACTCCACATCCCGATCCGGAGGGAGTCCCGGCAAATCATCGGGAAAAACGTCCGGAAATTCATTTACTACGGAAATTTCAGCCAACGCCTTTGCTTGCACAGCATGAATTTCCCCCGACAATTCAACCTTTCTGGAAGTTGTACTAGAAAACCCTTTTGATCTGTAGGATCTCTGAGCATAACTACCCGAGCGGATGTGTCAATGAGTACCCCATTCTGACTCATCCAATTCATGCCCAAGATAACATCTATGTCTAAACCAGGTAAAACCAATAGGGCAAGCGAATAACTTCGCCCTTCTATCTCAAACTTAAGGTTCCCCACTACTTTGTTTGTGGAAATATTCCCACTTGCAGCACTAATACAATAACCCACACCTTCAACAGTATGCAACTTGTGTGCAAATTTGGATGCAAACTTAGGACTGATAAAGGAATGCGAAGCACCTGAATCAAAAAGTACCACTGCGGGGTGTTGGTCAACTAGAAACTTACCAGCGGTGACCACCTCACCAGATGGAATTTCCTCAATGCTGTTATAATGGGCGTGTCCCTGACGACTACCTTGGTTGACATTTTTCTTAGGGTACGGACAGTTCCGGGCCAATGACCTGGCTTGTTGCAATTCCAGCAAGGCATATTGCTAGGAGGGAACACTAGAGCTGCTCTGTCCAGAAGTCCCCTTTGGCAGAGCACGTATAAGCCTTACGGAACCCCGTTTTTGCAGCAGGCTTCTTCTGCGGCGGACGGAACTTTGTATTCTGAGCAGGTGGGCGAGGGGAAGACCTCGGTGCCGCTGAGGCCCTTGACTGAGAAGCACTTGCCTCAAGGGCCCTTTTACGGCTCTTAGAGGCAGAATAAATAGTATTGTTGTTCTCCTGGGTCAAAGCATCGCTGATGAAATCATTGAAAGTAGTACATTTGCTAGTGCCCATAGTTTTCATCAGTTTTGGGCCGAGGCCCTTTTGAAGCTAGCAATCTTTTTGGCATCGGTATCCACAAACTCTGTGGCATACCTTGCCAGGTTGTTGAAGGACTGCAAGTATTCAGTCAAGCTTTTGTTTCCTTGCGACAGCCTCATAAACTCTGTGTGCTTGATTGCCATAAGACCGGGAGGGATATAATTTCCCCGGAATGCCGCCTTAAACTGATCCCAAGCAATCGGACATTGGCAGGCAGTGTGGAACGATAGTGGCTCCACCAAATGCCCGCCGGACCATGCAACTGATGGGAAGCATACTCAGTTTTCAGCTCATCAGTTAGGCGTAGCAGACGAAACTTTTGTTCAATGGTATTCAACCACTCGTCAGCCTGCAGTGGTTCTTCCGCTTCCTTGAAGAGCGGGGGCTTTGTATCCAGAAAGTCCTTGAAATCACTGTACTGATTTGGCTCTGGCCCTGGCGGCCATGACGAGCCTCTCGATTAGCCAGTTGGCGCATGGCGTCAGCCAACATACGCTGCCCTCAACCACTGATTGCATCAACTCGGCCGGAGTAGGTGGTGGCGGAGGGGCGGCTGTTCCTCCTCCTCATTTCCACGACCCCGGCGTAGATTGTACGACATCTGCAAAATGCATAGCCAATGAGCACTGACGATGTGGGAAATTTGTAGATGAATTATTGCGAAATGTCAATCTGACTGTATGAATAGATTTCTCATAATAATTAAGGCACAATAATTCATCACAACCGCACAATCCATTCTAGCGCATCATTTGACGAGATCATACTTGGTAATCCAACAAGATGCTCTTTGATAAAGGCTCACTCACAGGGAGCACAACGGTTACCGGACCGTTTACGTTGCTATCTACGTGATTTTTGACCTTTTGCACGGTACTTGGATTCGATCTCAAGATTTTTAGTTGACTGTGAAAGGCTACTTCAAACTGACCACAAAGAGACTTCTCAATGAAGAGTTCCATGGTGGATCATGACTAGCCACCTCGATACCTGCGCGTGCCAAGCAGCACAGCCTTATGTCGCGCGCCATAGGAGGCCCTCGGTTTCGTCGCGGCACCGAAGGGTGCTAATCGTGACACCATCATCGAACGCAACATAATAAGACATCAAGTTGTGATCGAAATTAACAGGTTCAAACTACATTCAGGAAACATACGGTTCAACCTTACATCCCAAAGTCAAGTTATTACAAGGCCTCACTCCTTCACAGGGAGGGCACAAAAGACGATCCTAACATTATAGGCACGTGATGACTACTCTAAGCATCATCCTCCGAGTCAGTGTCAAGGATCTCCCCGCCGTCCTCATCACTGACAGGCTCTAACTCCTCGTCTTCTTCTTCTTCTGGCTCTTCCTCTGGTGCTTCTGCAGGTGGGGCATCCTGTGGTCCATCAACCTCCACTTCATCATCATCCTCAGCCATGAAGATTCCTGATCCCATATCTTCATCTATATTGTTGTTTCTAGGTAGCAGGGATTAAGCTGGTTATTTAGGCGGTGCACTTCTTCATGAAGGTTGTCATTGTATTCTTCAGCATTTTCTAACTGTTGCTCGAGCTCAAACTGGCGAGCTCTCAGAACATTCTCCTCGTGCCAGGCTTCATCCCTCTGTTCCATGACACGGACCAACATGCGTTGACAGTTGCGGTTTGCTACTGTCAACCTCTGGACTGCAAGGGTTTCCTGGTCACGATCACGAATCACTTGCTCCAGTTGCTGACGCGCTGCATCCTGGCAGCAGTCACTTCAGCCAACTCTGCCCTCAGCCTTTCCACCTCAGTAGGCTCAGGGCGGGGCTCACGTGGAGCGAGCTGGTGACGCGGTGCCCTGCCCCCAGTGGACTTACGAGCGGTCCTCTTGGTACGTGCCATCTGTAGCAACAAGATACGACTTAAAGTGAGGATCATTTAGGGGATACGAAATTTATTTAGTCGGGAGTACTGAAATTTTTAAGGAGGGAGTAAATGATATGTATGATATAATTAAACATGATGCATGCACGTTCCGTACGCCCTCTCACCTTAGTAGAAACCTAAAGATCTAACGCTAGGCGGTGGCATACATACGTTCTCTCATATAAGCGAAACTATCGGTCTACTCGTTACGCTGTTAGTGTACCTGCAGAAAATTTCATTGCAGCCCAACAATTCCCAAATATCATACAAGAAAGCAGTAAACTAAATACTTCCCATATACACATCCCCGGATGTATATATTTCAGTATCAAAGCTACCCGATTGATAGATGCCCACAATTAAGTGCTTTTACATAGTTACATGGTTTAAACATGTAAAGATGTAAGTCACCAAAACTACTCTCCCCTAGACCGCCGGTTGGACGATCATGCTCTCACAACTCACACTTACCAGAGCGTCGAGGTAATTGATCCATACATTACCACCCAAGTGGATGGCATCCATACAATATCACGCCGTATGGACGACGAAACAGAAACAAACAAGGCCCCCAAGTTAGTCTTTATAATAAGCCACCTAAGAGTCCTTATTTGGGCTAAGGGATGTGATCACTGGCATACCTATAAAATAATTTTTTAGAGTTTAACCCTTTTCGCAAACAAACACTTTTGTTTTTAATTACTCGTAAGATGTGTTTAATGTTGAATTATGCTCCGGTACCAGCTGTAACAGAACCGACCAAATTATAAGAGCACAAGTACAAAAATAAGCACCGAAGCGCTCAAATTTTCGAACTTGAGCCCATATAATCCCGGTAGTCAATCGAAACCACGAAGGATTTCAAACCAACTCGCTTACAACCAGGATCGCATCATTCAACATACAACATCATACGTTACATTTCACAAGTAGTTCTGAAATAAGTTTACACCACGGAGTAGCAAATATTACAAACCAAGTTTGAAAGTAGCGGAAGCATAACACACACACTAGTTAATTAAATACTGTCAGTCTGGATGATCGACATCCCGCAAAAGCATGAGGAAAGTACATAAAGACGATCACGCCCTTGTGATCTAGTCATCATCACCCGCAGGGTGGAGACACGTCTTGCAGAATCCCTGATAAAGCATGTCATCTGCAACAGGAGGGAATAAACCCTGAGTACTGGAATGTACTCAGCTAGACTTACCCGTCGAAAACCAGAAATAAGATAACACCAAGGATTATGCAAGGCTTACACAAGAGGCTAGCTGACACCACATTTTGTATAAAGGCATAAGTAGTTGAAACTCTTATAACCTGTACTAGCAGTTATTTTTAGCATTTACCTGTCATCTAGCTTAGCACCTGTACTAAACATGCACTTGATTATAATCAAACAACATTATTATTATATCCATAGCAGGTATATCATTATGGCAACATTGTATCATTCCCTTAACCACCAGTTCATTTAATGAGATCTACGTTGCCGCTGCTCAAGTCAAGTGCTCACTAACCGGGAGCGACGGCGATTCGAATCGAATTCCTATCCAGCTGGAGGGGTATTTCTAACACTCACCGTGCAGACCCCTGCCAGGGTCGCACAGGCCACCGTTTCATATGATTCAGGAATCGCGGGTCCGAATAATGTCGCGACCCCAAGGGCGACACTCTGCCAGGTGATAGGGACTTTAACCCCCCCTTGGTCTCACGCCAATGTCCCCAAGCACATCCTTTCTCTCCTCCAAGAAGCAACCTACCATTCGATTCCCGGCCTGAATCACATTACTCGGCTTCGCGGTCGGAACGACTTATCCGGCCAACTAAGTGTTAGACTGCGTTCAATATGACTCAAGGACGTACAGCGAATCGGTCCTTAAACGACTCAGACGGGCATGGCTCCACACCCAAGACGTGAAGTGTCTTGCGGCTGTACCCTCGAACTCCCGCCCGGTCTCAACTTCATTTTAAAGCATGGTTCCATCACGATAGCCATAAGCCACTCGCGACTCCTTCCTACATCTCGCGGATGACCGGAAATCACCCGACTTTTACCGTACTAAGCAGGGCTAAGCATTGACACGTGCCTAAACCTAATATAGGATTAAGTACGATATCTGGACAAGGACAGGTATAATGCAACAAGTGTTTTCATATAACTCCTACAACTTAATGCAGTAAACAATTAAAAGTACTCAAGATTAATTTATAAATCAGTAGGTTCAGCATGCACCGGGGCTTGCCTTTGAGAAAGGTTGCGGGTCTGTGGTCCGGACACTCGGGTAGATCTTCTGACGGAGCTTCCCCGACGTTGGGTTCTTCTGCTAATTCCTCCGGTTGACTCAGCACCTCCTCCGGTATCGCTTGTTCGAATTCGAGGAGTGTCACCCCCTCTGGTACACCTATTGCATGAATGCACAATAAATATCATGAATGCATAAATGGGTGCAACATGCTCGGAATGAAATGCATTTCAGAAATAAAATACTCTATTCAAGTTATTTTATTAGTACGTGCAAATCTCTTCTCCGGTTGAGAAGTACTTACCTAATCTACCCAACCTAAGATATAGCTGCTCATCCTCAGTTAAGGCCCTAACACCTAACAATTACAAAAGTAGCATGTCTTAGGATATCACACCATATCAATCAGCAAAACACCACAGTAAGCATTCTGGACAGCAGCTACTTGTTTTTATCACAACTGGAGATTTACAATTCCAAAAGATATGATCTAAGACAATCTGGAAAGCCTAAGAAATGCACTAAAATTCATTTTCAGACCTCAACTCCAAACTCCTAAGTTTTCCATGTCAAACTTCACAAGTTCCAGAATCTGTCCTCTCAAAACAGAGAGTAGCAGATTTTGAACTGCCACTTTAAACAACAGTAACTCTCAAACTACTGAGCCAAATGCTTCCAAATTTTGACACAAGCTAGTTCATCAAGTTTACTCCAACTTTGGTATTTACAAGTTTTCCAGCAACCAATTTTATCAAAGCCAAATTTAGAATTACTACTAGCTGTCCAGAAAACCTACAATTACAAAGGTTAAACATTTATTGATGTGGCCAAAGACCCTTAAAACCAAACTAAGATTTCCAAAAGTTCACATGGGGTATAATAACACCAGAAAGTAGGGTGTGACTACCTAGAACATTTATTTATACTCATTTCTTATTTTACTTAATTAATTAGGTGGAATTTTAAACATATATGTAAACTGCTTCTAAAATCCTACAAAAATTACAGGGGACTCTCTGACCCAAAAAGAGACCACAGTAAAAATTTGAACAAGTTTTATTCACAGAAATTCTCTATACAAAATTCACCAGTCAAAAAGGCTGATTTTTGTATAATTAATAAATCATATTGAAAAGTATCAAACAACAGATTTCATATTTTTCTTAGACACTCTAGGGTACCAAGACATTCTCCAAAAAGTTACAAGAACATTGCTCATGTAGAAAAATTACAAACATTCCTTCAATTATCTCCTAGAATAAAATAATAGCCTTATAACTTGGAAATTACTTAAGCACTGATGCCCAAATTTTTACTAGAGCTAGGGCTAGCATAGAGTAACCTACCCACCAAATTTCATGATTTATGGAACACTACAGCTCAAGTTATAAAATTAACAAATTTGCATGCATTCCAAAACACATTTAAAGGATCTATTAAATTCTTACAGAATTCAAACATCTCATGCCAGATCCATATTTTTCTAAAATACTACACATCATGTAGACCCTAACAAAATTTATCTCATGATTTTTGGATCATTAAAACCCTAGATCTATATTTTTCCAACTTGTACAAAAATCAGTGACAAAATAATAAAAATGAATTTCATTTCGGATGAACTGGGCCGGCCCGGAAAACTCGGCCCACACACTCGCGCGCGCGCGACCCGCTCAGCGCCCCCACCCGCGCGCGACACTGACGGGCGGGCCCCCGCGGTTAGTGACCGGAGGCAGGGGAGGCGGAGGCCCGCGAGCTCCGACGAGCTCGAGCTCGCCGGAGAAGAGCTCGCTCGGCCAACCGAACACCACCTCGTGTTCTCCGTCACCAGGTGCGTCGATTGGTGCTCGTGGAATGGATGGGGATGGGGTGGAAGGGGCTCATCACCGCGAGCGGCGGCCGGTGATGTCCGGTGGCGGCGCACCGTCGCCGGTGAGGATGTACGGTGCGGTCTAGGCTCGGTACGAGCTTCACCGAAGCTAGGCGGATCCATTTTGATAGGAAGGGAGGATGGAGAGAGACCCGAAGCACCCCGACCACGGTGAGGTCCCATGGCGGGCTCCGGCGACCTCTCGGAGACGGGGAAGAAAGCAATGCGGCTCACCTTGAGTCAAATCGCGGGCTTCGGTGGGTCAAGGGGATGGAGGGTGGTGAGGCGGAGGGAGTGGCGAGGTCTGGCGGCCAGTGATGCGGTGTAGCTCGCGCTTGAGCTCGCCGGAGAAGAACGGCAATGGCGGCTCGGTTCCGGTGTTTTTGTAACTGGAAGAGAGGGGGCGGAGGAATGGAGGCCGGCTCGCGCGTCGTGGCGTCTTGAAGGCGTCGCGGCCTGACTGGTGGGGCCACGGCCGGCGTACGGCTGCCACCGCGCGGCCACGCGTCGACGACGGCCTGCGGCCGGTCGGCCACGCTGGTCTGACAGACCGAACGAAGCCGGCATTCAGCGACTGACAGAGCAAGTTTGATGCAGATTATCTCCTAATCCATCTCGAGTTAGCAGAAAATAACAATATCAAAATTGTGGAGCTACATGAGGGCTACAAGTTTGCCAATTGGAGTTTGGACTGGTTCGGCCTGGATTTAAAACTACAGGGCTCCAAAGTAGTGTACTTGGAAACTGAAACCGGGGTTCAGTGAACGATGCCGACTGACAACCTAAGTTCATGACACGATATTTCTTGAACCATTGAGAACCAGGCTTGGGTGATATTGACAAAGTTGTAGGGTTACATGTGATCTACAAGTTTGTCAATATGAGTGAAAGCTGGTTTGGCCTGGTTTGCAAACTACAAGCTCCTAAAGTAGGCATCAGTAAAACTGTAGGGTCAGATTCCAGACTTAGAAAAATTCTAAGTCTTGGAGCTACCTCTCTAACTGACTTGTGGGCCACTTTTGAGCATGTTAGGGTCAATTTCATGAGATGGTCATATTGAGACTTTTGTTCCCCATGAATTTCTTTACAACTTTGCTTAAGGGTGCTCTTCCATGCAAGGTCTCGAAATTAGACTTTTTAATTGGTCAAACTAGAGCCTTCTAGGGTCAAATGGTGGTCAAACTTCTCTTAGAGGGCAAATTTGTAATTTTGGTCAACATGAACCTTGTTCCAAATGTTACCCTAAGTATAACTAAGGTGTTGTAGGTCATGATTGGCTACCTTACCTTTTTGTTACACCAACTATCAAATACTTCATGAAATAAATCAAACAAACCCTAGAACAATCACATGTGTTGCATCACATAAAATAACAAACATGAATGATGCATGCTTATGCTTATGCAAATGCAAATGCAATGCAATTAAGGACTAAACACTTGAAGTGTTACAACGCGCGTCCAGACACGCTCGCGCCTACACTCCATTTTGCGCACCCACGTAGGGGCCTACACTTGTCCGAACATTGCCCACCCCTCCTGACCCCACACGGAGATCGCTCGCACCCCTCTACTTCCCCGCCCGAATGTGTGCTACGGTAGGTGGGCCCCCAGCAGCAACATCCGATCTACTTTTGAAACAACTAGATGAAACATTTGCAATATACGTTTGAAGACAGATAAAACACTTGAAACATGCGTTTGAAACACTTGCAAAAACACTTGAAAACACTTTAAAGCCATTGCAAAAGTATCTGCAACATCCAGATAAAACACTTGCAATATATGTGTGAAACATATGGCAACATCCAAATAAACATATTTGCGACATACATATGAAAAAATAGATGAAACATTTGGAATAGACTTGCAACATACGTGTATAGCCATTGCAACATTCCGATCTACTTTTGCAACATCCACATCAAACACTTGCAACATGCATATGAAACCCCTGAAACACGTGCTTGCAACATGTCTGTCGTGACGGCGCCACCATCTCTGGCAAGCCTCGAGGCGGTCGCCAAGTATGGCACGGCCACAGCGCCCTTGCCGTCTCTAGCCATAGGAGGAGGTGATAAGGAGGATGGCGATGCCGGCGATGAAGCGACTGATGTGTGGGAGAGGGACATTGTTTGTATTGGTACCCAAAGCGGAAGCCATCCGAGGATATGAGCAACACCATGGGCTTGGAGGAGCTTGGAGAGCGACCGCGTGGTGGTGGATGCCGCGGTGACAACGGTGAGGGACGAGTGGAGCAAGACGAAGGTCGTGGCGCTAGCGAGGGCCACGGTGAGGAGCAGCAGGAGGCCAGGGGGCGAATGAAGGTTTTGGGGTGCGGCCATAGAGAAGGAGAGGAGAGCAGCGCTGGGCCACGGTGAGTCGCCGGGGGTACGGACCTCGATTGAACGCTAGGGTGCAGCCATGGAGGAGGAGAGCGGAACATGTGTGCAGCTTGTAGCTGCCAGCTTGCGGAGTGGGGGATTTTTTTTGGAGGTGTCGTGGGAATATCGGATATTTGTGAATAAGTACGTGAACAACGTGAAGCCACGTAGCGTCCGGCATCCGGATGCCCTAATCATAGCATTACCGATTGAAAGGTAGAGGAGGGGAAGGGGTTAGGTTTCCTAGTTTAACTTTTCTATAGCACATAACTGATGATAGCTTTCCACGTCTCCTAGCTTACAACAAATTTTCCGCAACTCACCGTATACCAAACAGACATTTAATATTGTAGGTGCTGAGATGGTAACAACATGCATATACATCGATGATCCGATCCATGTTTATTTTCTTCACTCCAAAATCGTGTCAAATAAGTAAAATCTGTTCATTATTCTTTTGGAGTGGACTTAGCTAGGTCTGTCCTTCTCCACCTGCAATATTTATGACAGTCAAAATGTGGAAGGTGGTATATCTACAGTACTATGGAGTGTGGAGTGAGGACACAACCAAGCAACTTGCCCAGCTAGTTGCCTTACATGAGAGGGACTCGTGCCTATCTTCCGACCCACTTGCATTGCTTGCAGCATAAGCATCTGACTGGCTCGTATATATCTCCAGCTCCAAAACTATTTATGCACCGAAGAAATCGTAAAAGGTGAAAGGAAAAACAACGTACTAGACTACTAGCACACGGTATACATGCTGGATGAATTCTCAGAGAATGGAGAAAACGAGGCCAGTTTTTCGTTTGCACCCTATCTAGTAGCTAGCTAGCCCTTTGTTCTTCTGCATGCATGCTTTACATCCGAATACGTAGAAGAATTCCATGGCATTTTTGTGAAGAAAAGATATTCTCCATGCCCTTTTGTTTGCTTTGGAAAGTTAAGAGCATCCTGAAAAAGAAAAAGAAGAAGAAGATCCATTTTCAATTCCCCGCAGCGCGCCGCTAAAATCAAAATCGCTTGACAGTTTGGTGAAAGTGAGAGACCGATAAGCTGGGTGGGTGGATGGCTGCATCTGGATGTGCATGCATGCTTTCTCACTTTGGGTATTTATATTACTATCTGGATAGACAAAATGCCCCCCACACGTGTGCACCCCACACCCAGGCTTCGTTTAGATGCACCCAAAAGTTAGAATTTTTTCACTCTCTCCATCACATCAATTTTTAGCCGTTTACATGGAGTATTAAATGTAGGTAAAAAAATAACTAATTACACAGTTTAGTTGGAAATCACGAGATGAATCTTTTGAGCCTAATTGGTCCACGATTGGACAATATTTATCAAATAAGACGAAATTGGTACTATTCATCGGGTTGAAATTATTTGCCATCTAAACGTGGCCCCAGAAGAGAAAAACCGGCGTGCATCAGTTGCAGCCGCGGTCGCAGTCCACATCCGTGGCCGCAAAGTTGCAGCAGGAGCAGCTGGTGGGTGGCCATCACCATCAGCTTCAGGCTTCACAGCTTGGCGTGCCTGCGAGTGTGTGTGAGCAGACAGGTGAACACGTCGCCGCCTTGTCACCACACGTTCCTGCATTGCTTGGTCTCCAGCAAGGACGATCGATCGATTCCACGGTCCTTGGTCAAATGGCTGCTAACCAACAATACTTAACCACCAATCACCTATTACTATTAGTTTAACCGTTGGGTCGACGTGTTATGTGGCCTAGCTAGCTTGCTGCTCTGCTGGATGCATGCCAAGAGAAACAAAGTTAACATTATTTAAGCAAAACAGAGAAAAAAAATAAAAGCATAGTATTTCGACGGTCACATCAGGAAGACAAACACAAAGCCGGGCGAGCGAATTATTGGACGGGAGGTGAAAAAAAAAGGTAGGGCTGGCGAGGAAAGGTTCGCGGCGACGTAACGTACGCAGCCGACCTAATTTTTTCAGAGGATGATGCATGCATGTCGGCAGATATGCTTGCCTCCTTGCTTAAGGTGTCAGCGTCACCGTCGATGCAGATGGTGATGGTGATGGAGCTGCCTTGCACTTGCACTACTGTCCATGCATGGATGTTAGATGGAGCTGCCTTGCACTTGCACTACTGTCCAAACGAACAGTTAGGCTTAGATGGAGCTGCCTTGCACTTGCACTACTGTTCCTTCACAATTGTGTAATTCGATCTAAAAAATACACCTATATTTCCCTGGGTTTTAGTATTTCATTTTCTTGTATTCATTCACATCACACCCAAACGTAATCGTATTTCTTTTCCTTTCTTGAGTAGAGTAGTATCTTGAAGGATCTCTCAATCTCTTTTTATTTTGTTTCAAAATAAAAAAGGCCGGCCTTGCTTGTGAGTTGGGCTGCTGCATGCTACTTACGGAGGCCTAGCCTGCTGCGCCTCTTCTGGGCCAGTCACGCCACTAGCTGTCTGGGCCTGGAATGGATCCAACTAATAAGTCTCGCTCTCAAATTTTCTTTTTTTTTCAACTGTTTATATTCTTCTTCCAAAAAAACTAATATTCTTTTTTTTTTATTTAGCAGAAATATACGCTGCCGATTAGCCAGTATGGCA
The DNA here is from genome assembly GCA_020631735.1 of Saccharum officinarum. Taxonomy (NCBI): domain Eukaryota; kingdom Viridiplantae; phylum Streptophyta; class Magnoliopsida; order Poales; family Poaceae; genus Saccharum; species Saccharum officinarum. The sequence continues at coordinate 89,089,275 of CM036171.1, read as the reverse complement.
TTTCCTGTCATGATCGCCTCGCACTCATATAGCGATCCGTATAAACTTCAGTTCGAGCGGGGGAGATTTATCCTTCCATGAGGTGTGTCTCAAGAACCATAATTTTTTCGCATGTGCTTGGATGAAGCCATGAAGATAAAGTCTTTTAAAAAAATCGATCAGATATTTACATGTTCAGAATTCATGCATTCTTTTTGTTTTAACTCATCTCTGTGCCAAAATAGGTCAGCAATATGCTCAAATTAAATCTGAATTGTAATACCCCAGGTGTTTGGCTCCCACTAATTGCATTTTTCATTTCATAAACATGAGCATCATTCATCTTATCATGCATTTGTTGCTTGAAACATGTGTATGTAACATTCTCACTTGTGCTTGTTTCATAATTGTTTGCTTATGAAATGTGGGTTGGGCAACATATAGATGCAACATGTGTTTTCCATACATTGAAACCTGGCAATATTGTTAGTGTAACATGACAAGCTTGAGCCTTGCAACAAAGTCATGAAACGTGTGCAGCATGGTTTTGAAACAAAGGAGGTGACTTGCTTGTTTTGTTTGTGTTCAACATATATGGTACTTAGAAGTTGGTGTAACAAATGGGTAGAGTGGTTAATTATACACCTTAACTACACTTAGGGTAATTAGTGGAGCACTGTTCATGTTGAACAAAATGACTAATTTGCCCTCTAGGTGAAGTTTGACCATGTGATGACCTATAGAGTGTCCTTGTTTGACTATTTAAAAAATCCAGCCTAGAGATCTTGCATGGATGTGCACCCTTAAACAAAGTTGTAGCAAATTTATTAGGGAACAAAAGTTGTTTTAGGGTTATCTCATGAAAATGGCTGGAACATGCTCAAACAGGGCCCACAAGTCAGTTAGAGGGCTGCCCAACACTTAGAAAATTTTCTAAGTCTGAAATTGACGTTTCCAGTTGCAAAGTGACCACCTTTGGAGCATTGTAACTCTCAAACCGTGCCGAACCAGCTCGAGCTCCTATTGACAAACTTGTAGATCTCATGTCCCTCTACAATTTTGCTAACTACGACTCACACCAAATCGGCCTAGATTGGGAGCTCTATGGCATCGAAGTTTGTCTGTTAGTCATCGCTATCGAACTCCGATTCAAACATTCAGACCACACCATGTGTCGGCGTTCGGTCCCACGAGGGTCCTAAGCCAACGAGTGAATTTATGCTGCGTGTCCCTAATCTGGATGGTGATGCAAGGAGAATACACGGTGGTTTATCCTGGTTCGGGCGAAAGAAGGCCCTATGTCCTGCGGGGGGAGAAGTGTTGTATTTCTTTGCACCTAAGTGCTTATGTAGGGGTTACAAGCTGCGAGAGAGGGAGCCGATCCCAAGTCTCAGAAAAAGAGAGAGAGTACAAAGGGGATTGTTTGAGATGTTGATCTTCTACGGTGAGATGATGACTTGTTTTTTCTTGTTGCCCCTTCGTAGAGTCCCCTGCCTGCCCTTTTATAGGGTCAAGAGGAGGCAGAGACGCCGGGAGATGCCTTAGATATGAAGTTTTGTCGAGCGCTGTGGAAGCCGCTATAGCGACATGCTCCGAGAATGGCCGACCATCCCCGGACACCATGGTGACGTAGAGGATGAGACGGTGAAAAGACCCCGGATCCTGTAGGCCTTGCTTCTTTGTTGACCGGTGGTTGGTTATAACATCCCGGATGTTAAAAACAATTAAAAGCTTGATCATGAGCATCCTCAGAGCATAAGCATCAAACATCATGTCAAACAAGCACCACATGTTGCATTGTTACATGTAAATGTTGCACATGTTTCATGCATAGCATGGTAATGTTTTTATTATTGCTTATGTTTCAAGTAAAGTGCTGAAATGTTTTAGATGTTTCATTTAAATGTTTCACATGTTTCAATAGTGATGTGATATGTTATTTTTATTAGTATGCTTAATATGTTAATAATGCCATGTTGCTTGTCACATGAAATAATGTTTTATTTGTGTTAAAGGATTAATCATGTTTTAGTTAAAAAGAATAATCAATAGAATTCAAAATCTTGATTTCCGAAAAAACCCGTTTTACCCCTTTTTGAATAATTTAAAATCTAAGTAAAATTTAGGAAAAAGTTTAAAACTAAGTTTGTAGATATTTTCAAGGGCTACAAGTTTGGTGTTGTGAGTTTTTAAAGTTTTAGTGTAAAATATGGAGTAATTCTGAAAAGAAGCAAATCTCAAATTTGACCCCTTTTCATTTCCCTATTCCAATTTCAAAATGGAGGCAAAATTTGAAAATGATTTAAAAAAAGTTTTAGGTCTTACTTAGATGTACAACTTTGGTGTTTTAAGTTTTCAAAGTTTTAATGTAAAATTTTGAATAAATTTGAAAAGATTCAAACTCTAAATTTGAATTTCAACTCAATTTCAAAAAGTAGGCATAATTGGGTGATGGCCCAATTATGAAAGCCGTAGATCTTCAAAAGTTATACAATTTCTCTTTTTACATATTTTCAAGTTTTATTCAAAAATTTAAAGTAATTTTGAATTTTCTGAAATCCTAAAAGTGCTCCCATTTGAATTTGATTTCAAATTTCAAAAACTATTCAAAATCTGAGTTTGGTCCAAAAAGCAAAGTTGGAGATCTCGATAGGTTGAAAAACTTTCGTTTTTAGAGATTTTAATGTTGCTATGCAAATTTAGGAGTAATTTGAAGAAAACAGAAAAAAAAATAAATGAGGTGGTTTTAGCTGCTATAGTATTTTCGGTGAGCAGCCTGCCTGCTTCGTCACCGCCGACGCCCTTCTCGGCGTTTCCAACGCTTGGACGCGTGGTCGACCGCGTGTTCGAGTCCACGAAGCTGCTGGAAAGTCCTCAGCGTCTCACCCTCGTCTATTTGAGCCATAGCCGGTTGCCAGCTTCTTCTTTTCTTCCTTCCGCCGCCATCATCGTGCATCTCTGCTCCACCGTGCCGCGCTGCTTCCGCTGAGCACCGGTCGCCGCAATTGGCCGCGCCACAAGCTCCGCAACGCCTTGGCGTACTTGTTGAGCCAGGCCGCACAGCCTTGTTTCACTTGAGCCGTCTGCACACCGCCGTCTTCTTCCCCGCGCACGGACAGAGCTCCGCCGTGCGCCACCTCGCCGTGGCCAGGCCACTCGGGTGGCATCTTCTTTCAATTGATTCTTGTTTTGAGCTCTCCTGGGTTCCCTGTTGCTTATGAGCTTGACCGTTGATCCAATCGTTCCTAGGTTTGACCGGAACACCGTCGTCTTCCTCAGTTCACGCCGCCGCCATCACCGCCGCCGCGGTCGAGGTTGCTCCGATCAGCTTTAGCTTCAACCAGCTCGTGTTCTAGAGTCGCGGTGAGCTTCCAAAGCTTCCTGTGTCGTTTGTTTGATCGCTACCGCGCCCTAGCCGCCGGTCCGTGTGCTCGCCGGTGAGCCCTGCTCTGTTTCGCTGCTGCGCACGTGGCTGTGCTTGTTAGGAGTCATAATTGATTTATTTGTCTTGCCGTTAGTGTTCATCGGAGTGTGGTGAAGCTGTCGATGCCTTCGCCGTCACCGTAGAAGCCTCCGTTCGCCGTCTATGCCTCGCCGGAGTTGTGCCAAGCCGCCATGGCCGCCACCGTGCCATCTGCCGTGCTTCGCCCGTTCAATCGGTTAGCCCGGGGATGCGCTTGGTCGTGGTGAAATCTGTAGGAGCGAGTTCCACCGCCAAAGACCTCGCCTCCGGCGAGATATCGTCGGTCATCGGCCAGAGTCGCCGTGGTCAGCTCTAGGCTGACCAGCGGGGTCGCCCTGTCAGCGACAGCAGTGAAAGAAAAATGATTTTCTCTTTTTCCAGAAATGTTAAAATAGTGCTGAAACTTGTGAATTTCATAACTAATTATTGGTACATGATAAAATCATGAATTTTTTTGGTTCTGTCTCTTCATTATGTGATATATGTGGGAAAAATATGAAACCATAAAAATCAATAGTTTTTAGATGCTTAAAAATTAGCTCTTTTAATTAATAAATGTTTATTCCTTGAATTTTAGTGAGTCAAATAAGTATCCAAAAATCTTGAAATTTTGTGAGTATGCTTTTAATGGTAAGATATACCTTCACAAAAATATTGGTATTGTTTTGATAACTTTTAATTATATACTTTATTTCATGTCTTTTATTTATTATTTAATAAATACTTATATGATTAGAATAAATCATAATTTAGGGTTGGTGTGATTTTGGGATTGAGTGATGACCTTGGGTCATTAACATGTAAAGACCCTTGGCGCTTTAATTAATTAGTTGAGTTCATGATTAACTTGTTAATTAAAGAATTATTGATATGTGATTAATGTAATTAGCATATGTCGTTAGTAGTTAATAACTTACTTATGTTAATACTTAGTGGTCTTGTGGTAGAATTACTTATTATTAGATGCAACCTCTTGGGTAAAAAGTAAAGTTAAGTACTTTTCTTAACAACATCTTAATGCGATTAATGTTGTTTAATAATTCTGATGGATTGCAATTGTACTACGAAGGAAAGTTGTACTCAAGTAGATAACTAATGTTTATCCTTTCTAAATATCCCTTTTATGCTATGCCTTGTTCATTATCATGCATCTTAGCATGCATTCCATCATGTTAAGCATCGCATAATTTATATACGTGTAGTGCCTACGAGAGTGAGAAGATTTGTGGTGAACAAGTGATGACGAGGTTGGTGTTGATCAATCTTCGAAAAGGTGTCATCCACCCGTGATGTTGGCGTCAAACTTGACTTCTATGAGAAACTAACCACCGCTGCAACGCAGCAAGCCCCGGACATACAACCACTCTTCTATTTTATAAATGCTTTATTACATGTTAAGTCTAGTGTAATGTGCATTATGTTAGTAGGAGTTGGTTGAAACCGTTGCTGCATGATTACCTTGATCTACATTTATATCCAGATGATATCCCACAAGTATATGTAGGTCGATCTCTTATGCTTAGTAATGCTTAGACTTCGGTAGAAGTCAAATAATATTTTCTTTGATCACAATAACAGGTTTATTTCTTGCTTCTCCTGACCTAATAATAGGTCATGAGAGCATGTGGAAATAAATATGAGAATGAACTTGAGACCGGACGGGGCATGAGAATTGTCTTTGGTGGTTGGTCCCATCTGTGTCGGTTAAGGACCATTCGTTGTTGGCCCTCGAGTCAAGGAGTTTTAAATAGTACTAGCCATGTACCCATGTTGGGTAAGCCTTACTTCAGTTATTCCATCATGAGAACGTCTAACCTCGGGGCTAGAATTGGGCCGGGTTCAAGGAATACTGTACTCTCGGGTGGCGATGGACACGTTCTAGTTTTGGGCGACCCAAGTAAGAGTTGATATATGCAGGTCAATGACTTGCATATGTCGTGTGGTTAGGAAGCCCTAGCTGGGTAGATCAAGCGGTTCGAATCGTCGTTACTCCATGAGAAAGGAGTCTTGACCTTGCACCAACATCGTAGCAACAACTAGAACATGGTTACTGTTGGACTTGAGATGGAAAAGAAGTGAATAACAAGTGTGATGCTTATATTTATGATTGAGATAGATACAGGTGCAAAAGTTAGCTATAATTAGGCTATACTAAAACTAGAGCCAAAACTTAATTAAAAGTTTGAAAACAAGGATGCACTGGTAGTAAGCTTTTCTGTAAAACTTCTCTTTTCTAGCTTCACTACTTCCCTTAAGCCATCATATCCTTGGAGTCTTTTCTTTTCGTTGGGTAAGTCTTGCGGAGTACAATTGAGTACTCAGGGTTTGTTAACCCCTGTTGCAGGTACTGACTGGTACTGTTAACCGAGGTCATGTCGATGGGCTCGATATGATCAAGTTGTCCTCTCCTGACTTAGGTGCTTTACCTAAGTTGTCTTCTATAATTCTACTAGACTTCCGCAATACAAGTTAAGTTTGTAAAAAGTTAACTTAATCATGATTTATAAATTCATTGTTATTATTCTTCCGCACTCTGATGTAAAGTTTTGTTATAAATGTTGTAATGTTACAGTTACTCCTTTGTTGATCCTAGTATGAGTTGTCAAACGTAGTTGAATCAGGGTCCTGCGAAGGCACCCGACAGATCTTCTTAGGTTATCTAGTGTAAATACATAGCCATCAAAGATCTTAGAGACAATGATAGGTGCATGTGGGCCATATAATTTAGGAGGTCCTGTGACATTGGTCGAGGCCGGGTCGAGGTGGGTCGACGGAGAATGGATAAGGCTGAGCCCCGGGAATTTTGGGGTACAATACTCGTTGTATTATGCCTCGAGGGGTATCAGTGGCGGAATAGTGCTCGGCATGGCATGTACAATGATAGGTTTTCACCGCCCACTCCAGGATGGGCGGTAAAAAAGTAAGATTTGACATGGTACTGCTTCCATGCTGGTCATCGCTGTAGCCATGGGGGTAGGAAGTGGTTGGCGGTTGCATTAAATGCTTTGACTTTTGTCTCAGAGTTGGTGAGTGAGGCAGGTCGACCGGCTCGACCCAAGGTCATGCGAGTCGGAGATTTCTCGGTGGTCGAGGTGTCCCGTCGAGCAAGCCTTGTGCGAGTTGGAACGTAGTCGAGGCGTTCCGTGCGTGGTTTTGGCTCGTTCCGCCTTCGCGGGCGGAGCCTTCGGTGTGGTTTTCTCAGGGGTTTGTCTTTCTTAATTGTTGATTGTGGGTACCCCTTGTTTAGGTACCCAACAGTAGCCGCCGAGCCTTTGGGTGAGTGTGGTCACTCTTGTAGAGGCTTAGTGAGTCATGAACTGGAGTCATAGCGTCATAGCTTTTTCGGTGGGTGCGTGCAAGCGCACCCGCCGGGTGTTGCCCCCGAGGCCTCGGTGGAGTGTTTTGACTCCTCCGAGGTCTTTGCGCGTTTATACTAAGGAGTGCTCCTGCGTTCGAGCCGTCATAGCGTGTTTGGTCCTCTTTCGTTCGAGGTTAGCTCTTTGCGGTCGAGCCCCCGAGCCTCGTGCACACGAGGTCGATCAGGGTCTTGTCCGTCTTCATCGTACGACCCTCACGTTCCTTTTACGAAAGGAGGAGGGGTGGGGAACATCGTACTATCCTCATCGGGCGAGTTCCGATGATCTCCGGTGAGGTGTTAGCGGGGAATTTGAGTGGGAGCCCGTGCTCCATTCGGTAGGAGTCGGCTAGCGGCCACGGAGGCGCTCTCCAAAAAATGCCAAAGAGTAGTCATGCGGATCTCGGTTCCATGCGATAGGATCCGGGGGCTCGATGCCTCCCTCCGAGGGGATTCCATCATCGACCTCTCTTCTGGCCTCGAATATGTCTGGGGGCGCCTCGAGAGAGAGAGGCTCGAGCCCTGGCCTTGTATGGACGTGTCCCCAGTTGTCCCTGACTCCGTTACTCGAGGGCAGCTATCGAACCCTGATCGAGGTCCAGCTTTCGATCCCTCGAGGTTTATATTGGGCTCGGAGCTAGTTATCCATTCGTCTAGAAATATCCGTCTACGGATCCCCTTCCTGCCCATTGGGGTGCGTATTTTTAGGAGGAGAAGCGAGATGGGTGTGGTAATGGGCGGCGTGGCGCGACGGTTACGGAGTGAACGGCGGACACGTGCCCTTACCCACAGGTTTTGAGGGAGTGGTTAGGTAAGGGCATTGAATGCGGGAACTATTCCTCAGTGACAGAGAGGAAACTGGAGGAGTTGGGCTGCGATGGTCTTCTATGACCGAGGGCGAGCCGGAGCCAGCAGAGTGGAGGGTGCCGCCGTCCGACCACCAGGAGCCGGCGCCCCCAGAGGGATACGTGGTGAGCTTCGTCGCTTTCCATGAGAGGGGGCTTAGGATGCCATCGAGCCGCTTCATGTGGGCGCTTCTCCACTACTACAAGGTGGAGCTTCATCACCTCACCCCCAACTCCATCTCGCAAGCTGCCATCTTCATGGCGGTCTGTGAGGGGTATTTGGGGATGGAGCCGCACTAGAATCTGTGGCTTCATCTCTTCAAGGCAGAGCATTTCGCCAAGAAGGCGGGCGAGCGAGGAGTGTGGCACGTGGTGCATGTTGGGAGCTGCACCCTTCAAGTCTGGGTGGGTCGAGGCGAGCAGTACATCCCGGCGCAGCTCATTTCATCGAACAACGGGTGGCACGACAGGTGGTTCTACCTGCGCAACGACGACGACCGGCTGCCTAAGTTTTCTGGCCGGGTCCTGATGTCACATGAGGACAACTGGACGTACGGAGTCATTGATGAAGAAAATTCAAAGCTGCAGCCGCTCCTTGACGCGTTAAGGAGGCTTCGACAGCGCGGGTTGACCGCGAGGATGGTGGCCGCCGTGTTCCACCGTCGGAGAGTGCTACCGCTGATGCAACGCTGACTCTGGATCGACGAGATGACGCCAGAGGTCTCGTTAGAGGGGAGTCGGATGTCGCACGAGACCCTCCCCCTCGACGAGGTTGCCCGGCGTGCGTAGTGGATGGTGGGGAGCTTCAAGCAGGAGGACATTGACAGGGTCCTGATGCGACCCACCTTGGGCTTTGAGCCTCTGGTAAGCGTCATTCTGATAGCCTCGGGTCCTTGTGCTTCCCAGTTCTCTCGACTAAGTTTGTCGAGGCCTCCGTGCAGGATCTGTCGGCGGTCAAGGAGTCACGGCCGCCGATTCCGGAGGATCGGGCTGCTCGAGAGGCGAGACGCCTCTCGGCGGCCCAGAAGAAGGAAGAGAAGGATGTTGCGAAGAAGCGTCAGGTTAGGAAGGCCCTCGAGCACGAGGCATTGAATAAGCACCGCCACCAGTAGAGTCTCGAGGGTCTCCCTATCGAGGAATCCCCCTCTAAGATGGTCTCGGGGGAGGATGAGGATAGCAGCGACGACGACGCCGGGTCGCGGTACTACATCGTGACTTTTCTGGCACACCTCCCTGACGTACGGCCCTTGCTAGAGCCTATTGGGGGGGTCAACCTCCCAAGCGTCGAGGGAAGTCTCGGCACCGTCAAGGGGGATGGAGAGCCGGCGGAAGGAAGAGCCCGAGATGGGTCTTTAGAGAGGGGATCTACCTCGCCTGGGGTCCCTTAGGGGAGATCGGTGGCACTGCGCCCGTGAGTCCGATTGCCTCAGACTTTGCCAACGGGTGGAGCAGCAACATCGGCGTCTAAGGCTAGGGCTCCATCATCGGGCGTGACGACTCGAGTCTAGATAGCCTCATCAGCGCAGAGGACCTCAGGCGCCCCGTCAGCCCGGGCTCCGAGGAGTACCAGGCCAACCGAAGGCTCAATGGAGGGGCCCTCGCAGAAGCCGTTGGGTGGCTCGGGGAAGCCAAAGTCTAGGCCCCTAATTCCCCTATCTGGGTAAGTACCTCACCTTGTCTTTCCGACAAGGTCATCTCGCTCTTTATTCTTACGCGTTTGTTCACTGCTATTGGCGCGCGTGAAGGAGCTCGAGGAGGACGTCGCTTTAGTCAGCGACCAGCATGACGCCCTTAATGTCCAGATCGGGATGGCGTCCGCTCACGTCATGACCTTGGAGAATGAGGTCACGACGTTGAAGGGGACGGTCCGAGAGAGGGACGAGGCTCTCTCAGGCACCGGTCGAGAGATTGAGACGTTGAGGGCGACGGTCCGCGACAAGGACGAGGCTATTCAGGCGGTGGAGAAGGCGCACGAGGAGTTGCATGATGAGGTCGTGGGTTGGCAGACCCATGCTGAAGGTAAACCTTTTGTCGTATTTTGACCTTGGCCTCGAGGTTCCAAGTCTTTGCTAACTTGGTGTTTGCATTTCAGAGCTAGAGAAGTAGCAACACGCGGCCCAAGCGACGGCTACTTTGTTCTAGGACCTCTTCGAGGCCGAGGCCGGGCGGACTCAACTGCTCCAGGGTGCGATCACCTCGGTGTGCGATGGCCTGGGGGTCAGGCCTGATGCCAATACCGAGGAGGATACGCTAGGGAACTCGTTTGTTAGCCGGATGGCGGCGCTGGGTTGCCTCATCCGCGAGAAGATACGAGGCGGGCTGCATCATGGCGTGAAGAGGGCCATGACGGTCATTCGGTCTGGGTTTGAGTATGACATGGGCCTCATCGCTGATGGCTTCATCACGGATCCAGACCAGACTGACGAGGAAAACAAAGCAGCCTGCCTGGATTTGATTGAGGCTGCGGAAGAGCCCGGGGGTCGTCTCGCGAAGCTATTCGAGGTCGAGGTGGTCCCGCCTGTCGATGACGAGGGCCTGTAAACCAAGCCTGGGCATGAAGGCCCATGTAATAGGGTAGTTAGTACTCATGACTTGCGCTGTGATGGCCTCAGGGGCCCTGAAACATTAATATGTAAATGTATACTAAGTGTTCGTTTTCGTTCGAGTTTTTTCTTCCCTTTCTTGCTTCAATCGTATTCTTGCATGTTTTTCTTAGCACGCGGTTTCACCCCTTGGCGTGAGAGAGCGAGTGGAGGTACCGTAGCCTCGGAGGCATAAGCGATCTCGCGGCTCGGCAGCCCTCAAACTTTAGGGTGCATTTGCGGCCTTGTGGATTATGTAAGAACTTGATTCGAAACGTGTGGGAACGTTAGACATGAGCTTTTTCAAAATCATGAACTTTTACTAGGTCTACTTAGCGCGCGGTTGCACCCCTTGGCATGGGGGAGTGAGTGGAGGTACCATAGCTCGGAGGCGTAGGTGATCTCGCGGCTTGGCAGCCCTCGAACCTTAGGGTGCGCTTGCAGTCTCATCGACTTATGTAAAAGTTCTCTTGTTTTTTTGAAAAAATGTGAGTTTTTTGGGGACACAGGGGGTTCCTCCTTGCAGCCCCCGAGGGAGGTTTAACTATAAGAAAACATGGTCGATCCTTCCTGGTTTTTATGAAAGAATGCTTTGAACACCGATGTATTCTTTATTCTATCATGGGATTGCGAAACAATTTACAGAGCCTCGAGGCTTTAGGGAAAAAAGCGACATAGCTGTTTGATGTTCCATGCGTCGGTGAAGATTTTGCCTTTTTCGTTTGATAGTTTGTAGGTTTTGGGCTTCAATACTTTCGCGACGATGTACGGCCCTTCCCATGGCGGAGTAAGCTTTTGTCGTCCCTTGTTGTTCTGGCTTCGCCGGAGCACTAGGTCACCGACATCGAGGTCCCGTCTGTGAACGTGTTTGTCATGGTAGCGTCAGAGACTTTGCTGATACCTTGCAAAGTGTAACAGAGCCACATCGCGAGCTTCCTCGAGCTAGTCGAGTGCGTTCTCTCTTGTGGCGTCATTGTTTTGCTCGTTGTAGGCTTTTAGCCTCGGGGATCCATATTCTACATCAGTTAGGAGCATAGCCTTGGATTCGTAGACTAAGAAGAACGGAGTGAACCCCATGGCTCGACTCGGCGTCGTTCTTAGGCTCCATAGGACCGAGGGGAGCTCGGCGGCCCATTTTTTGTCATGTTTGTTTAGTTTGTCGAAAACTCTCAACTTTAGGCCTTGTAGAACCATGCCGTTGGCACTTTCTACTTGGCCATTTGTTTTTGAATGAGCTATGGCCGACCAAAGCACACGGATGTGATGGTTGTCGCAGAAATCTAGAAACTTTTTGCCGGTAAATTGGGTGCTGTTGTCCGTGATGATGCAGTTAGGAACCCCAAAGCGGTGGATGATGTCAGTGAAGAATAACATGGCTTGCTCAAACCTGATGCTGGTGATAGGATGGGCCTCAATCCATTTGGAAAACTTATCAATGGCGACAAGGAGGTGGGTGAAGCCACCAATTGTCCTTTTCAAGGGTCCGACCAAGTTGAGCCCCCAAACGGTGAACGACCATGTGATGGGAATCGTTTGCAAGGCGTGAGCTAGGAGATGGGTTTGCCTTGCATAGTACTGGCATCCTTTACAGGAGCGTACTAGCTTAATAACGTCGGAGACCACGGTTGGCCAGTAGAAACCTTGTCGGAATGCATTTCCAACAAGGGTTCGAGGTGCCGCGTGATGACCGCAAGCCCCCGAGTGTAGATCCTTGAGTAGGTTCTTGCCTTCCTCATTTGTGATACAGCGTTGTAGGATGCCCATAGGGCTGCGTCGATAAAGCTCTTTGTTGTCGCCAAATATCACAAAGGTCTTGGCCCGGCAAGCGATTCATCAAGCCTCGGTCTTATCCAAGGGGAGATCCCCTCGAGGTAGACGGTCGAGGTACGGAACATGCCAGTCGAGCTCAAGGTTTGCTGGTTGGGTCAAGCCTTCCGCCTGCATGACTTCAGCCCCGGTTGAGGGAGCTTCCGCCTTAGGTGGGGGATCGAGTGATGGACCATTGGCCCCCCTATCTGCCCTAGTGTTGACGGATGGTTGATGGAGATCCCTCGCGAAAACGTCAGGTGGAACTGTGGCTCGACTAGACGTGATTTTCATGAGTTCATCGATAGCTTCATTATATCTGCGTGCAACGTGGTTGAGCTCGAGGCCGTGGAACTTGTCCTCAAGGCACCATACCTCCTCGCAGTAGGCTTCCATCTTGGGGTCACGGCAGCTTGAGCTCTTCATGACCTGGTCGATCACGAGCTGGGAGTCACCACAAACATCGAGGTGTCGGACCCCTAGTTCGATGGCGATGCGCAGGCCTGCGACGAGCGCCTCGTATTCGGCGATGTTGTTGGAGGTAGCAAAATGAAGTCGGATTACATAGAGCATGTGGATTCTGAGGGGCGAGATGAAGAGCAAGCCCGCGCCTACTCCTGTTTTCATCAGCGACCCGTCGAAGTACATGGTCCAAAGCTTAGCCTGGAGCTGAACCAGAGGAAGTTGAGTGTCGGTCCACTCCGCTAGAAAATCTGCCAGCACCTAGGATTTGATGGCTTTGCGTGTGCATAAGAGAGGGTCTCACCCATGAGCTCGACCATCCACTTTGCTATTCTACCCGAGGCTTCCTGGTTCCAGGCTATATCTCCTAGGGGGGAAAGAAGACACCACGGTCACCGGGTGGCCCTCGAAGTAGTGATGAAGTTTGCGCCGCGTCAAGACGATGACGTACAGCAGCTTCTGGATTTGTGGGTAGCGAACCTTGGTCTTCGAGAGTACCTCGCTAATAAAGTAGACTGGCCTCTGAACGAGTAAGGTATGTCCTTCCTCTGCCTTCTCGACAACTAAGACCGCGCTGACCACTTGTGTCGTTGCGGCGATGTAAAGCAGGAGGGGTTCCCCTGTGGCCAGAGGGACGAGGATTGGAGAGTTGGACAACGTAGCTTTGAGCTTCGTAAGGGCTTCTTCTGCCTCGAGGGTCTATGAAAAGTGTTCTGATTTCTTTAGGAGACGATGCAGTCGGAGCGCCTTTTCGCCGAGGTGCGAAATGAAGCGACTAAGGGCCGCGAGGCAGCCCATGACCCTCTATACGCCCTTTAGATCACAGATAGGGCCCATTTTGGTTATCGTCGTGATTTTTTCTAGGTTAGCTTCGATGCCACGTTCGGAAATGATGAACCCTAAGAGCATGCCTTGAGGGACATCGAAGACACACTTCTCAGGGTTGAGCTTGATGTTTTTTTGCCTTAAGGCACTTGAACGCAACGTCAAGGTCATTCACCAAGTTGCTAACCCTCTTGGTTTTGACAACGATGTCATCAACGTAAGCCTCGACGGTGGGTCCGATGTGCTCTCCGAAAACATGTTGCATGCATCGCTAGTACGTAGCACCTGTGTTCCGTAGACCGAAGGGCATAGTAACATAGCAATACATGCCAAAGGGATGATGAATGAAGTCACGAGCTGGTCGAACTCCTTTATTTTGATCTGGTGGTAGCCGGAATATGCATCTAGGAACGATAGAGTTTCACATCCCGCAGTAGAATCAACGATTTGATCAATGCGCGGTAAAGGAAAAGGAACTTTCGGACATGCTTTATTTAAACTAGTATAGTCTACACACATCCTCCATTTCCCATTCTTTTTCTTAACTAATATAGGATTAGCCATCCACTTGGGATGATGAACCTCCTTGATGAATCTGGCCTTCAACAGCTTGTGGACCTCCTCGCCGATGACCTTGCGCTTCTCCTCGTCGAAGCGGTACAAGCGTTGTTTCACCAGTTTGGAGCCGGCTCGGATCTCTAGCATATCTGAGGGACTTCCCTGGGTATGCCCAGCATATCCGAGGGACTCCACGCAAAGATGTCGATGTTTGCGCAGAGAAAGTCGATGAGCATTGCTTCCTATTTGGGATCGAGGGTGGCACTGACGCTCAATGCCTTTCTATTCAGGTCGGTGGGATCGAGGGGTACGAGCTTGACGTCTTCCACGGCCTCGAAGTTGCTGGCATGACGCTTGGGGCCTGGGACCTCTTTAGCCAAACCGTCGAGGTTTGCCGCCAAGGTTGCTGACTCCAGGATGGCTTCCCCGTGCTCGATGCATTCCTTATCGCACTCATAGGCATGCTCATAGGAGGGCCCGACAGTGATGACACCGTTGGAGCCTAGCATTTTGAGCTTTAGGTAGGTGTAGTTGGGGACCGCCATGAACCGGGCGTAGCAGGGGTGCCCAAGAATGGCGTGGTATGTTCCATGGAATCCAACCACCTCGAAAGTGAGAGTTTCTTTCCTAAAGTTGGCAGGAGTACCGAAACAGACAGGCAGGTTGACCCGCCCAACGGGCTCTGCTTGTTTCCCTAGCATGACTCCATGGAAGCCCTCGACGCTGGGTCGGAGGTGCGTCCTCGGGATTCCCAGAAGGTCGAGGGTCTGGGCATAAATGATATTAAGACTGCTGCCTCTGTCCATGAGCACCTTGGTGAGGCGTGTGTTGGCGATGATGGGATCGACGATGAGTGGGTAGACTCTAGGATTGGGGACGTAGTCTGGGTGGTTGTCACGGTCGAAAGTGATGGCCACCTCAGACCAATCAATGAAGAGAGGGGTCGCGAGTTGTACGGAGAAGACCTCTTGATGTTCTCGCTTGCGTTGCTGTGTTGAGAGGCACGTCGAGGGTCCTTCGTATATCATGAAGCAGTCATGAATCTCAGGAAACCCCTCGTCCTTGTCGTCTCCCTTAGGATCCTCCTTCTTGTCGTCTTCTTGATGCCTAGACTTTCAAAGTACCTTCGGAGCATGTGGCAGTCCTCGAGGTTGTGGTTCATGGGCCCTTTGTGGTAGGGACCTGGCTCTTTGAGCATTTTATCGAAAATGCCCTCGCCGGGGGGTCCTTGAGGTTTCTTATGATCAGCAGCGGTGACAAGGTCATCGGCCGAGGCCTCTTGTTTGCCCTGCTGATTCTTCTTCTTCTTCTTCTTGTTATTCCTCTTCGAGCCCTGACTGGAGCTCGTGGGATCCTCTTCCTTGCGCTTCCCTTTATCCTGGTCGCTGCCAAAGATGGCACCAACCACCTTCTCGCTGGCGGCGAAGTTGGTGATAATGTCCATCAAACCGTTGGTAGTGATGGGAGTGCTGCGGCCCAGCTCTCGGACCAACTCTTTGTAGGTGGTACCAGAGAGGAAGGCCATGATGATGTCGAAGTCAGTGATGTTAGGAAGCTCGGTGCGCTATTTGGAGAAACGCCGGATGTAGTCCCGGAGGGACTCGCCCGACTTTTGTTTACAGCTTCAGAGGTCCCATGAGTTACCTGGGCGCATGTAGGTCCCATTGAAGTTCCCCTAGAACACTCTCACTAGGTCACTCTAGTCATGGATCTATCGAGGTGGGAGGTCCTCAAGCTAGGCTCGAGCGGTGTCCAATAGGAATAGGGGAAGTTATCGAATGATGACCCGATCATCGATAGCCCCACCTAGCTGGCAAGCCAAACGGAAGTCGGCGAGCCAAAGTTCAGGTTTGGTTTCACCGTGGGGGGTAGAACCGAGCTAGAAGTAGTGTTTCGTGAAGGGCCTTGCTAAAGACCAGAGGGCCTGGTGGCTCGGGTGAAGGGATTCGATCCTCCGAGCTGTCGTAGCACCCGCCCCTGTGCTCGTGGTAGCCTCGAGCTGCACCGTCACCACTCTTACGCCTTCGGCGCTCATTGATGTTGTCACGGGCATCTCGAGGTTCACGGTTGTAGATGATGCGTTCACAGATAGAGGCCGCCTTGTTCCGCTAGGGGGCGGGCTCGGGATGAACTGAGGCCTCTCTCTCCTATCGGGAGGGCTCCATAGGCTGCTTCGAGGCAAGCCCGCGTCGGCTCGAGGCAAAACTCTCGGCCTGCTACATGGCAGCAGTCTCGAGGAGTCCTCGGATTTCATCGTGGGCCCGACGAGCATTAGGGTTCGATGGCTCGGGCATGTTACGAAGGAGCATGGCGGCCGCGACAACATTCTGGCTGGCTCGACCGAAGACCGGGGGTTCGCCTGCCCGATCCTCGACGATGTGATGATTGACATCATGAGCTCTCTCTCGAGTTCCTCCTCCATGTGCGCATGCCGCGTGCTCATGCTCGAGGGTTTGTTGAAGTAGGCGCAGATTCTCTTGTTCCTCGTTGAGCCTGTCCTACAATTCGCGGATTTGCTCGAGTTGCATTCCTTGGTCCGCAAGGAATTGAACTTCATCCCGTGCAGCAGGGGGCTCGACCTGAGGTGGCATGGCGTTCCTTCCTCCAACGGCTACCTCATCCTCCGAATCTGATGCGATAGCCCTATGGATATTGAAGCATTCGCGAGTCGGGTCGTAGGTGTCATCGGCAGAGTCGGAGTCCGGAGTGCCAAAATAGTAGTATAACGGGTGCATGTGAGGTCATGCGTCTCTGAGGTTGTGACGAAGAAAGGCAGTCGCACGGAGCTCCGTATCCGGCCTCACCTACGATGAGTGCAATTGTGCCACCATCGAGTGTGGTCGGTGTCGTGCCGCCAGTCCTCATGGTCCCTGTCGTCGGCAAACAAGTTTCGCAAGGTCCCGTCTGCTATAGGAGCTCACTGCCAACAAGGATTCCGGCATGCGTGACCTCTAGGAGGACACTTTAATCCTTGACCATTGGCACAACCCTAATCTGAGCCTACCAATCTCGACTTCCATGTTGTTGTCGCCCCTGGGTGCCACGGGCACCATGTGGCATTGCGACGCGAGAGGAAGGTACGACGATGGCGTGGGTGCATGCAATGCTGGCTGTGCATTGGCGTGGAGGAGGAGAGTGCAAAGGTTAGCCAGTCGTGCGGGCGTAGGTGATTGACGATGTAGTCATGAAGTTGAGGAAGAGATGACGAGGGTGGTTGAAGGCGTTGAAGGTAATCATAGACAATTGCACTGCACAGATGAGGCGTGGCAGTGGCGCTATTATCTGGTCTTGCTGGTGCCAGCATGGACCACCATGTCATCAAACTGGTGTAGCTTGGACATGTTTGGACATGTGATGTAGCATGGGTCTAGTTCATGTATGTGGATGTGCATTTAGAAGTCTAGGAACCTAAATAACACCATCTACCAAGTTTAGGGGTCGGTTTTGGCATCACTGATGCCAGTGTGAACCACCATGTCAGCAAATAAATAGGTTTGATCTAAACTCATTTGTACCTGTGACGTACCATATGTGTAGTTCAAGGCGTGGATGTGTATTTTAGTAGGAGTTTAGGGACTAAATGATATCCTCTCCCGAGTTTAGGAAGTACCGGTGTATTTTATTTTTATATAAAAAGCAAATAAAGAAAACAAAGGCATATCCGGACGGTCACATCTGGATTCACGGCCGGGCGCGGAGACAAAAAGGAGCCTGGCGGGCCAGGGCGAATTATTGGAAGACGGGAGAAGATAAATAAAGGCCGGCCAAGGAAGGGTTGCGGCGACGTAATGTACGTAGTCGTCGCCGACCTGATTTTTTCAGAGGACGATGCATGTCGGCAGCCGCTTGAGGCGTCAGTGTCGATGCGGACGACGATGGAGCTTGCATTTGCAGTGGCAGGCAAGTCCATGCATGGAAGATGGAGCTGCCTTGCAGTAGTGTCCAAACTAACAGTTAGGTTTAGGTGGTGGTGTGGTAGAAGACGACGATGTGTAATCTGGTTAGGCTAGTTAGTGGAGGTTTTGTGTGCTGTTCATTATTCAGAATAGCTAGATTCCCCTGGGTTTTAGTATTTCGTTTTTTTGTATTCATTCACACCCAACATAATCGTCGTATTCCCATTCTTTTTCTTCCTTTTTTTTGTTTGAGAATCCCCTTTCTTTCTCTTCCTGTGGGTATCTTGGAAGCATCTCTCTCTTTTCGTTTCAAATAAAAAGGCCGGCCTTGCTTGTGAGTTGGGCTCTTGCCAGTTAAGGAGGCCCAGCGTAGTGCGCATCTTCTGGGCCAGTCGCGTCACTAGAGCTGTCTGGGCCTCGATCCAACCACGGCTGGACCTCAATTTTTTTTTATTTAATTTCATTCATCTGTTTATATTCTTTTTTTTTCAGTTTAGCAGAAAAATACGCTGCCGATTAGCCAATATGGCTTCCTGTCATGATCATCTCCCACTCATATGACGATAAGTATAAATTTCAGTTCGAGTGGCAGATTTATATATCCTTCCGAGATCAATGTGTCTCAAGAAAGACCATAACTTTTTTTGCATGCGCTTGGATGAAGATAAGGTTTTTTTTTTTAAAAAACTACATATGCTCAAATTAAATCTGACATAGTATACTATAGAGACTGACATCTCTATAGTCCATACATTTTTTTTTGTTTATATATAAAGTTGATCTGTGCTGAAATAGTTTACTACATATGCTCAAATAAAATATGATTTATATATCGGAAGCAATAGACACTTGTTTCTTGCATCCCATGGTCTAATTATAGGAGTGATGAAGCAAAGATTATACTATGAAACCTAGCCTAGCCAGATTTCCCATATTTCGCTTAGGAGGGTAACTATTACACTTTCACGGTGAAGAGCGGCTAGATTTACAAGAAAATCAGAAAAGGATAACTATCGCGTTTACGTAACAAAGAACGGCTAGTTTCTAGGAAAACTAGCAAAGAAATGGTCGAATCTCTCACTCGGAAGGGACTCCATCAGGATGAGGATGTCAATAGCTTGCCCTAGATCAACTAGCAAGCTTAGAACGTCACCCCGGATCAAGAGAGGAACAACAACATTGGGTTTGGAAGAGATTAGGCGAGATGTCAAAGGTAGATTTGTTTGCATTTCATTCGATTGCATTGGATACTTAAATGGTCGTGACCACCCTGGGGTGTTGTGTCAAAACCTATTAATCTATTATAAACCTTGTCAAAATACGATCTCAGACTCTTACTTATCTGCGAAACCCAGCCAAACCTATTTTTGTGGGTTGAATCTTCTTGAAGTCGTAATTTCCTTATCCAGACTCCAAATTAGATATATTCTATATATGCATTTCGATCATCTCAACTAAGTCCAATATGCATTTTTACAAAGTTGACAAACTTGGTCCGGCCAGTTTACCCCAAAAAAACCAAGATAAGCCTCCCTCAGACAAGTTTAATTGTCAACATATGCCCCCAGCTTTTTTATTAAAGCTTGCATACTAACAAATATCTCCTTAGCCAAAATTGATTCATCATGCTGCA
Source organism: Saccharum officinarum (assembly GCA_020631735.1). Lineage (NCBI taxonomy): Eukaryota > Viridiplantae > Streptophyta > Magnoliopsida > Poales > Poaceae > Saccharum > Saccharum officinarum. The sequence continues at coordinate 89,069,871 of CM036171.1, read as the reverse complement.
ATCAAGAATTAAACTTGTATGGGTAATTGGCTGGAGATTAACTTAACTTAAAAAAGTGGCTACTATCTACATCTACTGTGAGATTAAAACAAGATGGAAGGGTAGCCGCGTGCCAAGTTGTGACACGCATGGGCTTAGACTCAGCTCGCTAGGCCCTAACATAAGTGTTGCGTGGTTAGTGAGGTTTTGTAACTTCAAACTACATGAGAGACGACGAACTAATATATATGGTCCTCCGAGACTACTCACCAGCGATACAATTTTGTTTTTTTTTATTTTCTTTTTTTGGTCCTCGTCTCCAACTACTTTATGGCAATATTTTTTTAAAAAAGGTTGTTTACGTTTTTTAGAACACGTCCGTTGACGCGTTTTCATCAAGAGAAGAAAAAAAGAAGTTGTTTACGTGAAAGCGCAAAAAACAAACTATATGTTCAATGTAGAGTTGCATGCGAGCGAGGGACGAAGCCAAAAAAAATTTAGGGGGGCTGAACAAAAGTGCTACACCGACTTAGCTCTATTATAACCCCTTACAATAGAAAAAATGTAATTGATTGAAGTAGTCTTATATTGAAAACATTGATTAATGATGAAATTCACAAATTACATCATAAAAATAAAGGTCTCAGCCCACCCTACCGTATACATCTGTGTCTAAAATTGAAAGGAGAGCACCAATAGTTCTACTGGCTCAGCAGCGGTATGGGGGGGGGGGGCTAAAGACCCCCTAGCCCCACCGCTAGCTCCGTGCATGCGAGCGAGCAACCAAATGGATCATCCATCTCTTCCTTAGGTTATTTGCAGTTGGGCCGACCACATTTAGCATGGCAAATCGACGACAGACGTCAGCCATGGCCTCTCCAGCCGTGCCATCTCGGCAGACCTCTATCTTGCTTGACTGGTGGCTGCACGGGACTGTGTGCTGGCACAGCCTGGCCCAAGTCCCACCTCTATTGCGGAGCATGTTTTGTTGGGTTGTCGCCGCCGTCAGTGAAGCCTAGCTTCTTGCCGAGAAGGCGTTGTGCCTCGCTTCCATCGGGACACAACGAAGTGCTTTGACATCTTCAAATTGCAAGTTCCGGCTCACAGATTGCTCCAGTTGACAGTCTTCTTTGTTTCTATTGGTGTTGCTCGAGATGAATGCCTGGCGCGGTGATTATCATGCCAACCTGCCGCGTGTTGGAAAATGAATGACTGTCATGCTGATTGTCATGGTTCCACGTCGTTCGTGCTGTCGTTGTCACGCCTTTGAAACATGTGTGCTATTGTTGTATAATGATCATGGAGGATACTCCCTCCGTTTTTTATGATGTGTCACATTAGCTTTGTTAAAAAATCCTTATAGTTTCACAACCTATGAGTTACATATTATGATAAAAGTATTTCTCATAGTGAATGTAAAAACACAAGTCTTATAACATGAATCAATATTTTTTTTTTTTGAAATCAATAGTCAAAGTTATAAATGTTTGATTTAGGACAAAGCTATATCCATTCCAAATTATAAGACATTTGACTTTTTTGATACCAAGTTTGACCACTCGTCTTATTCAAAAATTTGTGCAAAATATCAATTCTTTTATTGTGGCTCGGTATATTAATAAAAGTTCCTCAAGAATGACTTAAATTTGATTATGTTTGTATAAATTTTTTGAATGAGACGAGTGGTCAAACTTGGGATTAAAAAAGTCAAACATCTTATAATTTGGGATGGAGAGAGTATAAAGAAAATGATGGGAATACCCACTTGCCCAGTAAGCAACACATATGAGGTCGCGATTTATGGCTTACGCAATTTTACTTCAGTTAAATGCCGGATGGTCACAAGAGACGACAACACCCCTCATTTCATTTGTACATATATATATGAGAAAGGTTGGTCACTATGGCCCTGTTTGGCACTGCATCATTTCACTAGTGGAGCTATTTTTTAGCTGTAGCTCCAAGAACAGCACCACCGGTGCCGTTGTAGCCATTTTGATGAGTCATTTGGCAAAATAGCTCCTCACCGTAGATGAAAAATGCAAAAATGTCTATAATGCCCTTACTCTTCTTTCTCCCGACATCTGCAACCTTGTGCATCCCTCTTTCTCCCAACGTCTGCAACCTCGTGCTTCTCTCCATGGTAGCCCGCGTGGTTCTCCCAGGCAAGCACGTCCCGCCGGTGGTCACGTGCCCCCTCGGTGGTCCGTGTGCACCCCTTACGTGACATGCACAGGACCCAGTTGTCCGCGCGCTCCTCCACAGTGACCAGTGCACCGCCCTGGTGGTTGATGTGCACCCCTTTTCGGTCCCTCGGTGGCCCTCACGCCCCTCTGCAGCAACCTGCGTGCCCTCTCTGTTGGACAGTGTGCGCCCTATCCCTGGCAGCCGCAAGCCTTGACGACCTCCACGCTCAGTAGCCCCCGTGCTATTGGGATAGGGGGCAAATCAGATAACCTCCCACGATGGGGACCAGGGCGTGGGTTGGAGCCGGGTGAAGCCATTATTTTTGGCTCTATCCCATCCTAAACCTCTGTGAGAGCAGGTTTTTAGAGGCTTCACCAGCGAAGCCGTTTCCTTTAACCGGTTCGGTAGAATTCATGCGACAAAATTTAGCAATGCAAAATATAGTAGAGCTAGCTGGCCCCGCACAGGGAGAGGGCACTGGTTAGGGTTTGCATCATGGAGGAGTAGGAGAAGGGGAGCGTCGCATGAGCCGCCGTGCCTGGCTCCTCGATGCTGCTGCGGCGGCAGTGCCGCTTTCAAGAGTGTGCAAGAGGGGAAGGAGCTGAGAGACGAGTGAGGTCTGGTGTGTGTGGGGTGGGCGGAGAGGGAGGGGCGTGTGTCAGCGCCTGGAGGCTACCGGTCTGTTGGTGCGGAGAAAAAAACTCAGAGGGGGATAGGAATCACGGATGGTCACTAGCCAGATAGACGGGTCCATTTCACTGTTTTTAGTTGTATATATAATATAATGATTGTATAATGAAATTAAGTTAAAGATAAAAATAAGGATGGAGAAGAGAGAGATTTGCCAAAAAAAAGAGAATTCTAAAACTGAACACGTGCAAATCTGCACCCGAAGTGCACATATCATATCGTGAACATGCTATTACTATCTGGCAAAAGTTCTTGTCAAAGCCTGAACCTTGGTAACCCCTTGTAAAAATGTGGATATGCTTAAAAGCACCTAATTATGCCTAACAAACAACTAAAAATGTGGGCAGGTCCCGTAAATTCTAGATGTGCAAAATTAACCACAAGCCAAATGGTAGAAAAGCAATGTGTACCTAAAAATGTCTTGACTGAAGGTTTCAGTTGATATGGTTTGAGAGTGGCGACATGTTAATGTTTCGAATTTATCTTAAAATTCTTTGGAAGAACAAAGGTCTCAGTTATTAGAAGTAATCCAACAAAAATGAGATCCAATGATCATGTTTTCTGACGATTAGCTACACATGTATTACTCAAAACAATGATCATGGCCTAAAGAAGCTAGTCATAAGCATGTGGGCCACCGAAGCAATGAAGCATGCACACACCAGACATGCAACAAAAATCAGGAGGCGTACAGTTTAGACGACTTCATTACGGAAGAAGAATGAACAAATGAGAAGCATAATGTTAGCAGCCCACAGTGCGGTTTTGGTTTTCTAGCCGATGTCCTGTGCAATGTTCTTGTCACTACAGGAAACAGAGCCTTTGCCGAGAGGGATTATCTTTGCCGAGGGCAAAAATACGGGCACTCGGCAAAGAGGCGCTCTTGGCAAAGATCTCTTTGCCAAGAGCCAGGCTCTCGGCAAAGAACGCCCGTCAGCAAATTTGTTCTTTGCCGAGAGCCAGGCCCTCGGCAAAGGTCAGCTCTCGGCAAAGACGTCCTTTGCCGAGGGCCCAGCTCTCGGCAAATAAGGCCCTCGGCAAAGGACTGACGAGGCTAACCGCCGTCAGTCTTTGCCGAGGGTCCTCATGTAGACTCTCGGTAAAAAAATACATTCTCGGCAAAGAATTTTTTGCCGAGGGCTATTTCTGGGATCTCGGGAAAGAATTTAATTTTTTTTGTTTTCACATCCATTTTTTTGATAGCATGTTACAATACTAATATTTTAATTTTAAAATTTGACACTTTTTAATACATTTTGCTATATATTTTGAGTTTAGTTCATTTATTTACATTTCTCCGAAAAATGCAAGTTTGAACTGCAGGTGCATACAATAGTGAAACTTAGCGATTCAAAAAATGATATTGATGATATTGATTGTATTTTGAGACCAAATCCAGGAGCACTCATGAAATTTCAAACATCTCGTGCACGGAACATGACAACAAACTTTGCGATGAAGTGTATTTTAATTATATAAAATACAAACAACTTCCGAAAATCAAGAAACTTGACGGCACGTCTTGAAATCACATGTGGAGGCTAGGATAAAAATTTGAAAACGTTTCGCGCATATTGCAAACTAAGTTGGTTATAAACCTAGACATCTCATATGCAATAAGAGTGATCAACAAAAGGAGATGTCTAGGTTTCTAACCCTTGTACGGGGCAACGTGCATGAAACATTTTTAAATTTTTATCCTAGCCTCCACATGTGATGGCATACACGGAGGCGTCAAGGTCGATCCATGGGCCGGAGTACGATCCACGGACCGACAACATTGATGCAGAGACCGTCATGAGGATTGGACAAGGCAAGAAGCATGGTCGCTTCTGGATTGGCGACAGCGTGATCGACACGGCCTCTACTCCCACTCTCTCCCAGATCCGAGCACGGACCACAAGCAGCTCCTCACTCCCGGAGATACGCACGCGACCTAGCACTGCACAGCACCGGGTCGAAGTACTTGAGGTTATTCCTGTGGCACTCGTTGTACATTGATCATTACACAACTTTATTTCCTTTGCAATATTGTATCATTAGCTTAACACCAATTTGTAGGCCAATGTAGAAGAAACAAACCGGAGGGCCGCCGAGCTGGCGTTGGAGTTGGCGGCCGAGCGGGCAGCGCGGGAGGCCCAGGACAAAAGGATTGCAAAAATTGTCGCCTGGATGCAATCTTCGACGGGTTCCCCCGTGCCTCCAGGGTTAATGGGTCCACCGACGCATCCTAACCAATCTCCCCTGATGCAAACTCCTGTGAGTCACACGTGCAAGGAATTGCAACATTAGCTAATCAACCAATCTCCTCTGATGCAAACTCTTCTCATGTGTGCAGCTTTCGTCGGCGGGTTCGAACAACCCACTTCCTAGCGCTCAGGGCGACCAAGTGTTTCCGTCACCGCCGTCACAAGGTTATCAAGGGCGGCCGGCGCAGTGAGTAGCACTGGTAGTTTCATGTCTTGTTTTGGTATGCATGCATGTGGATGAACTATGCACGGACTTGTTATGTATGTGGACTTGTATTTGAGACAGTTTTATGTGATTTATGTGAATAATTGTGACATATGGTGCTGGATGTGAGTTATTCGATGGATGTGATATATATGGTGCTGGATGTGGTATATCTGTGATGGATAATATAGACATATATATACATTTGTCATGTTTGCAGGGATTGAAAACAAAAAATAAAATAAAAAAAATTGGTCACTTTGCGAGGGGGCTCTTTGCCGAGAGCCTTTTGAGACAGGCTCTCGGCAAATCTGGATAGTGGACAACGAAATGACAACTTTGCCGAGAGCCCTCTTGGCCGGCTCTCGGCAAAGACCAACTCTTTGCCGAGAGCCGGCCCAGAGGGCTCTCGGCAAAGAAATTAAAAAAAAAAGAAAAACCAAAATCTTTTTGCCGAGAGCCTGCACCGGGGCTCTCGGCAAAGAAATTAAGTAAAAAAAGGAAAAAAATATTTGCCGAGAGCCGGGAATCTGGGCTCTCGGCAAAGAAATTAAGTAAAAAAAATTTGAAAAATTCTTTGCCGAGAGCCGGTAACGGCGGAAAGCTCCTAACAGCTACTTTTGTTTGCCGAGAGCCGCCGTGGCCCTCGGCAAAGGCTTTGCCGAGTGCCCGAAAGAAGGCTCTCGGCAAAGGCCCCTTTGTCGGACGCCGCTTTGCCGGCAGCCCTTTGCCGAGAGGGGCTCTCGGCAAAACCTTTGTCGAGAGTAAACAGGTCTTTGCCAAGTGCTTTTGGCACTCGACAAAGCCTGCCTTGTCCAGTAGTGTGTGTAGCGCCCGGTGGAGCTTGTCCACATCGCTCCAATCACGCCGGGCAGCGGCTTCTTGCGCTGTAACTCTCTTCTGTTCGATGAGAAGTCTGATGTTGCCGTGCTTCTTCTCCATCACCTCATATGTATCACTAAGGTACTTGAGCGTGTCCGCTATCTGCAGACACCCATGACACAGTCACATTACGAGTAAGTATGTATAACACCACTTCATCAGCAGCTGCACAAACTGAGCACATACCTGCTGCTGCAGAAACTGAGCATGGTGATCCACTGCGGCCTGCTGCCCGTCTCCCTGTGCCTGCCCGTCCAAAGCATCGCCATCGGCATTGCCCTGCACTCCCTGCGCCCAAAATCGAAATGCAACCAAATTGTGGCAAACTGCCAGTAGCAGAAGTTCCGATTCGATTAAAACGGGGAAACGGAGGTATGCAGCACGTACAGCTTCAGCAACCTGCAGGTGGTGAGCGTGCTCGTCCTGCGCCGCACACTTCATCCTCCTGCTCCTGGCCGGCGGCCTCCGCATGCTGTTGTTCCTGCACCAGGTCGTCTGCACCGACCATGACCGCGCCGGCAGGTTCTGGTTCGACGTCGTTGTTGCCGCTGGGCTCGCCGTGAAGCACACCCCCGGCGTCGTCCTGGTCCTGCAAGTGGAGGGGCCAGGTTGTGATGCCCTTGCCCCTCCCCGGCGCGAAGGCGAGAGCGGTCACCAGCTGACCGTTCCTGGCCTCGCCCCCAACCCCAACTTCAGCAGCATCCGCCTGGATCATCTCGCCTCCGCCGGTGCCATCCAGAAGCCGTCGTAGCAGACCCGTGATGCGGCGTGCCGGCAAGTAGCCCAGAAATTCCTTCATCGTGCCAAGAAAGGGAAGGCAGGCGGCAGCCGGGGTGGCCAGACTCAAGCGTGGGATGTACAGAGGAGAGTACTGGGGATCCTGATGAACAAGAAACAACGGACCGATTGTTGAGGCGACGAGACGACACAAGGTTCGATCGGTTTGCATCAAATGAATAGACAAATATGCGTGCAATAAGCAAGAACCCTGCAAGAATCGCTCTCCAAATCAATCTTGATTCGGGAACAACCAGACCAACGTCCCTAACCGAAAAATCGTGCAAGAATCGCCCGGCGTGCCCAACTGCCCAAGAATGGGATGTTAGATTGGTCTCTCACTAGTCTGGCCCAACAGACAGACTAGGCCTTGAGCTCGCGCCTTGATCAGGGGCGCCTAGCCCATCCATGGTTAGCGGACCCCGTCATCCTGCGCTATATAAAGAGGTGAGGGCCGGCGGCTCTCAGCATGAGGTTTGCCTGAGCTGTACTCCCCACCGACAAACCCTATTCCCGATCTAACAGAGGGACACAACCAATGACGGGAAGCACCGCCCAATGGCATCGGAGCCAGGTCATTTTGAGTAGATCTAGTCTTATGGGGTAGAACGAAAAGCAAATAGAAGCAGATGATTCGATTGAATCGGATCAAGAAAAAGACAACCCCTAACCCTAACCCTAAGAATGAGGAGGAGAGGAGGAAGAAGCCTACCTGGGGCTCACCTTTGCCGTGAAAGCTACCGCCGTTGTGCGGGAAAGAAGCACCCGAATCGATGACCGCACTGCCGCTCGCTGGCGTGTGCGACAGGAGCCGAGCCATTGCACGTGGGCTCAGAACTCAGGGCACCACCCGCAAGGCCGCTCGACGGCGGCGAGCTCAACCTTGGGCGAGCTCGCGCGCCGGCGAGGGGCCTGGTGACGGCCGCCGGCGCTGCTGCACTGTGATTTTGGCTACGGCGTTGAGCGAGAAAGGTGGAGGGGAAATGAGAAATGAGAAATAGGGTTCTGGGGGAGCGACCGACGGGGATTTTGTTTCTTCGAAACGTAAGGATGACTGTCGGATCGAGACGAACGGTTAAGATCGACTGGGCCAGATTGAGCCCACGTGGGCGCGAGCGGGTTCAAAGAATCTTGGCCCAGGCCTAGGTTGCGGCCTGGGCGCGGGCATGCACAGTGCGCAAGCTGGCTTGCCTCGTCTATGCGCGAGATGGGCCGCAGAGAGCAGCGCTGGGCCGGCCTAGCGCTGGCTGAATGGGGTGCTGCTGCTGCTGCCGGGCCGGGCAGGTTCGCCGATGGGGCGCCGCTGGGCCACAAAGGGAAAAGTGCTGCTGCACGCTAGGCCAGAGCGCTGGCGCGCATCCAACGGGCCAAATGGCCAAATTCACAGTGACGATTTGGTTTTTTTTGTTTTTCCAGAAACTGATATGATGCATTAATGATGAATTTCAATTAGATTTTGATGAAAAATCTTTGTACAACTTTTGTCCAACGATAATATTGTTCAAAGAAGTGTATAGAGTGTCTGGAAAAATGGAATTAAAAGTTTTATTAAAGTTTTCGCTGCGTATTTAAAGTTGTCGTTTTCATTATTAAATTCGAGCCAATATGAGAATTTAATTTTGAAAAATAGATATGTTTTTTTATTATAATAATATTATTATTATTCTAACCAACTTTAATTAATAACAATATTATGATATTAATTATGAATTTTCTTGCAATAATTCTATTTGTGCCCAACGGTGATGTAGAATTATTGTAAAGAACAATTGTATGTTTTAATTTCGACCAACATCGGAACTAAGGCATACAATTTTGTAATTATTATGTTCTCACTTTACATGAATTATGATTTTAGGTGGATACTCCTTGATGGGTTGCATTAAAGATATTTCCACCCTCAAAGGAGACAACTACATTGAATGAAAGAGAAAACTTGACCTGGCCTTTATTTTGGGTGAGGTGGACTGGGTAGTCACCGCACCGTGCCTCACAGAACCTGAGGCACCAGTGAGGGGGCTGATGAGGCTGATGCTGCATGGCAGACTAGAGAGCCAGACTTTTCTTCCATAAAGATGCCTTATGACCTTGATAAGGCAAAGTGGGTCACGGTCAACAAGAAATGTTTAGCTATGATAAAGAACACAATTGAGTCTGCATTGGTGGACTCAATTCCAAACTGTGACACGGTCGTAGAATGCCTTGAGCAGATAAAGAGTCAATTCATTGGCTCTTCAAAGACTTATGCCACCCAGCTGATAAAGCAGCTAATTACAAAGAAGTACACTGGTGGTGGTATAAGAGAGCATATATTAAAGATGAACAATCAGACATCTAAGCTGAAACCGATGGATCTGGCTCTCAAGGAAGAGTTCTTTATTCATCTGGTTTTCGCTTCCTTGCCAAAGGAATATGACACTTTTGTTGTTAATTACAACATGCAACCTAAAAGTGGAATTGAGAGAAGCTTATGGCTATGTGTGCTCAGGAGGAGGATAGAGTAAAGGTTTGAAATAGTGGTACTATCAACTATTTGAAAGATAATAAGAAAAAGAACTTTAATGTTGGTTCCTCCTCAAAGTCACAGGGAAAGGATCCCATACAAAATCAGTCTCAACAGAAGAAGTTTATAGTGAAGAAAGATCAGTGTCTTTACTGCAAGAAGACCGAGCACTACAAGAAATGTTATCTCGATTTCTTAAAAATGATCATGGCAAAGAAATGTGAGAACATTATTACGTTCATAAATGAATCCCTATATGTACAATATTCAAAATCTACTTGGTGGATTGACTCAAGAGCAACTTTTCATGTTGCTAATTCTTTACAGGGGTTCCGTTCGACGAGGACTATGCAAAGAAAATAAAGATGCGTTGAAGTCGCGAATGGAGTCCAAGTAGATGTTGAAACTGTTGGTGACCTTTCACTAGAGCTGGCTAATGGCTTCGTGCTTCTACTTAAAGATATTCTTTACGTTCCTACTTTACAGAGAAACTTGATTTCTATTTCGTGTTTGGACAATGATGGTTATGATTGCCATTTTGGAAATGACAAATGTAAGGTAATGTTTAATAATGCATGTATTGGTCTTGCATTCCTGCAAGGCGAGCTTTATTTGTTATCACTTTATGAAAATATGAATTCCATATGTGATGTAAATAAAAATGTATCCTCATCTGAAAATGTGAACAAAAAGCGAAAGAGAACTCACGATGCGTCGTCGAAATTATGGCACTGTCGTTTAGGCCATATTTCGAGGGGGAGAATAGTAAGACTAGTTAAGAATAAAATTCTTCCTCCATTAGAGTTCTCAGATTTAGAACAATGCATAGAATGTATTAAAAGAAAGTATGTAAAGAAAATTAAGAAAGATTTCAAAAGAAGCGCAGAAATTTTAGAGATAATTCACACAGACATCTGTGGTCCATTTCCTATGAAAAGTGTGGATGGTTATGACTCGTTTATAACATTCATAGATGATTACTCCCGGTTTGGCTATATTTATCCAATTAAAGAAAGAACAGAAGCGTTGGATAAATTTAAGATATTTAAGGCTGAAGTTGAAAATCAGCACAATTTAAAGATTAAGATAATCCGATCTGATTGTGGAGGGGAGTAGTACGGTCGACATACCCCATATGGCCAAGTGCCTGGATATAGGAGAATGGTATGGTAGCCTAGTATTCCATACCGGACGAGCCTCATCAAAATAGAGTAGCTGAAAGGTTGGCGTAACCGTACCCTGATGGACATGATGCACAGTATGATAAATTACTCAACCTTTCCATTGTGTCTGTGGATGGAGGCATTAAAAACTGCCATTCACATTCTCAATAGAGTACGAAGTAAGTCGGTGCCTAAAACACCATATGAGTTGTGGACAGGAAGAGTACCCTCGCTAAATCACTTACATGTGTGGAGGAGCTCGCTAAGGCTAAGGTTTTTAACCCAAACATTGGAAAGCTAGATCCCAAAACAGTAAGTTGTCATTTCAATGGTTGCCCTAAAAAGTCAAAAGGTTTTCATTTCTACTGTCCAGACATACATATAAAGTTTGTAGAAACAAAATACGTTGTCTTCTTAGAAGTTGAGATGATGAGGGGAGCGTGGTAGCACGAAAAATTGATCTTGAAGAGAAGCGGGTGTGTGTGCCCAATCCGATGAGTCAGGAACCATTTTTTGAGCTACCTGCTGTTGCTGCACCGACAATGCAAGACATTGTGATGCCATCACCTGTTGTTATTCCACTCGTAGCAACAATGAATGATGATGATGAACCTATCCTTTAGGATCCCATAGAACCAGTTGTCACACATGAGGGGGAGCAGCAACAGCCTCAAGCTGAAGATATACCAAATGTGGAGGCCCCGAGAAGATCACAAAGAGCAAAAAGATCAGATATTCCTAATGATTATGAAGTTTATGATACTGAAGAGTTTCATATGGAGGATGATCCTAGCTCATATGAAGAAGCCATGAGAAGTGCCCACTTATCGAAGTGGTTAGCAGCTATGGAAGATGAAATGAAGTCAATGAGTGCTAATAAAATTTGAGACTTAAAAATAATTCCTAAAGGAGCCAAAACAGTAGGCTATAAATGGGTTTACAAAATAAAATATGACTCCTAAGGGAATATAGAAAGATTTAAAGCGTGACTTATGGCGAAAGGTTTCACGCAAAGAGAAGGATTGATTACAATGAGACCTTTTCTCTAGTCTCATGTAAAGATTCCTTTACAATCGTAATGGCACTGGTAGCACATTATGATTTAGAGTTACATCAGATGGATGTAAACACGACATTTCTCAATGGGGATCTGGAGGAAAATATTTACATGACATAGCCAAAAGGTTTTGCCATGGAAGGAAAAGAACAAATGGGATGCCGCCTAAATAAATCCACTTATGGGTTAAAACAAGCTTCAAGACAGTGGTATTTGAAGTTTGATAAAACGATAAGAAAGTTTAGGTTTAAAGAAAATGTAGAGGACAATTGTGTTTATGCAAAGTTTAAGAATGGAAAGTATATCTTCCTAATCCTGCATGTAGATGATATCTTAGTTGTTAGTAGTGATGTCAGTCTACTACTGAAAATGAAAAAGTTTTTGTCCTCAAATTTTGATATGAAAGATCTTGGTGAAGCTTCGTTCATTTTAGGGATCGAGATTCATCGAGATAGAAGTAAAGGGGTATTGGGGCTATCACAAAAGGTAACATTTCAATCATGATAAATTGAGGCAACATTTCAATCATGATCCAAGTAACCATCCGTTCAATTAATAGAATTTATGTTGGTGCTGCTCAAGTCAAGTGCTCACTAATCGAGAGCGACGGCGATTCGAATTGAATTCATATCCAGCTGAAGGGTATTTCTAACACTCACTGAGACACGCCTCGCGATGGCTGCTCAGGTCACCTTTGGTATAATTCAAGAATCACGTGTTCAACTGATGCCACATTAGGGGCAGTGTAGAGCGGTAATGGCTCCACAAAATACCAGCTGGGCCTTGCAATTGGTGAGAAGCATACTCGGCCTTCAACTCGTCTGTCAGGTGAAGTAGGTGCAAATTCAGCTCAATACTATTTAACCATTCATCAGCTTAAAGAGGTTCCTCCGCCTTCTTAAAGAGCAAGGGTCTGGTGTCGAGGAAGTCCTTGAAATTGTACTGATTTGGCTCAGGTCCCTAACGGCCATGTCGAGCATCACGGTTGACTAGCTGACGTATAGCCTCAGCTAACATGCGCTGACTTTCGACAACCGTTTGCATTAGCTCTGCTGGTGTGGGTGGTGGTGGAGGAGGTGGCGGTTGTTCCTCATCCCCAACACCACGACCATGACAAAGATTGTATGCCATCTGCAAAATACATGGCCAATGAGCACTAACGATGTGGACAATTTATAGATGAATTGTGTAATTATGCCAAATTGATTCCATTGGAGAGAATAAATTTATACAACAAACAGAGACACAATAATTCATCACAACGACACAACACCATCAAACACATCAATTGACGCATTAATGTGATGAACTTAACAAACAACAATATTTACCGCCAACCAGGACAGAATTTATTAAAGGCTCACATACATGGAGCACGAGCATGTTTGATAGGTTACATCCAAACCATCGAGATTCAAATCTTACATCTAGGATATGATAGGGTTTGATGTTACATCCCAAAGATCAACTTACTACAAAGCCACTCGTCCATGCATGAGGGTCAACAAAAGACTGGCCCTAGCGCATTAGCTATGTGGTAGCTAAACTACGCATCGTCCTCTAAGTCAGTATTGAAGATCTCTCCTCCGTCTTCATCACTAGCAGGCTCTAACTCCTCATCTTCCTCCTCTTCAGGAAGAACATCCTCAGGTCCATTAATCTCAAGCTCATCATCATCTTCAGCCATGATGACACCAGAACCTATCTCATCATCATCATGAGGAAGAAGAGGATGGAGCTGATTGTGCAGCAGATGAACCTCCTCACGAAGGTGGTCATTGTACTCTTCTACAGCTGCCAACTGCTGCTCAAGCTCAACCTGCCAAGCCCTCAAGATATTCTCTCCGTGCCAGGCTTCATTCCGCTGGTTCATCACGTGAACCAACATGCGCTCACAGTTATGATGAGCAATGGTCAACTTTTGAACCTCAAGCTTCTCTTGGTCTCTTTCCCACGTAACCTGCTCCAAACGTTGCTGAACTGCATTCCTCTCAGCAGTCACTTGTGCCAACTCAACCCTCAGCCTTTCCTCCTCAGTAGGCCCAGGGCAGGGCTCACAAGGTGCTAACTGATGACGAGGAGCCCTACCTCCAGCGGACTTTCTAGCAGTGGTCCTTGTCGGGCCATCTGTAGAAACATGGGTAACTTAAGGTGAGGATCATTTAAAAGATACGAGAATTTAATTAGTCAGGACAATCAAATTTTAAGAGAGGGAGTAATGTAAGATTGCAAGGTATGCTTGAACATGATGCATGCACGATCCGTACGTTCTCACAAACCTATAAAAAGTTACAGACTAGCGGAATATACGGTGGCATACATACATTCTCTCATATACAATAACTAGTCGATCTACAACGGTGCGTTGTTAGTGTACCTGCAGAAGATTTCATTTTAGCCCAACAATTTCCCAATAAAACACACCAAGAAAGCAGTTAACTAAATACTCTCCATACATACATCCCCCGATGCAAGTACTTCAGTATCACAGCTACCCGACAAATTATACCCACAATTAAGTACTTTCATAATTATATGGTTGAACATGTAATTACGCTAGTAACCACAACTACTCTCTCCTAGACCGACGGTTGGATAGTCATGCTCTCACAACTCACACTTACCAGAGCATAGAGGAATTTGATCCATACATTACCACCCAAGCGGATGGTATCCACACAATATCACGTCGTATGGACAACGAAACAGAAAACAAGCAAGAACTCCCAAGTTAGTACTTTAATAAGCCACCAAAGAGTCCTTATTTGGGCTAGGGGATGTGATTACTGGCAACACTTGGTACCTAATTTTGAGTTTTTTCTTGTATATATTTATAAGTTGGATAACATTTTTCGCACACAAATGCTTTTGTTTTTAAATACCAATATGATGTGTTTAGTGTTGAATCCTGCCCGATGCCAACTATAACCGAACCGTCCAAATTATAAGGGCACAAGTACAAAAATAAGCGCCGAAATGCCCAAATTTTTGAACTTGAGCCCATATAATTCCGGTAGTCAATCGAAATCACGAGGGATTTCAAACTAATTCGATTACAACCAAGATTGCACATAACTCAACATAACACATCATACGTTACACTTCACAAATAGTTCAGAAGAAGCTTACAACATATTGGAGTCATAATTATTACAAACCAGATTCTAAAAGCAGCGGAAGCATAAGTTACACAGACACTTAGTTCAAATACGACTGCCAGTCTTGCAGATCACATTCCCACAAAAGCATTAAGGAAGATAGACTACTATACGATCACGCCCAAGTCATCTAGTCCTCGTCACCCACCGCATGGAGGCAGTATTTGCAGAAACCCTGATAAAGTATGTCATCTACAACATGAGGAAAATAAACCCTAAGTACGAGAATGTACTCAGCTAGACTTACCCATCCAAATAGAAATAAAGGACACCAAGGATCATGCAAGACTTTCTTTAAGTGGAGCTGACTGACATTTCATTTGCAGAAAAGCATAAGTAGTAGTAACCATTTTAACCTATGCTAGCATTGATTTTTAGCATTAACCTATCATCTATCTTAGCACCTGTGCTAAACAATCACTTAATTATTAAGCAAACATTATTAACATAGCAAGTATAAATTGAGGCAATGTTTCAATCATCATCCAAGTAACCATCCGTTCAATTAATTGAATTTATATTGCCGCTGCTCAAGTCAAGTGCTCACTAACCAGGAGCGACGGTGATTCAAATCGAATTCCTATCTAGCTGGAAGGTATTTCTAACACTCACCGAGGCATGCCTCGCGAAGGCTGCGTAGGTCACCTTTGGTACAATTTAGGAATCATGGGTTCAACTGATGCCGCGTCCCCAAGGGCAACACTCTGCCAGGTGATAGGGACTCTAACCCTCCTGGTCTTACGCCAATGTTCCCAAGCACATCTTTACTTCCTCTTGAATGCCCACTTGACCCCTCGATTTCTGGCCTGAACTGTATTACTCGGTTTCGTGGTCGGAACGACTTATCTAGCCAACTAAGTGTTAGACTGTATTCAACATAACTCAAGTACGTACAACGAATGGGTCCTTAAACGACTCAGATGGCATAGCTTCGCACCAAAGACGTGAAGTGTCTTGCGGCTGCACTATTGATCCCGCCCAGTCTCAATTTATTTTTAAGCATGGTTCTTTTCTACGATAGAAAATATAGCCAAACGTGAGCCACTTCATCCTAAAGGTCACGGATGATAGGAAATCGCCTGACTTCTACCACACTAAGCAGGGCTAAGCAATAACACGTGCCTAAACTTTAATTGGGATTAAGTTCGATATCTGGACAAGGATAGATATAATGCAGCAAGTGTCATCACTCAACTCCTACAACTTAATTGCATAAACAAGTAAAAATACTCAAATGATATGTATACAAATGCTGGGTTAGCATGCACCGGGGCTTGCCTTTCAGAAAAGATGAGGGACGGTGATCAGGGCACGCGGGCAGCTCTTCTTCGGACGAGCCTTCTCCACTTGCCGGCACCTCGGACTCCTCCGGCTGCTCCTGCTCCTCCTCTGAGTTCGCTCCCTCGAACTCCAGGAGCGTAACCCCCTTCAGCACACCTATTGCATGGATGCACAAGATAAATTTCATGGATGCATAAGAATGAATGCACATGCTTAGTGAATGCGTATGCGGACTGCAGTAACTACTTGACGCTCTATTCAAATCACTTTTAACAATACGTGCACATCTCTTTTCCGATAGAGAAGTACCTACCAAGTCTACACAATCTAATGTGTAATTCTTCTTCCTCAGTTAAGGGCTTAGCACCTAAACAACCAATAAGAGCAATATTACTTAAGTTCTTACATACACATACATATTTCAGCAAAACTAGAATCTGGATAGCAGCTCAGTCTTTTAACCATAACTACAGATCTACAAATCCAAATTACATGAAATGAGACCATATGGAAATCTCATAAAATGCTCTACAAATCATTTTTAGACTTCAAGACCTGATTCCCAAGTTTACCCAGTCGAATTCTTAAAGTTTTAAAAATTTGTCCTCTCCAAACAGAGAGCAGCCATTTATGGATAGCAACTTCAAACTGCTAGAACTCCTAAACTACTAGGCCAAATGCCACCAAATTTTGAGAAAAGCTAGCTTAATAAGTTTACTACAACTTTAGTACTCAAAAGATTCCTAGAAAACACTTTATCAAAGCCTAATCCTAGAAATGCTATCAGTTGTCCAGAAGGCCTATAATTGTTAAAATGAATTTTTTACTTATGTGCCAAACCAACATTTTGGCCAAACCAAATGCATCACTAGTTCACACACATCACAAGATTACCAGAAAGTAATGTGCGCAACCCTAATTCATTTATTTAAACCTATTTCTTAATTTAATTAGTTATTAAGGTGGGAAAATAAACTCAGATGTAAATTGCACAATATATTCTAAAAAAATTACAGTAGATAGTACATGCTACCAAGAGATTACTGTAAAAAGTTTAGCTAGAGTTACCTATAGAAACTCGCTACACAAAATTGGCAAGCCAGCAGGGCTGATTTTAGCATAATTGAGAAACCCTATTGAAGCAATAGAAGCAATATTTTTCCTAGCACACCTAAAGTACCAGGACACTTTGCACAAACTTTAATGATTATTGGACATATAGAAGAATTATGAAAATTCATTCAAGTATCACCAAATATAAAATGATAAATGCATAACTTGAAAACTACTTAAGAACTCACATTCAAATTTTTACCAGAGTTATCATATACCTAGAACAGCACACTCACCAAATTTCATAATTTTTAGATTATTGGAACTCAAGTTATAAAATTAACAATTTTGAATCCATTTTAAAACATATTTCAAGTTTCTATTTAATTCTTCCAGAATTTAAATAACACATGTACATTTTATATTTTTCCTAAATACTACACTTTACAAAGAGCCTAAAAAAATTTGAACCATAATTTTTGGATAAGCCATACCCAAGATATGAAATTCACAATACAGGCTTTCAAACTATGACTTAAATCATTTGAATCTAAAGAATGAGTCATTGACGAGCGGGCCCCACTAGACAGGCGACCCAACGAGTCAGAGAGAGAAAATAGGGGATAGAGAGCCGCACACTACGATGAGCTCTAGCTCGTCGGCGATGGGCGCTCCGACGAAACCAACAATGCCAACGTGATCTCTGAGCTCCCCCGAATCGATTGAGGTAGGGTGGTGGGTTTAGGGCAAGGTGGAGGTGGCACATCAGCGGCAATGGTGGATCAACGGTGATACGCCACCGTACACCGGCCATCCCTGGTGACAAGCGAGTCGGGAAGGTGGGGGAAACGGACCAATGAAACAAGGCGAAGAAAATGAGGTGCTCAGGAGAGGTAGGGATGCGATGGAGCGACCGAACCACATGCTTCGAGCAGCGGCGACGCACTGGTCACTCTGCTTGGTCGGTGTTCTGGCCAAACGAATGGGAGATATAGGGCTACATCTTCCAAGGATGTACTATGGCTCAAGGCAATTCACATGCGCACACTCGGGAGGGTAGAGACGGATGAGACGAGGCTAGTCCCGAAGGGTTGCCACCGGTGGCCATGGTGGACGCGGTCGGAGCATGACAAACCCATGTAACGTTCTAGTCCCTACAGGCCATTACCAGTAGTAACATCCTACCTCAAGCATCTATGCGTGATGAGGAAGTGGGATGGGAGCTAGGGAAGTATGGGAGAGGCAGAGATGAGTTGGCCACAGTGGCGTGAACGTGGTGGTGCTCCGAGCAGCAAGGAACGGTGGCGGCACGGCCAATGTAGCTCACCTAGGGCTCGACGGACTCGACGAGGCGGTTGACATGGTTCATGAGATGGTGGCGGAGCTGTGGGTGTGGTGTAGTGGGCTACGAGGCTATGTGGTGCGCGAGCAAGCCGAACAGAGGCAATGGCGATGATGGTGAGCTCCAGCCTTGGCTTCTCCACGTGCGTGGGTGGAGGAATGAGGCCGAGATGAAATGCTTGGAGCGGCGCTGCCCTTCTGGCATCCGACAGCAGCTCTCCAAGTTGCCAAGCAGCTAGCGCGTGGCCTCCACATGTCGAGCACAGCTTGCCAGCGGTCGGCAGCGATGAAGCTCTGAATTCCGATTTCAGTCTCCATTGCCGACTGACAAATGATCTTGGGCACCCTGTAGCTCCTAATCCGTGCTGATTGGGTTATGGCGTAGTTTACACTATTGTAGTAGTAAGTGAGTTATACAACTTTGCCAATTGGAGCAAGAGCTAGATCGACATGGTTTGGGAGTTACAAAGCTCCAAATTGAGGTATATGAAACTAAAACTAATTTCTGGGACTTAGAAAAATTTCAACTCTGAAACAACAGTGCATTTATGGCTTGTGGAGCAATTTTAGACATGTTGTGCACATTTTCATGAGTTGCCACCTTTACAACTTTTATTCTCTATAAAATTCTCTACAACTTTGATTAAGGTTGCTCTCCCATGTATTAAATCTAGGTTAGACTTTTTAAACAGTCAAACAAAAGTACTCTAGAGGTCAACACATAGTCAACATCACTTAGAAGGGCAATTTGGTAATTTTGGTTAACATAAACACTGTTCCACTACTTATCCTAAGTGTAGTTAAGGTATTTTAGGACCTAGTTAACCACTCTACACATTGGTTACACAAATTTCCAAGTGTCACATATGTTGAAACAAGGAAAACAAGCAATTCACTTCATTTGTTTCAATACCATGTTTTATATGTTTCAAACCTTTGTTGCAACAATTAAAATTGTCAAATTACACCAGCAGGTTTGAAATGTTTCAAAGTGTCAAGAACACATGTTGCATCTACATGTTGCACCAACCACATTTCATAAGCCAACAATTATGAACAAGCACATATGGGTATGTTGCATACACATGTTTCAAGCCAAACAATTGCATAAATGAGATGAATGATGCTCATACTCATGAAATGCAAGCACAAATATGGAATCCAAACACCTGGTGTGTTACAAAGTGCACATCTGGGTATGTGTTCACTCTCACAGGAGGAGTTATATCATGGAAAAGCTCAGAACAAACCATCACTACATCGTCCACAATGTATGCCGAGTGTGTAGCATGTTATGAGGCAACATGGCAGGTGAACTAGCTAAAGAAGTTCATACTTGGTTTGAAGGTGGTTGACGACATCTATAGACCACTTAAGTTAAACTACGATAATAGTTCTGCATTACAATATGCTCACAACAATAAGTCAAGTGGTGCTGCCAAACACATTGACATAAAGTATTACGTTGTGAAAGATAAAGTCTGGGATCATATTATAAGTCTCGAGCATATAAGTACCAAAAAATGCTTGCAGATCCACTTACGAAAGGCTTACCACCTAACGTGTTCAGAGAACATGTAGTCGACATGGGTTTAAGGGAAGCCTATGATTCCTGGACAATTAAAAGGGCCCAAAAGTTAAAGAATCTATTTCAGAATAGAGGCGTGTATTGTAGCTGTTAAATCTATCAATAATTGACCATGACGATGAAGCATGCTCTATACACTAATCTTTGATGGAACAAATAAAAGTGAAAGGAATTAAAGTTAAAGTTAAAGTATGAGATGAGATCAAGGGGGAGAATGTTAGATTGATCTCTCAACAGTTTGGCCCAACAAACAAACTGGGCCTTGAACTTGCGCCCTAATCGGGGGCGCCCAGCGCATCCATGGCTGTCGGACCTCCGTCGCACTGCGCAATATAAAGGGGTGGGGGGCTGGCGGCTCTCAGTACGAGGTTCACCTGAGCCGTACTCCCACCTACAAACCCTACTCCAATCTAACAGAGGGGCACAACCAGTGATGGGAAGCATCGATGCTGCCACTGCACTGCGCCAACACCACTTCACTACACCGCCCTCTCTTCTCTGACCATCGTTGCCTAGCACAGAACTTCAACAACGAACCCGATGGTGGGGATCCGATTCCTCCTCATTAACACCCTCGACTGGTCTGTACATCTGCCTCATTCTCATCCCCTTCTCCTTCCTCTAGACCATGTACTAGGATGTGACTATGATAACTTGTACCCACCTAGATCTACTAGTGATGATCCTATTGATTCTAACTTGGGCAAGAAACGATCCAAAAAGGAATACTCAAGCTACAGGGAGGAGGAAGCTAGGAAGAACTCACCGTAGAGGGCGGTCTTGGCACTAGATGCTGAGATAGGGCTTGGCTGCCTCCATGAACCAATGGGACACTGATGCGGTTCGGTCCTCCTGTTCTCGCTGTGGCTCTCCAGCTTGACAAAGACTGTGTTCCCATATCGGCGTCCACCTCCGCGCAAAGCCTGCGGCTAAAGAAGAAGTTGTGAAGGATCACATCCATGTTCTGGAGACCCACCCAGGTAGGCCTCCACATCGTCGCGTGGTGGAACTACAGCCACACGACGTGCTCGTGCTGCATGGTGGCAACGCGGCACCTGCACTGGTCTGCGACGGACTCCGCTACCGTGAGGCACCGCCCGGTGGCTGACGAGCAGAGGACGATGCAGTCAGTTCCCTCCTACTGGAATCGACGAACCTCCCACCCGATGTTCAGTGACAAGTGGCGTTGGCTGACAGTGATGCCGATCCCGTCGTCGCGTGCGTACAGGTACAGGAGCCGCGACTGTGGCTTCACAGCCGGACGACCAAGCCGTCAGGGAAGAACTCCATACCACCACGGCCAAGGTCGGTGGGAGGAGATGGTGGAGGTTGGAAGGGGAGGGGGAGGGGAGGGAGATAGAGAAGATGGTGGCGAGCGGGGGTTGCCTTGTCTTCTCATTTCAATGGTTATGGTTACGGGCACCTACCGGATGGTGGGACAAGGAATATTTGAAAGAGAGCTCGAAAAGTCGGTTACCGTTGGCGTCCCACTGGCTGGTGGGACCAAGGCCCTGGACCCCTTTTCTCTTCTTTTCCTCACTAGTAAGAACATAAATGTATAAAAAATAATAACAGAAATGTTTTCCATATTTTCATTGCCATTGATTTTCATCGAGCGATCCAAAACTTTGCAAGTGAGCTAATGGGATGGCTCCGCGCCCCGCTGCCCCCACCTCCGTGAGCACCACCACCAGCCCTGCCCGCCGGTGACCACCTCGGCCCCAGCGTCCTCTAGGGTTGTCCACAAGCCCCGCTTGCCGGTGTCCACCTCGGCCCCGGCGTCCTTCGCGCCATCTGAATCCCGCTCCTCACCCCTCCCACACCACCTCTACTTTGGCTCACTCCCCTCCTCCCTTCTCACCCCCAGGAACCACCTACCACTGTTCCCCTTCGTCCCATGGCCGCCGCCACTCCAAGCTCCAGAGGGGTCTCAGTGCTCCGGGATGGCTCGTGCGGCTTCCACGGTGACCTTAACCAAGCCGCGCCACCAATCACTAGAGAAGGAGCCTCCTCCCCCTGCTGCAGCTTCTATGTTAAGACCCGAACAAAAGAGATGCAAAAGCACATTATCAGGTAATGACAAGTCTGGGCCGACATGTATTAACATTGAAAACCTAGCCCAGGCTACACCTATGGACTCCTCATTTTGCTTGAAATCGAGGATTGCCCTTTGTAGAGAGTTGATATGGGACATAGGAAAGAATGCAAGATAAAACTTGCCTTTAAGTTCTTTCTAGTCCCCATTAATACTTCCTACAACATTAGTGTACCGTTGCTTCGCCTCCCCTTTGAGGGAGAAGGGAAACAATTTCCACATAAGAATTTCTTGTGTCATGCACGGGATGCTCAGACATGAACACATTTCTCGAAATCTTGCAGGTGGTTAAAAGAATCTTCGTTATCATAACCAGAGAAGGGTTGTGCTGGAACCATAGCTTTGAATCTAGGGTGTTCATAGCCAGATGAAGGTTTCAATTTTTTTTAAAATTGGTGGCTCCAAGAACTCCCCCTTTGAAGCAGAAGGGTTTTCAAAATAGGTTAGCTTCATGATAGAAAATATAAAAGAAAACTATTTTTTAAAGAATACAAATACAAGGATGAACTAGGCCCAAAGAAAATAGCAACCATTCGCCGGTAATGGCACTAAAAAGTTTGTTGGTATTTCTTAATGAATGTAGAAGAATCCACAAGTGTACGGAA
Organism: Saccharum officinarum; assembly: GCA_020631735.1. Taxonomy (NCBI): domain Eukaryota; kingdom Viridiplantae; phylum Streptophyta; class Magnoliopsida; order Poales; family Poaceae; genus Saccharum; species Saccharum officinarum. The sequence continues at coordinate 89,047,058 of CM036171.1, read as the reverse complement.
TTACCGTTGTAGGCTTCACCTAGAAGTATTCAGGGTATTGTATTTTCCATAGGAAACGGAGGTACTTTCTCCTAGCTAATTTGTCCAAGTACAACACAAGGTGGTAAAGTTGGTAAGGGTAGGGAAGGATTCTTATGGCATAAGGTCTACAGTCAGGTAAACTTTACTCCTACTCGCTTACTTTGGGCACCGGCTTATACCTAGTCTACCAGGTACCTCCGGCATATGGCTCTACATCGTGCCTAGATGTGGGGGAGTGCAAGGGATGGACAGGGCTGTCACCACCTGCCACCTACCCATCAACCGTAGGACACGAGGCAAACGAAGGTAGCCTCTAGCCTAGACACCACATCTACGCTAGCGACTTCTGCTCTAGTGTTTTAACAAGGGTTACTCGTCAAAGCGAGGTCCTTCTACCAGAGCACCCATCATGAGGATGGACGATGAACCTGCAAACAAGCAAGAGAAGAGCTTAACTAAACAAAGACTTGTATATCAAAAAGAATTACGAACACTCACTTAGCGGGAAGAACCCGAATAAGTATGGTGCAGGTGTTCATTGAGGTACAAGACAGGGAGTCACCGACAAGTCCGACACTTCCCCGAGCTTCTCCTCACATCTCTCCTCTTCTCAACTCTACTAGCTACTAGAGACTAAACCCTTGGAGTAGTGCTCTAACTCTAGTGAGGCGCTCTTGCCCTTGGATGGTGTGTCTATGAGAGGGGGGAGTGAGACTCTATTTATAGGAGGTGGGGGAGGATGTGCCATAGAATATTCCCCCTTTACTCCACCAAACCGATCTCATTCTGGCATCTAGGTTCACTGAATCAGGCAGCGCACCCCGAAACCAACGTGGGTGAGATGGCAGCTGTCAGCACGCGAAGACTGGGCCCACTTGGCAGCTGTGGAGGAGCGGCCGTGTCAGGGGCGTGCCCGCACCCTTGCTGGGCCTCCTCAGGCCCATCTTTTATGAGCACTTAGATCTTTTCGGTAGCTTTTCGTGGACGGGTGGATGGCCCAAAACGGAGTCCGGATGCATCCTAGGCGTCCATTTTACCCGGGCCTGCTCCTGCAGCTCGAGATGGATTTGGACTGTGTTTTGGGCCTCCACTTCTTGGGTTCATTGTTGGGCATTTTGATCTATGTTTGAGGCCTGGATTTTCTGGTAAGTGGGCCTCTTTCTCTTCCCATGGTTTTCTTGTATTTCTTGGCCCATTTATGTATATTTCCATATATGTCCTGCAAAATGAGTGAAACACCAAAACTTGTGGAAATCGTTAGTGTAAAGTCCTATTCACTAAGTTTGGTGTGAATTTCATATAGATGTTGGTGGATACAATTATGCAATAAGGACCGCCAATAGTGTCTATGCAAAAGTTATTCATGAAAAAAAGAAGAAAAAAAAGAAAAGAGTTGAGAAAAATGGACAAGTGTCTGACTATTAAAACATTGGGTATTCTGATGCCCGCCTGGAAAAAATGTGATCGATAAGATAGCCCATGTTTTCTTGTAAAGTTGTCCCAAAGACTAAATAAGAGATATGTTTTCAAGGATCAAAGTAGAATTAGGTTAGCCACCATATATCCACCATACATCCACACACATGCGCATCTTAATTTGATTGTATGACTTTACTCTCTTTGGATCCGAGGTTTGACTTTATAATATATGTATTGCAAGTATGCTCTTTCATGCTTTCTCCATACCTATGAAGTCCACTATAAACCTTAGTTATAGGAAGAAAAGGCATAACATTATCATTGCCTTGGTGAGGATCCACAAATACCACATATATTGAGAGACTTAAGAGTGTTATACAATGGAAGCTCTGAGTTTTATTTTGAAAACCCATAAAAACTCCAAAATAATGGTTAAGCTCTGAGTTCGAAGGCCAGCAACCGCTTAGTGTGCGATTTTCGCGCAAAAAATGTTGTGACTTCTGACTTCGACCGAGTGGGTGGATGGCTGACCAGTGGGGGCCTCCCGGATCAAAAAAAACTTTTGCTATTTTTTGCCATTTTTGAGGTCTGAAATCACAATTTTTCAAAATGATTTGTAGGGGAGGCTCAATATCCAGCCGCCCCTACAAATCAATTTGTAGGGACAGCTAGCCAACTGCCCCTACAAATTGGGCATTTCTATTATTGCAAATATGTGCGCATTCAAATGTAGGAAATAATAATTTTCATGAAATTAAAATTTATCATAAGGATAGATACATGTTGGTGCATTCATGCTACTATACTCTTATTTATTGTTATGTGTGGTTTTTGATCCAAGACTCAAAATGATTCAAAAACCAATTGAAAATGCCTTTCGAAAATTGGTTTAGAAAAAAAAACAAATTCATTTCCCTCCTCTTTTACTTGGTTTGGCCTACTGGCCCAACTTCTCCCCCAAGGCCCAATCGGCCTTGTTCACCTTGAAGCCCAGCCGGCCCACCCGTCTTCCTTTCCCCTCCCTCTCTTCTCCTTCCTGGGCCGGCCCAAAACGGAGCCTGGCAACTGCTGCCACTCCTTCCCTCCCTCTCTACCACCGACAGCTGGGGTCCACCTGTCGGTGCTAACCCCACCTCTTGCCGTTCGAACGCACGCGGTCAAGATGAAAACCACCGCTCGCGCCCACGTTTTCGCGTTGTGGGAGCCTTCCCCAGCGGCCTAGTCTCCTTAAAGGGGAGCCCACACCCGTTGCTATCCCACTAATGCTCCTTGCTTCGGCTTTCTCCATCGCTCGCGCACGCAGAAGCTGCAACCGCCTTGCAGAGCTTCGCCGTCTGCCATCCTTCGCCGTCCATCGTCTCTGTGCCTCCGATGACCGAGTAGAGGCCCTTGGTGAGCTCGCCTCTCTCTCCTCTTTCTCACCATCTAATTTTTGTGTCGTATTGTGGTCTCTAGGGCCAGGATCATGTGTACCACCAACCTTCTCACCGTCGGCCATGGCTGCCACCGCGCCGGCCGTGTTCCCCGACCGCGCTAAAGGCCTAGGCGAGGTTGCCTAGCCCTTCTCTCTCTCCGGGTGCTGTCAGTTAGTCAAACCGTGGCCTGTAGGCCCTCTTTCTAAGTTCGCCGATGAGTTCTCACCACCGTCAATGGCTCAGCCACGCTGGAGTTACTGTTCCAGCAGCGGCAGCCCCTTGTCTCTCCCTCCCATGCTTTCACAGCCGTCGGTTTTGAGATCTACGACCAGGATTAGAACATACCCCTTCGTGGGTCATTTTGCTAAAGGGACCCCGTCCTTTTCAATAATCATGCCCGTGGTCCTTTGTCTGATTTCAAATCTGAATTTCCTTTTTATTTATTTTAAAATAAAAAATGAGTTCAGATATATTTACAGAATTGCCACTGCACTGTTTTGCTTATAAAATCATCGTTTTAACTCCGATTTAACCCGTTCAACTTGCGTTAGATTAATAATTTAGTGCTCGATGTGTTAATACCACATTTAAACATGTTAGTAACATTTAAATTTCATGGTTAAGTTTAATTAATTTATTGCTTTAGGAAAAGCTTGTTTAATTCGTAACTTTCGTAATTTAGCTTTGATTTTCGTGATCTTTGCGTCTATGGGCTCATAGCGACACGTAGATAATTTTACAAACTTTTAATCTTGTTTTACTTACTGCTGGTGTACTATTCTAACCATAGAATTGTTTTGCTTGTATGTTTGTCTTCGGAATGCGTGTTGTTGGTTTGTGTTAATCGAGTTCAGACGGTGAGGAGTATTTTGGGAACTCGTATTATTTCGAGGAGCAGCAGGACCAGTTGGACTTTGTGAACCAAGGCAAGCATAGCATGGGCCTAACTTGATGTCCTATTCACTTTAAATCATCTACTCATTTTGCATGTGTCTAATTTTGACTACCATAAGGACTTCCTAGTATTTTGATGACATACTCCTTGACTCCTATGTGTTAATTGCACATGGGTAGATTGCTAGTGCTCTAACCAATCATGATCTATACAATTGTTAATGGTTCTATGGAACAAAAGTAAAATATGTTTTATGACAACTGTTTCTTAGGGTGATGGTGCAAATGACGTTGATCATGTTGCCCTAAACCCTTTGTAAGGACTTATCTGTCGGCAAAAGCTAGGATTGATAGTGCAGTCGGAAGAGTCACATGGCTCTAGCTTTAGCTTAGTAATAGGATCTTTTCTAGCTTGTTAGAGGTTACCTTTATGGTGCAAGAGGGACTCGCCACTTTGGGTGCCCCTGTTCTTATGTGTATAGCTACGAAGGATTTGTGCCGTAGAAAGGGGTTCCTACATCTTCTTGCTGAGGAAATCTCATGGCCCTAACATGTTAGAGAGACCTATAGAAGGCTTCATAGTGTACCCTGCCTGCTCACCTTGGTAGTGTTAGGGGGTCGACGGGCCCTAGGCATTTGGGCAACACGACTTACGGGTAAAGATGCACAATCTCTGTGGAGTGTTAAAAACTGTTATAACAGTCATGCTCACGGTCATGAGTGGCCCAGAAAACTCACAGAATAAATGGTTACTTATGATGTTGTTATTCATGGTGAACTGTGATGGTATTATGATGATGTTCATGTGATTCTATTGGGACTAATATATGATCATGTGGGTTCAATTGGGGCTTAAGCATAACTTGATATTAATCAATGATAAAATCTTGACTTACTAAAAATGCTAAACGCAGTAAATCGTGTCTACCTTTTTGAGCCTTGTGAACCCCATGTTATGCTTGTGGAGTACGAAATATACTCACGCTTGTTTATTTTTCAATACTTTGGAAAAATACCGGATGGGTACCAGATTGATAGAGATTGGAGGAGTTTAGGCTTGTGATCAACCAGTCAGTTGTCCCTGTGGAGTGGAGTCTTCACCTGAAGATCGGAGTTGCCCTTTCGCTGATTGCTATTTAAGCTTATATCTTTTATACTAAGCACGTTATATATTAAGCGTTGTCATTTGATATTATCCTTATTTGTAGCTATATGTGAGATATGACTTCCTAGGCTCACATATGGTGTGTATTTGGTTTTGTTCTTAAAACCAGGTGCTACAAAGTGGTATCAAAGCAATGTTTACTGTAGGACGTAAGCCTAGATAGCATTGGTCATTTAGAGTGCTTATGCCTTCTCTTATTTCTTGCTTTCTCTCTAACCTTATTATTTGCTAAAAGTTATTCTCACTTTTGTCTCTATTATGTTATAAAAACCTTATCTCTATTCTAACCCTTCTCTCTCTGCCTAAATCATAAACAAATGGTTCATAACAAGAAGATCGCTCGCATTAGCTCTGGAAGGCCATGCTTGACTAGTGGGTATGGCTTAACGAAACCCCAGTATGGACAAGCGCTTCCTACCACAGCAGTGTTCCCATTCCACGCTTTGGCTTTGAGAAGGAGGGTTAGGCTACTGAGAAGTTGGTGAAGTCCACTAAGGTGGGGGCACGTGAGATACTCAGCGAAATGCCTAACAAAGAGTACCTGGTGCGCCGGGACCTCGTTGACACAATGCCTTGGCTTAACAGGGTTTTTGTAGAGTTTGGGATCCAGCATGGGGAACATGATGTTCCTACGAAGGTGCACAAATCCCTAGAGGACAAGGAAAAGAAGGCCACCACCAAGAACGCAACTACTATGGCAGAGGCGAAGAAAAGAAGAGGGGCTGGTGCGTCCAAGGTTATCAGCGAGAAGCAGAAGACCTTGACCGCAGCTGCTATCAACTCCACCGATGCCTCCGCTGCTGCCTCTGTTGATGATGATGATGAGGTTGCAGAAAACATTGGTGGAGGCTCTAGCTCTGTTGCTGCCGGAATGGGAGGCGAGCGCTCTGTCGCCTCTTTAGATGTTGGTGGTGATGACTTCGTCAATACCACCCTTCAAGGAATGGGTGGCGGTCCTACTGCTGAACCCTCCATTGTGCCACTAATGCTGAATGTTTTGGGTGACGATTCTTCCGGCTCTGAGGACAAAGGTGCCGGGGGTGACAACGCCTCCCCGTCAAAAGATGCGGAGGCTGACAGCGCGGACCACCACCGTCCTATGGTTGCTCCTACTATGGAGGTGTCTGAGGATGAGGTGGAGGTGTATTCTCTAGCTGCTCTGTTCTAAAGCATGGCATTTTGGCCTGTGGCGCAGCGTGCCGAGGATGTTGGTGTTGTAGATGTTGCTTTGAACCCTTTGGCTCTGCTCTGCCTAGCTGTTTGTCTTAAATTTTATCTAGACTTGTTTTGGTTGCTTCAGCTGGTTTGACGAAGGCTCTGGGGAACCTTAATGAGAACCGCAATGACCATGTAGGTGTGGATCTTGCTCGGATTGGTTTGGGGGCACCTCCGAGGCCTCTGCTTGCATGCGCGAGTCCTGGACCATCTGGCCCAGGCCAGGCTAGTGGCGAAGGTTATATTTGATTGTTGTTTTCTATTTCTGCACTATGTCCATTTTATTTGTGTTTTGTTGAGGTTTGGTTGATGTTCTTGGGGCTTTTGACAGCATAATATGTGGGTGGGCAGATGTCCTTGAAGCTATTTATAATGATATAGGAGGTTGTTTTTCCTGTGTTTTTTTCCTACTTTGGTCTTATGTTTCTTACGATTGATTTGCTTTTAGGCCGCCTCCGCCATCTAAAGCATGTTGATTATTTCAAGATACTGCGAATGAACTTGGAGCAGCAATGCGTGGTATGTTTCATCATCATTTTTTTTGTTCTTTTGTGCTATGGCTAACCTTTGTCTTGGTAGAGTCACTATCTTTTGGAGGCCATCGAAGAGCGTGCCACACAAGAGGTGGTTGGCCGCAATCTGGCCATCGAGCCCCTGAAGAATGAGCTGGAAATTCTTGAGGTCAAGAAGACTTGACTAGCAGGGGAAGGTTGATTCCTTGAACAAGGAGGTGGAGGGTGCGAAAGCTATTGAGCAATTGGTTGCCGAACGCGCCCTAAAGGCCATTGAGACGGCTGATAACCTTCGCAAGGCGGTGGATGCCGAGAGGGAGTCTAGTGTTGCCTTAAAGGCGCAGGTGGACATGCTGACTAAGCACCTGGAGGATGCCAAAGCTGTCGGATTGGCCGTAGCTGAGCTTTACGTGGGTGCCCTTGAACAATTCAGGGGCTCCATGTCTTCGCTGTCTCCTGATCCTTCGGTGTTCGACATCTTTTCCTAGATGAAAGCCAACTTCCTCAAGCTTCCTGACTTCGTTGGTGGAGCTGTTGATTTTGGAGCGCTAGCTTATGCCACCAATTTCTCCAAGATGCTAAGGCAAGATGGCTTTTTTCACGTCGATGGCATGAAAGAGAAGGGCCTTGAGGGCCTGGCCGAGCTCGGGGCGATTTCACACAATTTTAGAAGATCAATTCATAATTTTATGAAGTTGTTTTGGGTGAAGTTTGGTCGGGCAGAGGCTCGTTCAATGGCGGAGGCACGGCACGCTACGGTTTGTTATTTCTTCTCTTCCTCCCCCTTTTTTGTGGATTGTCATTCTTTCGGTTGTGTTTATAAGCTTTGCGTTGTTTTGCAAGAGTTGCAGATGGCGGAGGCTATGCGTGTTATTGCTAGGGCGCAGCCTTCCCTGGCTACAGAGGCGACAACTCTGAAGGCTCCCTCTGGTGCTGTTGAGGTCCAGAAGTCCAAGGAACCTATGCCTACCCCAGCTGATCTAGAGGAGCAGTGTTTTAGGTTTTTTAGCAGTTAGCTATAGATGTTAGGATGGATGTATTGGGGACAATGGTCCTATATGTATATTGTAGATTTTGTTGTCTCATTATCACCTTCGCCTGGTGGATGTTTAATCGTAAATTTGTCGTGCGTAGGTTTCCTCTTCTGGGCTTATGCAGAACGTGCTTCCTTTAACTTTGTATCAAGATGGTGTTTATGTTAGCGGCGAACTGTGGGGTATTGGCATGAGACTTTCCCAAGTTGTACTGTTCATGACATGTGGGCCTTCATGGTGAATGATATGGATGACGAACGTGCTAAGTTCACTAGATCGCTTGCTTGGCGAGGGTCTCGACCACCGGCTTAGTGCTAGATTTATATCGATTTATTTGACTGGCCTTCATGCTTTGCTCTGTTATTGCCCTCAGGCTTTTGTATCATTGTGCTTCTAATGCGTTGTTGTGGTAATCATATTTACTTTTCTTCAAATAAATTTTCCTTGAAAAGCTTAGTTGCACATTTATTTTATTGAAGATTCTAGTTACAGTTGCTACCTAGGCCGAAGAGCTCTAGCAAATAGTGCTTATTTTCTTGCTCTTGCCTTTGCTTCTTTCTTCACTGGTTCTTGTTGAGGATGAGCTTGTGTGTTCGTGTGGAGAAGCTGAAGCGTTGGTCTTGGACCTTCTATCTTGCGTGGAAGTTCCATTTCATACTTGATTTGTCGCAGTCCCTGCTTTTTGGTCTCGAGCTGTCGACACGGAGGCTCTAGCACATTGCAGTGGAGAAGCTGATGTGCTCATATTTGATCTTGCAGTTGTTGCAAAGGCTTTGGTACAACTTGAGCGCTCATCGGAGGTGTTGGTCTTTCATCTTGATGCTTCTCCAGAGGCCACAGTGTAATTTGAGGAAGCAAAGGAGGTTGATGAAGCATTTCTTGAGCATTGTCTTTGATTGCGTCTAGATTGTTTTGTAGTTGCCTTCGGCCATGCTGGAGCAACTGTGCTCCCATTAAACATGGTTGATGCCAGATTGCGTCAAATGGTGTCTTTGGTTGCGGGGGGATGTTACGAGTCTTCATGCGATACCCACCCGCAACCTCTGATACTGACTGCTTGCTACCGGACTGTAGTTATACAATGCCCCATGGAGGCTATACAACACCATGTGGAAGGTGCATACAATCTCGACGTGACCTTCGCCGAGCTGCGCGAGCTGCTGTATTTACGAGTCTTCGCACGATATCTTTTGTTCTCTTGTTTCTAACGAAACTTTGGCTTCCATGGTTCTCTCGCTTTGCTTTATAGTGCACTAGGTCTTGGTTGGCTTGACTGAAGCTAGTGCTGGGGGAGGTCGCTAGGTTTTATAGTCTACTACTTGTATGATTTAGTAAATCTAGGTGGTTGGCTGAGGTTTATTACTTAGATACGTTTTGAAGTCATAATAAGACTGACAGATTTCTTTGTACCTAGCATATCTTTGGCTCTTTATTCCTATTGTACTTTAGCCATTGATTCCTGATATTCACTGGTGCCTGATAAAGACAGGTCTTCGCCAGATATGTTCTTGCACAATGCCTACGACAAAGGTAGGTCTTTGTCAGGTTTTTTGGCCTTTTGGTCATTTTGATGAATCCTTGATGCCTAATTGTGGACATGTCTTTGTCAAGGTTGCGGGCTAATTTAGCCACAGAGGTTGTTCCATGCTTTATAGCCTTCAGCTAAGACAGTGGAAGGTCCTCTTTTATCATGGTTTGTTGTTGTCGAATGTTGTGGCTTCATTGCTAGCCACTTTTGACCCTTGGTTTACATAGTGTTCTTGGGGGAGTTCCTCGCTATATCTTAGAGGGTTTTACATGGGTCCTGCCTCATTAAAAACCTCACCTCTGCTTAGAGCCCCCTTTGTGAGGAAAAGAGTACATGCCCTTTGTCAGGAAACTTGAAGAAAATGCTAAAGCTACAAAAATGAAAGTGAGGTGACCTTCGCTTATAGTTCCGCGGAGGCCACCCCTTTACAATTATACATAGAACCTATGCAAATTGTTGATGTTCTACGTGTGCGTTGTTGTGTTACCTTCGCTATTTGTCAGGTAAAATGATCCCAGTCTTCTGGCAGCCTTCGCTATGTATGGGCCTTCCCATTTGGGCTAGAGCTTTCCTGCATTGGCCGCGTTGGGCTTCCTTCTTAGTACTAGGTCTCCATCCTGAATTAGCTTTCTAAATATTTTGCTATCTCTCCACTTCCTGGTTTGTTCTTGATATTTGGCGATGTTTTCCACTGCTTGTAATCTTATGCCTTCGATTGTTTCTTTAGAGTATTCTTCATCTGCTGCCAAGGCCTGTTTCATCACCCGGAGGCTCTAATACTTGATCTCTTCGGGTAGCATCGCTTCTTCATCATACAGAAGCTTGAACGGTGTAAAGCCAGTTGTTCTGGATGCCGTGGTGTTGTGAGACCATACCACATTTGGCAGTTCTTCTATCCATTTGCCTTTGTGGAGGTTGAATAAAGTTTTTGAGATTGCTGAGAATACAATTCTATTGGCTCTTTCTACCGCTCCATTTGACTTTGGATGATAGACTGATGCGAGGGCTAACTTTGTGCCTATGCTTTGGCAGAATTCTTTGAACTTGTCTAAGTCAAACTATTTCCCGTTGTCCACTGTTAAGGTTCTCGGTACTCCAAACCTGCAGATTATGTTTTGGCAAAAGAATTTTTCACTATCTCTAAGGTGATTGTTGCTAGTGGCTTAGCTTCAATCCATCTTGTGAAGTACTCGATTGCTACTACTCCAAATTTATTCCCCCCTACGAAGGTGGTAGTGGGCCAACCAGGTCCATACCCCATCTTTGCAATGCCCAAGTGGGTGGGATGAACTGTACTACTGCCGAAGGATTGGACTGATGTGGGGATGTGGTCTGGCATGCTTCACATGTCTTAACAATTTGTTCTGCATCTTTGGTATGCGTGGGCCAATAGAATCCCTACCCAATAGCCTTCGTAGACAATGCCCTTGGACTAATGTGAGAGCCACATGTGTTGGCGGTCACTAACGCATATTTAGAGCCACCAAATTAAGTCCAAAATAGGATAAATAAGCAAACTTTGACACATATGGATATACTATTGACCTAGTTCCACTTGTATTTCTAGAAAATATGTTTTGCAGGTCAACATCCAGAATCAAGTGGAAAAGGTATAAAAATAGAAGAAAAAGCAAAGAGCAGAACACGTATTTCCAAAATGCACAAAAGAAGAATGAGAAGAGAAGCCCACTTACACAAATACCTGGACCGAAGCACCGACATGGTAGAGGACTAGGCCCAACCACCAGCCCACCTACCAAAGGTAGTGGCCAGCGAAGCCAGGCAGGGGGTGCGGCTGCGCTATCCCTAGCACGGCCCAGGCCCATTCTTCTCTAGCAGTTTCATACTGCCATGCATAGGTGGTTCTTAGTGGTTACCATGTTTAGCTACACCAAACTATCCTTGTACTAGTATAAATAGATGGGTTAGGTTCATTCTGAAAACACACATCATTTGGGCTACACATCTCACCTCCACTTGTACTCTGTTTTCATAGTTTTAGAAGTAGTTGTGAGCAAAGGCAAGAGCTACAAGGAGAGCTTGTCTCCTTGGAAGAAGAGCAACACTTTGGTATGAATACAATGAGTTCTTCCAAGTGCAAGTTTTCATCTTTATCATATAGCAATGCATATGAACTAGAGTATAGCCTTGATCATGTTATAATCATGATATATAAGTAGTCTATAGTTTGTATGCTATGATCTTGACATGTTCATCATCGTTCTTCAACATTCATATGATTTGTATGAGTAGAAGTAGGGTTAGGTTGGGGTGGCGGCTAGTTGTTTCTTCGGGTTTGCCTATGTCCTTTACCTATCGATCCGTAGGGTCGGGGACCTGGGGGGGTATAGGTAGTTTCTTTGTACATGGGCATGGTGCTCAGGTACATGGGAACCTGCGGATATAACGGTATCCCACGGTTGAGGAGTAGGCGACAGGTGGTGACAGCCATGTCCATCCCTTGTAATCCCCCACATTCGGGTATTGTGTAGGAGTCTTAAAGTCTCTCGCGCTTGCTGGCAAACCAGTGCTTGGAGACCTCCCTGTCCATCTTAAACCTAGCTCTAACTATAGTCATATAACTTGTATGGTCATCAACTGTTCTTTGCATGACTATATTAGAACATGTTGGCTCCACGTAGGAACATTCTTTTATTCTTTGTTTTCCTTTTATCCATGAGGTTAACCTAGATGTGTGTCCACTATCCTTGAAATACCGTTTTTACCCCTGTCATAAGCTATGTCCACCACGCAAGTATGTAATCATGTTTATACCAATGCTAGATACAAACACCTTGCCCTCCTTTGGGAAAATATAAATAATGATACCTTGGAATACTCCTAGGTGAAATGCTACAATGATTGTTCCATACGCCTGTGGATATTTGGTCTGTAAACATATTAGGACTATCATGGTTGGTGTTTCTAAGTACATTACCCAGAGACTATAATTTCCAACATGCATACGCGCTAGTGCTGAGGGAATACGCTCCTGAGTAGTGACGGTTAGGAACGCCAACCAGACATTTCTATGTGTCATTACGTTGCAACTGTAAACCCTCAACAATGCACTGGCACCGATGTTAGGGAACTACATTCTTGAGTAATGATGTTTAGGAATGCTAGCTAGGCATTTCTGGTGCCGTTACCGGTGATGGACTTAAAAACTCCTCACTTGGTGATTGTGTTAAGAAATGCCAACAACATGTCCCTGAATGGATTTCTCGGAGGAGCTCTATGCCTTTGCTCTAACTTATGCATTTGAGCAATAGTTGGACTACAACTTTTTTGTACAAGATTCCATCTATTAGAGTGTAACTCCTTGCTCTCGCTGCAATTCTTATTGTGCTTGCTTCATCTTCTGAATGATGGACATTGTTCAAGTAATCGGTAATTAACTGCCTCCAGTCTTCAGATTTAGTGATTAGAATTGTTTTGAATGCCTTCGTGGTTGCTTGGGTTGCTGGTGCTTGTAATATTTGTTAGAAAGCTCCCTTTGGGATGGGCAAATTGTTTGCTACCACCTTCACCAGTTCATCTGCTTCTGTGTTTTCTGCTCTTGGTATACGCTTTAGTGTGAATTATTGGAAACTCCACTCGAGTGGTGGCTACGTATTTGACCAGCTCTGGTTCTCTTGCCACATATTCCTTTTCGACTTGTCCAACCATGACTTGGGAGTCTGTTTTTGCTAGTACAATCTTAGCGCCAAATGCCTTCAACTTGTTGAGGCCTAGTATGAGGCCTTCATACTCTGCTATGTTATTCGTTGCTTTGAATTCCAGCCTTGCTGCATACTTCGTGCGGAGGCCTGATGGTGCTATCAAAACAGTAGAGGCCCTAGCTCCCAAGTCTCCCTAGGCTCTGTCTGTGTAGAGTGTCTAGATTTGAGGTTGAGGCTGCGGGGTTTGATGCGCCGAAGGTGTCCAGTCTGCCCTAAAGTCTGCTAACGCTTGTGATTTGATTGCTGTTCTTGACACATAGCTGATTTCAAATTGGGATAACTTCATTGCCCATTTTCCTATTCTTCCAGGGGCCTCTTTATTACTGAATATGTCCCTGAGCGGTTGCGAAGAAGGCACTTTAATCTCGTGTGCTTGGAAGTAATGCTTCAACTTCCTTGATGAGATAAGTAGAGCGTACGCTATTTTTTCAATTTCTATGTAGTTCAGCTTTGCTCCTGACAAGGCTTTTGAGATGTAGTAGATATGCTGTTGGATGACCTTCGCCTCTTCTGCTTTCTCCTGAACAAGTACCCACTGACTGCATTGTCGGAGGCTGCCACATATAACAGTAGTGGTGCCTCCGGATCTGGTACTGTTACCAGGAGTTTGCTAGCCATGTAGCTTTTGAGTTGCTGGAAGGCCTCCGACTATTCAGGCCCCCATTCAACTTTTTCTCCGCCTCTTAGAGCTTTGAAGAATGGGAGGCTACATTCAGCTAACTTTAAGATAAATCTGTTCAATGCTGCTATTCTTCCAGTGAGTTTTTAGACTTCTTTTTTGGTTGATGGTTCCACCATCAAGATTATGGCCTTCGCCTTCTCCAGATTGGCCCGAATGCCTTCGGGTCCTATGATGTACCCAAGCATCTTGCCTCTGCTAACATCGAAAACACACTTTTCTGGGTTTAGTTTTAGGCCTGATTCCCTGAGATTAGCGAAGGTTCCTTTAAATCTGCTATGTGATTTTTTTCATTCTTGCTCATTACCACAATGTCATCAACATAAGCTATGATGTTTTTTGTAGCTATGGGCTGAGAACTGCCTTCGTCATTCTGGCGAAGGTTGAGCCTACATTCTTTAGTCCTTCAGGCATTCTGGTGTAGCAACAAGTTTCAAAGGGGTAGTGAAACTTGTTTTCTCCTCATCTTCCTTGTTGAGCCAGATCTGGTGATATCTTGAAAAATAGTCCAAGAGGGAGAAGCGCTTGCATCCTGCCGCCTTATCGACGGAGGCATCTATCCTTGGTAGTGGAAATGGGTCTTTCTTGCATGCTTTTCTCAGATCTGTGAAGTCTATGCACATTCTCATCTTTCCATTTTTCTTCGTTACTAGCACTACATTTGCCAACCATTCTGAGTACTTGATTTCTCTGATGACGTTTGCATCTAACAGCCTCTGTACTTTGGCCTTCACTACTAAGATTCTATCCTCTAACATTTTCCTTTGTCACTGCTTCCTTGGCTTCATTTGGGGTTGATGTTAAGGGAGTGTTGTATAATGTCCTTGCTGACTCCTTTCAGGTCAGAGGCTGACCAGGCGAAGACGTCTTTGTTCTTGGCTAAAGTTTTTGAGTTCTGTTTCTTCTGCCTTCGATAGGTTGCTTTCGATGGTGACCTTTCTGTCTAGGACTGCATCTTCCAATGGGACTGACTTTGTTTCTTCTTGATCTTTGAGATCTATTTTGCCCTTTGACATGTTCGGAGGCTCTGGTGAGTTACTTTTGGCCGCCTCGACAGAACTAATGTTACGCTGTGATTTGTAGATGGTTCTTTCTATGTTTCTCGCCTCCTTCTGACTTTCATACACTGTGATGGTGCCATGCAAAGCTGGCATTTTCATACATAAATAGCCCATATGAATGGTTGTATTGAACTTGTTTGCAAACCCCTTGTCGAAGATGGCATTATATGGGTAGTAAAGGTCTCGTATGTCGAAGGTCACGTATTCTATCCTGGCATTTTCCTGGCCTTCGAAAGAAACTGGTAGGGATATTTTTCCCAATGCATTGATTCTCTTTCCTCTAAACCCTATCAGTGGTGAATTCGAAGGCTATAGCTGGCTTCTGCTTAGTTTCATCTAATCGAAGGCATTAACAAAGATGATGTCTACGGAGCTTTCGGAGTCTATGAGAACCATGCTAATTTCCTAGCTTGCTATATTGGCTTTGATCACCATAATGTCAGCATGGGGGTAGCTCTCTAACTGGAGGTCTTGTTCTAAGAATGTGATGGGCGTCTTTGACCAATCTGTGTAGCGTACTAGACCCTGCACTGCTACATTGTTAACAAGTCTAAGGTGATCTTTCTTCTTCTTTGTCTGGAATTCCATTGAAGAGCCTCCGGCTATTGGCAGTATCATGCCAATGGTGGGTAGTGGTGTGTGTGGATTGAGCTAGTTTTCTGTGTTGGGCTCATTTTTGGGGGTGGCTAGCTGTGGTGGAGGTGCTTTGAGTTGTCTATTGTGCACTTGAGCCGGTAGGCTTGTTTCGATGAATATTATGTGCAGAGGCCTTGGGTTTATGTAGGTAAGGTTGGCTTCTACTCGCTGATTACTTGGCTGCCCTTGCTGCTGGGTGCTTGGTCACCATGCGGGTAGGAAGTTTGGGTAGTATGCAGCTACTAATGTGGATGGGTGAATTTGGTTGGAGTTAAGACTTGGGTAGATTAGGCAATATGGCTGTTGCGAAGGCGCAGTGAAGGTGTTGTTGACCTCCCTAGCGGGTTCTTACGGTAGTGGTTGAGGATTTGCCCTGCTTTTTATCCTTTCCTAAGTTTCCTTCACATCTGGGCAATCTCTGGTGATGTGCCCTTTGTTCTCTCTGTGAAAGAAACAATACTGCCTTCGCTATCTTGGTTCTTTGTTTTTGTTCCAGTTCTTTCTTTGATTACATTTCTTGCCTTCATACTGTTTTTGTGGTGCTTTGCTTGGGGCTGCCTCCGACATCTACTGCCCTTGCTGGCTATTCCCTTGTTACTCAATGTTGAAAACTTGTTGGTCCGATGGTTGTTGTGGCTATGACTGGCCTTGGCTTCTGTTGCCCCTTTGTGTATTCCTGTTGTTCCCTTGGTACTGTTTGCTCTGATTTTGCTCTTCTAGTCTTCTGCAAAGGTCATTGTCTGACCTGCAATACTTCTCAAACTCTCTGTACAGTTCTTCTATGGTGCTTGGCTTCTCTCGAGCTAGATGAGCTGCGAAGGCTCTAAAGCGGAGACCTTTGATTGCGCCTTGATTGCCACATCCTCCGGGACATTTGGTGCCTTCACTTTAAGCTGCACGAATCTCTAAAAATAATCCCTCAGTGCTTCCCCTTGATTTTGTTTGCACTGAAATAAGTCCATTGACATCAAAGATTAGATGGTAAATCCTTTGAAGTTAGCGATGATCTTGTCGCGGAGGTCCTCCCATGAATATACTAAACTTGGTATCAACATTGAGTACCACGCCAATGCATCCCCTTCGGCTACAATAATGAATGACTTGGCCAAGACAGCGCCCTCCTGCGGAGGCTACCGCTGCCTCAAAACTCATGATGAACTGGCGCGGGTCTGACCTTCCATTGAATTTGGGTAGGGTAATGGGCTTGTAAGATGGTGGCCAGGGTGAGGTTTGGATTCCCTCGGACAGTGGGGATCTTGAATCTATGGTTCTATGAGCCGGCGGTGAGTTGAAAGGTGTGCCAAAGGTTGGTTGGGCGGCCATACCTAGTGAAGGGTTAGGCTGGCTTTGATTTGCTGAGTGGAGTTGGTTGGATTTGTTGGGTTGGGGTTGGCTTTGCTGCATGCTTTGTATCTCCGTCTGCACGACGACCATCTATTGCCTGATCTCCACTGCTTGTAATGATGTCTGGGCTGCTATCTGGTTTGCAGCGAAGGTTGCTGCCGACCTATCTCTTTCCTGTTGTGTGCTTTGCAACTGAGCTTGTAGTTGTTGGAGCACCTGCTCGGGGGTGGGGTTTGGGGCTGGCTGATCTTCGGCTGCCAGAGGCTGATCTTCGACCGGGGGCTATTCTACAACTTGGTCTTCTGGAGCGCTGGCATAAGCGCTGCAGGCGTTACGCTTCGGTCGTCCCCTCGCCGAGGGCTTCGTGGGAGTCCTGGTGGAGGCTGCTCTTTTTCTTGCCATCGTGGGTTTTGCTCGGCCAACATACGGTGGGCGCCAATTTTGGAAAGCAAAAGGTTCCCAGCATATAGGATACGATGGAGCCTTCGCCCAATCGAGCGCCCTGGGCAAAGGCAAGAAGAGTGGAAGGTGGGCCCAGGCTCAATTAGGGTTTCATAAATGCATTCACCAACCTCCCCTTTATAGGATTTGGCTCCCCCTTTTATAGGGCACCATTTGCTATCGCTCCATATTACAACTTTACCCTCTGACAACTGTAGTACATTCTCAGAATATTCCTATGCTAATACAAGTTGCTCGGGCAATTTGGGTATCTTCTGCTTCAACTGCCTCCGCTTGTTGGGCCGTTACCGCGAGCCCGTCAGCGGCCCACGGCCCAGCGTTGCGACCTTGTGGGTGCTCCTTTGGTCCCCAGAGCCTCCACCCAGGGTCCCCTCGCCAGGACCTTCGCGTCGTCGCTTGGACCATGGCCTCCGCTTACGCAACAAGAGCCTTCGCCTTCGGTCGCGTTCGGGTGCCTTCACCGCAGTCTCCAGGCCTTCGCCCAGAGCGGCCGATTGGGCGAAGGCTTCCATCTTCTTTCCCTGCACGTTGCTCATAAATTCGTTAACCTTTAGTCCTTTTTTGCTATTGATAACCTTGGCCTCCGTGACTCACAACCGTGTCCCAACACATGAATATAATTCAGATTATACTGTGCAGACTCTTAGATTTTTACTCTTTTTTGGCCTAGAGAGGTCGTTTCAGTTTTACCTCACCTCTAGCGTCATATCACTTCATTCTTTACATATCACAGGACCATTTCCAACATAATTAGTGGCCATAAGCAATGAAGGGATGTCCAAGTTCCCAAGCTAACACTGCTGCACCTTCAAGCAATATCACATCCTTACACAAAAGAGGCATGTATAAATATAACAGTTATCAGAACCAAGAAACCTAGAACAATACTCAAAATGGGCTAGTCAGCCACAAATCAGAACCAAGAAACCCCACAGAAGCCAAACAACAAGAAAAATTATACAGTTATACTTAGTGAACGACGCATATGGCGCATCATTATTGGAAAGAAATGGAATAGGCCCACAGCCCACTTGATATATTAGGCCTTTTGACGTCAAGCCATAGCATTTGTGTTTCTTGATTTCTCCATCTCTTGAATGAAGGGATTGAATTTCTATTGTCTACACCAATTCACCTCTGATGATTTCACACCGCAAAGGCAGCAAAGTCCGCATGACAGCATTTGCCTTAAGGAAGCAAATGTGGAGGAATAATCTCACATAACTAGTGTTTATTTCTAAATTCCAACCTTTAACGTGAGAAAAGGTGTGTTTTTTCTCTTAACTATAGAGGCTATTGTCATAAACAATGGTGACTCTCAAGTTGTTGCTTGGAATTTTGTTTCTGTGTTCCCTTTCTCCCCACTTGGGGCATAGAAAGTTTTCTTGGCAGTGTAGTTTGGACTAGACAGGTGTGACCAACTGATCTGGAGTTCCCTAGCCTTGTATTGGTGTTCAAAAAAAATCAAAGGATTGTTGGCTAGATGGCCTTATCCTTCCGCTCTCCCTCACCTGGCCGCATCTCCCTTACCTCTCTCCACCCTTCCTGTCTCCGGAGTGTGGCAGTGGTAGGGCTTGCCCCCATTTCCAGGCATGGTGGTGGTGCGCAGCCTACTTCCCCACTGTGGTGGGGGGGCCACTTCCCCTTCTCTAGGCATGGCATAGATGAATTCTGGTGGCAGAGACCCACGCCCCCTTCTGCAATAGTGGCGGTTGTAGATCTTGGTGATAGCAGATCCAGGTGGTGGAGGCCCACCCGTCTTCACGAGCGGCGATAGCGGCGGTTCCATGCCCGATGGTAGCTGGGGCTCACCCACTTTCTCTAGGCACAGTGGTGGCGGATGGTGGATCTGGCTGGTAGGGGCCTTCTCGAGGCCTAACGTTAGCAACATCTATCCAAGCAGCATAGAAGATGTCCTCGATGGCGGTGTGGGGCAGACAATATCTTTTTAGTTTTTTTTATTCGCGTACCACCGTCAATTTGCAAATCGATGGTGATGAACACTGTTTTCACTACCCACTTGCACCACTGGCGAGAAAAACTAGCGGTGACTCGGGGTTCCGGCCTGGCGATGATAGGTTTAATGTAGTGGTGTTAATATGAAATAAGTTATCAGTTTATTGTACATGTCATTTGCAGATTTCTAGTGGTGGTGCTGGTTAGAGACTGCATGATAACTACTCCCTCTGTCCCACGAAAAAAAGTCACTACGTGATTCATGCTATTTAAACTTTTAAATTTGATTAGATTTGTAGAAAAAAAATAACAACATTTATATTTTCAAATAAGTTTATTATGAAAATATATTTAACAATATATCTAATGATACTAATTACGTACTATAAATATTAATATTTTGTATATATATTTGGTCAAAGTTAATAGTGTTTCATTTCTCGTAAAGTGAGAAGAACATTTTTTATGGGACAGAGAGAGTACATATATGCCTCTAGAAACCCATTTGACCCATCTCTCACTAGTTGAATCAGGTGCTTTACCGAGTGTCTAGGGCACTCAGCAAAGCCCCAAATATACTTGGCAAAGACTCGACAAAGAGCACATGGTAAAAAAACTATCGGCAAAGCGGTCTTTGCCGAGTGTCTTTTATCGGGCACTCGGCAAAGGCCGAACCGAAAAAATCTGAAAAAATAGAAAAAAATTTAAATATTTTTTATTTGGTAGAGGGACCCACCAACCAGTCCTATGGCAACTGCTCCCAAGTGACCAGCCAAAGCAATTTTTTAAAACTTTGTGCCCAGCAGGATCGAACCTGTGACCTCTCACACACGCGCGAGCTCCTCTACCACTACACCTCTCTTTTATTTGTGTCTATATTCCATTTTGGTCCCCCAAATATTATACCAAATCATGTGTAAATTGATTGTTTGATGCCCTAAACGAATTCAAATCAAAAAGTTGTCAACTACAAAATTTCATAACTTTTCGAGATCTACAATTTTCATTTAGGAAGAGATCGTTTGAAAAATTCAAATTTTAAAATTTTGAATTTCAAATGTAGTTTTGAATGACAAGATGATTTCAAATTAAAAAGTTGTCAACTACAAAGTTTCATAACTTTTCGAGATCTACAAAATTTATTTTGGTTGTTTTTCCATCCGAGGTCTTTTGAAAAATTCGAATTTTAAATTTTTGAAATTTGGATGCAGTTTTGCATGACAACATGATTTCAAATTAAAATGTTGTCAACTATAATGTTTCATAACTTTTCGAGATCTACAATTTTCATTTAGGAAGTTTTTCCATTTGAGGTCGTGGTTCTAACATTATTCACAAATCTTATATATCTCTCTTATAGTTTCATGAAACTATATGAGAGACGTGTAGATTTTGTGAACAACGTTACTATCGCTTTGTCGAATGAAGAAATGACCAAAATAAACTTTATAGATCTTGAGAAGTTATGAAACTTTGTAGTTGAAAACTTTTTTATTTGAATTCTTTTAGGGCTTCAAAATATGCTTTGAAAAATTGTTTTGCCGAGTGAAAAAAAACACTCGGCAAAGACCTTCTTTATCGAGTGTTTCTTTACACTCGGCAAAGCAACTTCTTTGCCGAGTGTTTTTTTTTGCCGAGTGTTTCTTATTTGGCACTCGGCAAAGAACCGAGTGTCCAAAAAAGCACACGACAAACCACGTGGCACTTGGCAAAGAACCGGATTCCAGTAGTGCTGTATAGTTGTGAGGCAGTAGTGCCCCCATTCAGTAGGTGGTTGCAGTGTGACCTCGAAACAAATAAAAAAAATGGCATGGTTATTCATAGGGTGGAAAAAGTATATTTCGTTGCAAGGTCCATTGGCTCCGCACACAAACAAAAACAACTATTTTGTTTAATAAATCTACCGTTCTTGGGTTGGGTGTTTCCGCATTGATGGATCTTGTCCTCTTGCCAGGACCTGATCGGTCACAAGAGAATCGTTGACCGCCACTGACTGACATATCATGCATGTGACTGAATAAACAACGCTCGACCGGTCGCTTGCATAACCCAATCTAAGCCTGAGTTAGATATAGGCCCCTTAATTTCTGGCAGTCAGTTGCAGTTCTGAACTATAAGAAATCATATGGCCGAGATGCCATCTATGCAACTTGTTCGATCGATGAGACACCATTGTACAGATGATAGTTTAAATAAAGATGCTTAGCAGATCCGACATTTTTTTTGTTATATGAATCAGTAAAAGACAACTAGTACAGTAGTAATTACGAATCTCTCAACCTTTGCTCTCCAATGCCAATAATTATAGTGTTTCCTCATCCGCCTCAACCATTCATCATCGAACCTCTGCACCGTCGTCTCTCCCTCTTTGACGCAGATAATCTTATGCTACCGTTGCATCAGTTTTGCAGGTTTCCGTAGTCGGAACCGCATCATTCATTTAGCTACCACGGTACTACCACCACATCGCCGGTGAATAGCATATGGCGGCCAAATGCTGTTGCGCTTTCCAGCGAGTCAGCATCTACACCACTCGTGGCGTTCATGCCTGCCAAGGGATGCTGCCGTGCATTGTGTGTTATGGCAGATCAAGCTGGACGAACCAGAGAAGGGGACGAGGATGGAAGAGGACGAAAGGAAGGTAGATGACCGTCATCATAGGCTCTAACTTTAACCTTGCAGCGCGTGCGCGCGTGGTGTTCAAGTTCAAGGGACTCGTCGTAGTAAAGCAAGGTAACATTTTAGCACAGTGCAATTGGTCGCCCTTCTATTATGCTTTACTGCATCATCTCTTTTTTACTTGCAAACTGGATTGTCGCGCATTCGTGTCAGTTTGGCTGTTGAGTTTTGGTACGTACGTAAACATTCCTGTATACTTGAATGAACACACCAGGGTTTTAAACATAGATGTGTTAGTTTCATGGTATCATGGGGGCGAACACGATCCTTCCTTATTAATCTGGAACCCATCCACCCCTTCTGCTTCCACTGCTTTGACCAGCAACCACATCTTCTACGACAGCCTACTGCTCTTCTTCCATTTCTCGCAAAGGTATAGATTGCACGGTTAATTCTCCCGCTATAGCTGTTGTGTAAGAGGTGTGATGGGGGAGGGGGCTGGCGGCTGCTGTGGAGGGGCGGCGGCGTAGGAAGAGAAGGGAGAGAGATAGGAAGGAGCAATCACTCTTCTATTGCTTAGTTTGATTGATTACATCCCCTAGTATTTATAGTCCCTATAGGACTTGGACTCCAAACAACCTATGAGGGATCCTTATAGGATTGGATTCTCCCTCTCATACTAACCATACTTTAATTCCATAACTGACCAAACGCCACGCAAACTCTAACCGACTCGATATGGTAACTCGGGTGACGACGGCAGGAGCGGCGGCGCCCTCCCCTCTGCGGCGTGCGCGGCCCCTAGGGCGTGCTGGAGGCTCCCGGCGCCCCTCCTTGGACCTCCCTTGGCCCGTTAGCTCTTGGTTGGGGGGGCCTCCATTAGGCGTATGATATGTTGCTAGAGCCGAAGATAGCCGCTGCAGAAGGGTACACTAGGAGAATTAACTTTTCACGCTAAGCAATTGTAGGCGTTAATCGCCAGCAATAGCGGGAGACAGCTGCTGGGAAAGGGTAGAGCCGTAGAGCTACGAGAATTAACTTTTTACGCTAACCAATTGTAGGTACTGATAGCTGTGTAGCTGTGTTTAGCTGGAGATAGCCGCTAAAATGGGCCTTGATTTACCGGCAGACGGCAGCAAAAACATTGATGGGCTAAAAAACGGCCTGCCAACCAGCCCAAATAGCTTCCTCCAAACTGTCTAACCCTAGGCACTCTTCTCTTCACACAAAAGAGGCGGCCACTGCTGCTTGCTCGATCCTCTCCTCGAAGGTGGCGGCGGACTAGACATGGCAGTGATTTGCAGTGGAGGTTGTTGTTTCCTGCCGCCTCTGGACATTTTCCTATCAATTTTCTGAACATTTTCCTGCCAAAATACTTAACGAACAATACTTATCATTGCATTAATATGTTCAAACCTTGGAACGTACGCTACTTGAGTATTAATAATGTTATGTTGTATCTACAATGTTATCGATGACCTATTTTTGCTCAATAGAAGACAATTGCTACCATTTGACTTGCTCTGAGTCAGGGCAGTCTTTTGCTCACATATGGAAGGCCAAGCTGCACTGCATTTCAAGGTATTACAGACATTTTTATCCCAATAGAAATGCAGCAGGAATGCACAAACACAAACAACAGCAGAAAAGGTTAACATGGTAACAATAGTACAAAAACGCATGACCAACTGAAATGATAACAATAGCTAGATCTAGGGTTCGTCGGCCCTCTAGAACTCACCGGAAGATGGAGAGGAGAGGAGACGAGAGGAGGAGATCAACATGGAGCTAGGGTTCATCCAGTGGCAAATCTCGAGCTTGGAGAGGTGGCTGGCTGGTTATCACAAGAAGTTGGGGAGGGCAGACATGGGATTCGGAGCTCATCAGAGGTCGCGAAATGGCGTCGGTGGACTATGGGCTCATGGCGCTTGAGGAGGTGGTGGTGATGCCGTGCTGCTCTAGCCATCTGAGGGGATGACGGCGATAGGCTCGTTGAGCTAGTGGCTGAGGAGGGGGCCAAGGCACCAGCAGGTGCTCCTCAAAGCAAAGTGGCAAGGCAGTAGGCCTGGTGGACGCTAGGGCTAGCCGACTTCAGTGCCGCGCTCGGTGGTGGCCTAGTGAGTAGGCCTGGCGCCATGTGGGGGCAGTCGTCCCTCTGGGTGGCCCTAACTGGCCGAGTTGGGCGCCGCGGGGGAACTCCGGCCTATGCCGCGGCGAGCGGGAACCAGGGGTCTGAGGTAGAACTCCAGCCTCCAAGGAAGAGGAGCCGCGGGGGAACTCCGGCCTCGTGTCACGATGGACGCTGGGCTCGAGTTGGGGGCGCCGATGGGCCGCGGCTAGGCTGTGAGAAAGCTAAAAGTTGTTTGGTTCAACTTATATGCCTTTTGGAAAGATAGCTATCAGCGGACCTCACATGTCATCCGTGACCCCATGTGTCAATCACTCAATGAATGTTTCAGTGTTTATTTCCTTGTGTGCTTCTTCTTCCTTAGGTCGTCACTTTGCCGAGGGGCAGTGCTTCGGTGAGCAGGCCTGGGTGGCCAGCTTGAGGGCCGCGTCGGCTAGCCAATGAGGTGGTCGTGGAGGGTGGTAGGCCTGGTGGACGCTAGGGCTGGCTGGCTTGGGGGCGACGCTTGGCAGCGGCCTGGTGAGCAGGCCTTGGGCCGTGTGCGGGCAACCATCCTCAAGGCGTCCCTGACTGGCTGAGATGGGTGCCATAGGGGGACTCTAGCCCATGTCACGGTGGGCCAACATCTAGGGGAGCGAGGCTAAACTTTGGGCTCTAGGGAAGGGGATCCATGGGGAAACTCCGGCCTCATATCATGACCGGCGCCGGGCTCGGGTTTGGGGCACCGATGCGCTGCGGCTGGCCTCGGGCGGCGCCGGTGGTGTGGCAGCCTAGAAACCCTCCGTGCGACTATTGAGGTCGCGACACAGATGGAAGACTCCATGTGAAGGGAATAGAAGGGAAAAACGAATCGTTATTTATGATTTGTACTAGGGGAAAGTAGCTTTTGGCACAGAGCAGCATTGGGTTGCCACCCCTTTGGTTGGCTTTGAGAAGCAAAAGTAGGATAGAAGCTCAACCAAAGGGGACATTAAAAGCACCTCGGACCCTACTTTTGGCTTTTGGCTTTTTGATTTTTCAAATGGTGAAAGCAGAGAGTTGTTTCACAGTTGTTTCAAGAAAAATAGAGATAAGATGTAAGTTTTATACTTGTTTTAACCAAACAGCTTACAACTTTTCCATAACCTATAACCTACAACTGCTTTTTTACTGCCCATAGCTCACAACAGCTTTTTCATAAGCCACAGCTCAACCAAACACGCATTTAGCTGCATCTACGCTCCCACTCCATAGTCGCTTAGGGTGCCCAGGGTATACATACATTAGCATGCTAGAGCATGAGTTCCACTACTACAAAAATGATTTTGCGAGGCATTGCCCAAACATTAACCGAGGCAGTCACAAAATCCAACCGCCTCGGTTAATGCCTAGGATTAATGGAGGCAATCGTTTTATTTATCAAGGCACCAAAAATTATCCGCTTTGCAAAATTAATTTACGGAGGCAGTCATTTAATTTACGGTGGCGGTTGGAAAATGCCCGCCTCCGAAAATAGATTTACAGATGCCCGAAAATAGTCGGCATGCTATAAAGCCCGCCTCCGAAAATAGTGGCACAGCAGGCAGCTCACCTTGGCCCAATATCATGCTCATTGTATATATACGCAGAGTTAGGTTTTCATTCTCACTTATCCAATCTCTCTCTCAGCTTCTACCTCTCCCTCCCTCTGATGGCGCACCCGACTCCCAAAGGTCCCCTCCCAGCATGGCGGCTCCTCTCTCTCTCCCTCCGATGGTGCACTTGATTCTTTTTCCCTTCGAGCTCCCTTCCGGTGTGGCGGTGGCAGAGTGCTCGCGCGCGAATCTAGCAGTGGCGACAACATGAGCCTCGCAGGCATGCCTTGCAGTGGCCTTGCGCGCGCACTCAGTGGTGGAAGTGGCTAGATGCGGCGGTGCTCTCTGCTTCAAGCTTACAGTGCGGATCGACATCCCCCGACATGGATCGACCACCCCCCGCATGGATTGACCTCCCCTGCCACTGATCAAGCTCCCTCAACACGGATCCGGTGAGCACCGGCGCGGATTGGCGGCGAGAGCTCGGATCCGGACAGCACCGACGTGGATCGGGCCAACAACGGTGGCGGGGTCGCGGATTCGGACACCACCGGCGAGGATGAGGCCGGCCGTGCCCAGATCTGGCTAATGGACTGGGAATGGGCTCACCGGAGGGCTCACGAACGGGCTCGCGCGATGGGCTCATGATTTTTTTTGTTTTTTATCAATTAATCGAGGGAGGCGTTCTAATGTGCCCGTCTCTATTAATAGATTAACCAAGGCAGGCAAAGCAACCACCTCCTTAGGTCTAGATTAACTGAGACCTTTGGACGGACGTAGTTGCAATGCTTGCCTCCGTAAACCAAAAATGACCGCCTCAAAAAGAAATCTGTAGTAGTGTTCATAGACTACTCTAATTCTATAACCTAATACACATCTTGTTACTAGCCCTGGGCGTTCGGGTTACCCGAAATTTTCGGGTCGGGTAGTTCGGGTAATAAGAAATTCGGGTAACGAAAAACGTTACCCGATTTCAGCCCCGAAATACCACTACCCGAAATTTCGGGTACCCGATAATTCGGGTTCGGGTTCGGGTATTCCCGAACTATCCGATATTCAGAAAAATAGCAGATGTCGGGGGCTCGGTCGCGTTCGGGTAGGATTCAGATGGGGGCGTAGGGGGATTTGGGGAGTGGGGTTGTGGGGATCTGGGGGCCGCTGTCGCTCGCCCGCTCGGTCTCGGCTGGAGCCTAGAGTTGGCTGCGTTGCTAGGCTATGTGCCTGTGTAAGCTCCTGCGTAGTTGATGGGCTTTGAAAAGATTTGGTAAAATGGGTAATTCAGGTACCGGGCAATGCTACCCGAATTACCCAAACTAATTTCGGGTATCGGGAATCACTATCCGAAGTAGCAATTGGGTAATTCGGGTTCGGGTAGTTCGGGTTCGGGTTTGGGTATTGGGTAGCGGGTAATTTGCCCAGGGTGACTTGTTACGAAATAGAAAAAGTCCTATATACAACCAATTACATATCAGACCTAGCTGGAGTGTTTGCAAACAGAGGGATGAAAGCAACCAGAGGATGCACATGCAGACAATTCACGTCACATTAGTCCATAATATGGTACACACATTGCAATTGCAAAATTTGTAAGAGCAACTCCATAAGGAGCCCTCAAATCCGGGCCATAAGTTTTGATTTGAGAGCTCCTATTTTTGTGAGCGCCGCTGCCGGTGCAGCCCCGTACGTGCGCCGCCACCGTGAGAGGCCTCCACATTGCCACCGAGAGATGAGAGAGAAAGGTGTCTAGAGATCTGGGAGAAACAAAGACAGAGCTGAGAGATGAGAGTGCGACAGTTGTGACAGACAGGATGAGGACCATCAAAACCCTAACTCATGTTTACATACCTGAACATTGGTAACGGGCCTACATGGCCTCTTGGGCCGTGGAAATATTTTGAGACGAGCCTCAAAAAAGGTCCACCTCTAATGGATTTTGTGGAATAAGCTATTTTTATTGCCTCCGTAAATCCATGTTGAGAGATGGGTAATTTGTGACCACATCCGTAAATGAAATGACTGCCTCCAAAAATCTTGAGACACATAAATTTTATGGTCACCGTAGTTAATAAATCTAGCCTGTCTCCTAAAATCTTTCTTAGTAGTGAGTAATCTTCAAATTAGGGCCTCAAATTCAATGCATCTAGAGAATGACACGCAGGCCCCACTTGTGTTATTCTCAAATATCGGTCTCCCATGCTCTGCCATCTAAGCTATACACGTAGGAGACGGGTCCGCGCATCTGCAAATGCTGCGGCCGGGAAAGCCACGCGTGGCGTCAAGAGAAGCTTAGCTGCCTAGGCACGCGTGCATGGTGGAAACCATGCCGCCCAGCTGCGGTGAGGACAAGGCTGCCGCTGCCAGCGAGGCCGCGTGGGAGAGGCGTCGGGGAGGACTGGAGGAGGCCGCGCCGCTGGGGTTGAGACCAGATCTGGGCGCCGCCAGGGGAGGGGCACCGGGGGAGGACTAGAGGGGGCCTGTCAGGGAGGGGCGCTGGGGAGGAGGATGCACCAGGCGCTGCCGGGAGAAACCGTCGGGCTGAGGGTGGGCATCGGGGAGCGTCACGAGGGGCGGAACGAAAGTGATGGCCGAGACTAAACGACAGAGCCCTCAGGGATGAGGGTCTTGGGGGAAATTTGAGAGCTCTAGTAGGACCTGGATTGATCTAATCCTACTTAAATAAAAACATAATAAAGCTCTCGCGAGGTGCCTTAAAAATCTGGTTTTACTACAATTTACATGTTGTCGTCAATATAAGCTACTCTTTCACGGGAAGGCCCACTAGTTAGGCATTGGGAACGCTCCTAATGCGCGTTCGGACTGGGCTACCACGATAGAAGGCCCAGATGCATCACCTACGGGCCGCAAGCCGCTGATGAGTGTTCGGTTCCAGCTGTGTGCCGACCGCAACTGCACTGCACCTTCCTGTTGCGTGCGAGTGTGAGACAAGTGTGCAGTGTGTGTCCTGTTATCGCGGTCCCCGGCCGCGACCCTACTATTTTACCACTCCCAATTTCCACGGCCAGAACGGTGGAGAGAAAACCTAGCCAATTGGGACAAAACCTTGCAAGTAGCCAAGACTCATAGCGGACGGTGGCCGCCGCCGCCAGTGCTGCCTTGCCGATTTCACGCACAGCTAAGCTAAGCTAGGGACACCAAACCATGGCATGGCGGGCACTAAAGGAAGGGTGGGAGTTCTTGCAGAAGGGCATCATCACCAGGCTCAAGAACTTTGTCGCAGCGCCGGCTCCGGATCCGGTCATTTCTCTGGAGGAAGCAATAGCTTTCTTGGAGAACGGCATCACCAAGCTCAAGAAATTCGTCGAGGGAAACTCTGAGAGCAAGTTCAGCTCCGAAGAGTACATCAAGCTCTACACGTACGTCTCCTATCCCCCTTCTTCACTTGGATCCTCTTCTGATCTGCGGTGGTTTTGGTCTCGGCCTGCGCAGGATGGTATACAACATGCTGATGCAGCAGAATGGCTACGCGAGGCAGCTTTACGATTGGTATCGCGAGACAATCGAGGAGTACCTCTTGTCCGAGGTGAGCTTCTTATTGTTGTTACCTCTGCCGATCCGTACAGTGTGTGTCTCGTATGTAGAAGATTATTTTTGTGTTGTCAAATTCTTGGAAAAATTTGATGCGACTTTTGGTTTCCGTGGGTAAGCATTAAATTATATGGACCAGTCCTAGGTTGTTCCAGGATTCGTATGTTTATGGATGTCTCACTCCATCGTTTAAGAGTATGTTTGGATACCATAGGCGCCTAATTATTAGCTACCTAATTGTGTCTATCTCTCAGCACCAGTGCAGCCTGCTCCCTTGACACCTCCTTCTCCTCCGCCATGGTGCCATCTCCATCCAAGTTCATCTTTACCACTTCATTAAGCAGTGCGCCATCTCCTCAGCACCAGTTACCACATGACACATTTTTGGCTAATAAATTGTAGTATGTTCGTACCCAAGTTCATCTTTACCACTTCATTAAGCAGTGTGCATATGATTGTAGGATTTTCCTGGGGTGATATTTGAGTGGTCAACTCCCCGATCATTAATACATCATAAATCACATTATTCAAACTTCTCAATAATTAGCTAATTTTTAATCTACTAACAATATATTTACATTTTTGTACAAAGTTGGTATTTTTAATGCATATCTGGTGTAGTTTTCTATGGTCATATGATTTTATAGTCACGGATAACTCTTGTTTTAGAGGGCACACCATGTCTAACTGCGCTGTATATTTTGAAGGGCATAGTATAATATTTGTGTGAATTCTTTTGTTTGTATATCCTCATCACTACAGAATATCTTTGTTCAGAAGAGGACTTCTCATCTCTTCATTTTATTTTACTGCAGGTATTACCTTCAATAAAAGAGAAGCATAATGATGAGTCTATGTTGAGAGAGCTAGTGCGAAGGTGGTCCAACCACAAAATAATGATTCGCTTCCTCTCACACATCTTCCGTAGTCTGGGAAATTGCTTGACTAGGAGTGGACTTTCACTTAAAGAAGATGGATTGACTTCCTTCAGAGAGTTGGTAAAGCACACTTAGTTTTTCTTTCCAGTTTCTGCTCTGTCCATGTTTTCATATTTTTCCTGTGCTTATTACCAATTTAATTAACTCATCGTAACAGATATATCATCAAGAGATAAAAGATGCAGTCATAGCTCTGGTGAGCCTATGTAACCATGCAAGTTCACATAAAATGATTTGCTAGCATATAAATTAACACATTTTTTCAATGATTTATTTGAACAGATAAAGAAAGAACATGAGGGCAAGCTGATTGATAGGACCTTGCTGGAAAATACCCTGGATATATTAAATGACATCGATTGTTATTACTTTGAAAATGACATTCTGAAGGATACCACATACTATTATGTGGAGGCACAAAGCTGGACTCTTAAAGAGTGTCATCCATATTACATGGTTAAGGTAAATATGAGGACACCCTCTGTTATAAATGTATTAATTTCTGCATTGTGCCATGTTTTATTAATTGATGGTTACTCTTTGATTAGGCTGAGGAGTATTGGAAGCGAGAGGAGAAACATCATTATTTGCACAATAGTGATGAGCATAAGTTACTGATGGTTTGTTGAGACTTGATTTTCCATTTCGTGATTAATATTTTTGTACTGCTGGTATTTCATATATTACATATATGGTTCATATTTGTATTTTATATTTTCATAGGAAATACAATATTTATTGTTTGCCCAACATCCAAGGCAATTGCTAGAGGATCAATATAAATTCATTGCATTGCTTCGTGGTGGAAAGGTTTGATTGATACATGTGTTATTATAACTACCTAATGTATGTAATGACTCATGAAGCTATTGACAGTGCTTACTATACATCCATATATTTTCCAACAGGTTGAGGATCTTTCCATGATGTACAGACTTTTTAAAAGTACAGGCCATGGTCAGGAACTTGGAAAAATGTTCAGGAAGGTATCGATTAACTTTTAAAGTGCATTGACCATTCCATATGAATGGTCTTACCCATTCTCTTGCATGGGAAACATTCTCTGATCATATTGTTCTTCTCTGCAGCATCATACGGATGTGGTTACAGGTTTGGTCAAGCAAGCAGGAGCCTCGGGTAGTGATATGAAGGTGCAAAATTCAATTCAGTTAATTTTATGGTTATTTATTAGTATATCCATTGGTGAAGACTGGGCAGAAATTACACAGACACATGCTTAATTGTAATGATGCTTTTGTTTATAAGCAATTGGAAACAGTTAGCTCTGGCTTTGGCCCCTTTGGACTTGAAGATTCAAGAATCTTTGCCCCGAGTATAGCTATTTATAAACTAGATTAAATTTTGTTCACCAACTCCACAGAGATTTAAAATTTCAAGTTCAATATCCTGATCACTTAATTAGGTTGCTTAGTAAGAGTGAAGCCACATAGTTCTTTCTTTTGCCTGCATTTCCATTGAGTATATTATTTATTCTTCTCTCATCAAGTGTGTGATATGCTTGATTTGTTTTCACCCATTATATTAAGAAGGAAAAAAGGTTTACAACCCGTACAATAATCATACACTACCAGAAAACCGAGATTTCATGAGGGTAGCAATTTTTTATGAGAGGTCTAAACAAACCATCTTGAAAAATTATTATTTCGTAGGGTGGTGTAGAAACATTCACGAAATTATATTTTTATGAGGGTGATCTTTATACCGCCATGAAATTATACATGCTCGCCATTAGAAAAATGACCACTAAAAATGACCTTGACTCACAAATCAACAGTCAATTGGCTCAAGGGCAAGGGCAAGGAGATGAGAAACTAATCAAGCCCTAGCCAAACACCAGAGCTGTAACTCCTCCCAAATGAGGACAAACACCCTATTTAAGTTATGCAAAGAACCCATTGGTGCCATATATTTGTTCAATTTTGTGTTATTTGGCTGATTTTTAAATATTGTTATTAATGAAATACTCTCAATTAAGTAAATTATTTTTAGAGGGATGGAAGGGCATGGTTGGCATGCAGTATCTTTTTTTTTGTGAGGTGGATGCAGTATCTTCATTGCATTGTTCTACTGTCAATGGTGTTAATTTATGTTTCTTGTTTTGCTTTTAGGTTCTTTTGTGCGAAATCATGGAACTATATGAAAGGCATGCCATGTATGTCGTGGCATGTTTTCACAATGATGGACTCTTCCTTAAGGTTTTGAAATCGATATGCTTGATTTGAAAACATCAGAAATGAAAACGATGCATATTCTCAAATACCTTTTGCAACAGGTATTGAATGACAGTGTCAGAGGGAGTTTGAGTGTTGAATTCTTTGCTACAATGTGTGGAAATATACTAAAGGACAGTCGCACTGGGAGTCTCTGTAATGAAGCCAGAAAGGTCAGTAATGAAAGCCATTCTAGGCTCTAAGGAGCTACATCTTTGTCTTGTCATTTTCTCCTATTATTACATCTTTCCCTACATGCATGTTTATATGAGGATTTCGATTCTGCCTAGAAATTTTTGGCATACACGAAATCTTGTAAAAACAAAAGCTTCTTGATTTCTAGCTTCCTGCATTCTTATCAGTTTTAACTGATAATACAGACATATCAAGATATAAAAGGAAAGGTACTTGATACATTGATAGCTATGGTGAGTTGTTACACATCTCTATTTCAATTCATATAGAATAGCTTTTTCATAACATACTTTTTGCAATACCTTCTGTCAACAGATTGAAGAACAGCGCAAGTGCAAAAATATTTCTGAGGGCGAAAAGATTAGGATGGCTTTGCTGAGGAATGTCTTGGATATGTTACATAACATTGAGCCAAATTGTTATTTGAATGACATTGTTGTTCCCTTACTTAATAATACCAAAACATATTACTCTGAGATCGCTCCAATCTTGTATCTCGAGAATCCTTGTCCAGATGACTATATGAATAAGGTGCCTTCTAAAAGATCTATATATATGCTTGTATATGCATTTATACATTACACTTTTCTAATGGACAATGTCACTTTTAATAAGGTTGATGAGTTCTTGAGACTAGAATCCGAGCGAGCCAGCCACTACTCACCTTTTGATATAAAGCAGATGTTATATGAGGTCTGTCCAAAGTTCCAATTTCATTGGGTTTCATGATATGTTTTTAAAGCATATGTTCCAGTTCCCCAAAAAAAGCATATGCTCCATAGTTTCATATAGAAAATGTTGTTACATATTTCATGAGTTATGTTTAAAATGCATAGCCATTGTGTGATACTATTTATGAATTTCTCACAGGAAGTGACAAATGTATCGCTAGCCCAATATTTGGATGCATTGTTTCAAGGGGACAAGGTTAATATACAGAAAACATGACTTATTTACGAAGATTATGTATATCATGATCCGTGAATTTTTTTTATTTGACTATATATACCTATCCCTGTGTTGGTCAGAAGGAGGACCTTTATAGGTTATATGTACTCTCTTCCGAAATATGGGGTAGTCCGAAACCTATTGTGGTCACATTTGAAACGGTATTGACTACCTTTAGAGCACATTATTCTCTGAATTTGCCCATTTGATTCCTTGAAACTTTTATCACTTCCTGATTTGTGTCTACTCTTCTATGAAGCATCTTAAGAATAAGTTTGAAGAGTTGGTCAAAGAAGACAAAAATTCAGCTTCTAATATGGAGGTGAAGTATTTCCTTTAGAAGTTACATTCTTTTTGTTCCCTTTATTTGTAGTTGTTTAGGATAGCAACTGATGTAACAAGATAGAATTTTGTGTAACAAGATGTACTCTCTTGAGAACCTCCAAATTTAATATCCTGCTTTGCTAGGCATTGGGTTGTGAGGTAGTGTGGCTTCCATTATTCTGTTCTTATTTTCTTCTAATTTCTGTTTAATTCAATACTTTTCTTAGACGCTCCTAATAAAGATGTTGGATGTTGCTATTATTGCTTTCTAGCGCTTTCCAGACAATTGGCCATTTACTTTGTGCCTTTTGATTTGGTTTTTCAATAAAGAAATATTTTGATGTTAATTTTCTGTACACACAGAAGTTGCTTATCATGTTTGCGCTGTGTTACTCACATTTCTTCTTGCTTCTAGAATTTTGCAAAGACAATCATTGAGCAGTATGACAAGTATGAAGCACATGTCACAAAATGTTTCCAGGGTCATGCATCTTTCTATAAGGTCTGCTAATTGATGCAGTAATGTTTCCTTTTGTATAAAACTGAAAAATTATCATTATTCTCAAAAATATCTTACTACAGGCAATTCGAAAGGCATTTAAGTCCATCTTAAGAACTGATTTCAATGGCACTCTTCGTGCTCAATTGTTGACTGCCTTGTGCGGAAATATTCTGAAGGAAGATGATACTACACCGCTCAGCAAAGAAGTAATTGAAGGATCCCTTCATAAGGTGCGTCTTTATCTTATCTTTTCCAGCTATTGTAAATTATGAGTAAATGCAACTCTCAGATATAGATGAATTTGCAGGTGGAGATATTTCTCATTTCAATTATTGATAAAGAGCACATTCCTGAGTTCTGCAGGTAAGTGTTGTTACTGAGCATGATAATGCAATGCGCATGGCCTAACGTATGTAATCAAATATATGTTTTACTGTCTGGAGCTCGTATTTATGGTTTATCTTGTGTGAAATAACTTGCAGGAATAAATTTGCAACAATATTGCAAGAATGGTTTTCATGCCTTCTTAGCGCTAGGGTATGATGGAAACATGACTTAAATATTTCCTAACTTAATCCCTTCATTACCACCATTTAATTTTGATTGAAACATCACTTAACAATGTTAAAAGAATATTGACTACTCCCCTCTATTGTATATACAGGGTGACTACATTTCCAGAGTCTACAGTCTCTTTTCTACAATCAGTGGTGGTCAAGAAACTTTTATTTGCATGTTTGAAATGGTATTAATGATCTTTGATAGGACCTTGTTATATCCCGTATTGCACATTTTATTCATTGGAACAGACATTTTGATTGAATTATTATTCTTGGCAGCATCTTATGAAAGCGACTGAAGACTTAGTTAAGCAAGCAAAAGATTTACTCAGTGAAAAGGAGGTGCAGTATTTACATTAGCAGTTACACTATTTTCAAACTGTTTAGCAGATCACTGAAGCTAGCTAGGTTACTTTAAGTGACCCTAATTTTCTAGATGTCATTTTCTGCATGTACGATCTCATATTTTCTTCATGTGTGTGCCTAATGACTATGCTTGCTGTCTCTGGAGGCTCTGTATAGCGTGCCACCTGCTGGTTTGTTGTTTAATTTTGTGTTACTTTTGTCAATTATCGGTTTTGATATTCCATGAAGAATATTTGAGCATAATTATCTGTACACAGCAAAAGGAGGGTGACATGGTTGATATGCAGTATAGTTGTCCACCTTAATTGCATAATACACTAGAATTTGTGTTACCTTATGTTTCTAGCGGATCACTGTATGTATCGTGACATGGGTTACCTTATTGTCACACCCGGTTTTAAGAACAAAACCAGATACACACCATATGTGAGCCCAGGAAGTCAAATCTCACATATAGCTACAAATAAAGGTAATATCAAATGACAATGCTTAATATATAACGTACTTATTATAAAAGATATAACCTTAGATAGCAAACAGCGGAAAGACAACTCCGGTCTTCAGGTGAAGACTCCACTCCACAGGGACAACTGACTGGTTGATCACAAGCCTGTCTGCTCCAATTTTTGGAAATCTGGTACCCATCCGGGATTTTTCCAAAATATTGAAAATAAACAAGCGTGAGTACATTTCGTACTCCACAAGCATAACATGGGGATTCATGAGGCTCAAAAGGCAGACACGGTTTACTGCATTTAGCATTTTAGTAAGTCAACATTTTGTTATTGATCAATATCAAATTATGCTTAAGCTCCCAAATTAACCCACATGATCATATACTAGAATTAAATAGAGTCATTGATCAACATTATATCATCATCGTCGTCATCATCATCATAATACCATCATAGTTCACCACGAACAACATCATAAGTGACCAGTTATTCTGTGAGTTTTCCGGGCCGCTCGTGACCGTGAGCACGGCTGTTATAACAGTTTTAACACTCTGCAGAGGTTGTGCATCTTTACCCGTGAGTCGTGTTGCCCATATGCCCGGGTTAATTACTCCCATAACACTTCCAAGGTAAGCGGGCAGGGTACACTATGAAGCCTTCCATAGGTCTTGTCTAACAAGTTAGGGCCGCGAGGTTTCCTCGGCAGGCAGATATAGAGAACCCCCCTTTCTGTGGCACAATTCCCGCAGGCTATACACACAAGAACAGAGACAGTTCTATACCCAAAGTGGCAAGCCCCTCTTGCGCCCTTTCGGGTAACCTCTAACAAGCTAGAAAAGATCATATTACTGAGCTAAAGTCAGAGCCATATAACTCTCACGGTTGCACTGTATGTCCCAGCTTTTGCCCTACAGATAAGTCCTTACGGAGAGTTTAGGGCAACATGATCGACATCATTTGCACCATCACCCTATAGTTCAATTATTACCATCATGTTTATCCGTTTGTTCCATTAATCATAGTATTGATCATGTTTGAAAAGAGCACTAGCATTCTATCCATATGCAATAAAACCCATAGGCATCAAGGTATAAGTCATCAATGGCTAGGATGTCCTTATAGTCGAGCAATATTAGACACATGCATAATGAGTAGATTATATAATGAATAGGAATCAAGGTAGGCCCATGCTATACTTGCCTTGGTTCACAAACTCGTGTTGTTCCTGCTGGTCATTGAAGAGTTCTTGGTCTCCAACGTTTTCCTCACCGTCTGAACGCGACCAACACGGCAACATACAACATTTCAAAAGCATTCATGCAAAGCAAACATTCCTATCATTAGAACATTACACCAACAATATTGAAATCAAGATAAAATGTTTGTAAAACTAATCTACGTTTCGCTACGATCGCGTCAACGCGAAGTTCACGAAGAACAGAGCTAAAATGCGAAAGTTATGAGTAAAACGGGTTTTCCTATCGCCCTATTTTAATTAATTCTAATCATGAAATTTAAAAGTTCCAAACTTGACTAACAGTAGCTCCAGCATGTAGCTTATGAAATTACTAAGCTAACGCGATTTGAATGGATCAATTCGATGTTAAAACGACAATTCTATAAGCGAAACAGTTCGAATGGCATTTCTGTAAATACTAAAAGCGTACTTTTGACTTAAACAGTGAAGTTTACGCTTTCCAAACGGGATTGCGCATTCGGGAAAATACGCTAAGGATGGCGGGTTAGGACTTAGAAAAGTCCAGGGGCTCTTTAGCAAATTTACCCCCGAAGGGGTATCTTCCCATGTCAGCCGTCCGATCAAAGATAGGCGGCTTGGATTAGATGAAGAGGGGGAGAGGTGAGTGACCCGCCGGAGTTGAGGGGGATCACGGCAGCGCCACCATTGCCGACGTCATGGAGTTCACCGGAGTTGCACAAACTGGCGCTACAGTGCATTATTATCAAATTTGAAAGAACTGGGATGGAGAAGAGGCGATGGCGAACTCATTCATGCCCTCTGCGCGGCAGGGAAAGGCTCGCGTGGGCATCACTATGGCCGGTGGTGGAGAGAAGCTCACTGGAATTTTGGTTAGAGCCCTATAGGCCTCGGCTGTCAAATTAACCGCGCGGGAAGTAAGAGGAGGTTGAGGTGATGCTCACCGTGGTGAAGAGGAGGGCGGAAGCAACACGAGGAGGGCGAATTCCAATGGCAGGCGGATGGCCGGGCACTGTGGGTTTTGGTGATGCGAATTTAGGGAATGGAAACAAAATTCAACTGGAGGAATGCTTTGGTAGCTTTCTTACGACACGAAGGAGTCAGACGGAAGTCGAATCGCGGAGACGAGGCGGTGGCGCGATGGTCACCAGTGCAGCGGTT
Organism: Saccharum officinarum; assembly: GCA_020631735.1. Classification (NCBI taxonomy): domain Eukaryota; kingdom Viridiplantae; phylum Streptophyta; class Magnoliopsida; order Poales; family Poaceae; genus Saccharum; species Saccharum officinarum. The sequence goes on along the minus strand of CM036171.1, from coordinate 89,009,253 downwards.
CCGGCGGAGTTCGGCGGGTCGCTGCGAGTTCCAACGCGAGGAGAAATGGGGGAGAGACTGCGAACTGCTGGGGAAGGAGGAGTCTGTGCTCTCCTATTTGGAGTCCAAGGCGCGGACGCTCCCACCTCTCGCGGAGAACGTGGGCCCAGGGGAGGACGGCGGTTGCGGCTTCGGTGCGTGCGATGCAGGATGGCGAGAGGAGGTTGGGGGAGGAGCTGACGGGCGGGGCCGGTTGGTCAGCGAGTGAAGGGAAGTGAAAGCTTTCCACTTCGGCTTGGGCCGGCCCAACAAGGCGGCTGGGTTGAGCCACGGCCAGAGAGGAGAAGGGGGAGAGGGAGCGGGCCGTCGGGGAGAGGTGGGCCGACGGGAATGATTGGGCCAACAGGCCGAATAGGAGGGAGAGGAGTGAGAGTGAAAAGAATTCCCTTTTCTTTTTCTAAAACAGTTTTCCAAATAAGTTTTCAAATGGTTTTCAAACCCTTTTAGCATTTGGATAAAACCACTCATCACATAAAATAAAATGCAGCAACATGGGTGCATCAACAAGTTGCTAACCTAATGATTGATTTTATTTTCACCAATTTTTATTATTCCCTAAATTGAATGCACAAACAAATTCATAATTAAATCAATTTTTATCTATTTTGAAACAATGCAAAATTTAGGGTGTTACACTTATGTTTATTCTTATTTTTAGGAGTTTGTTTCTGGAATCATTGGGCTGTTTGGAAAATATGAAGAATGTATATGTTTCCAGCGCCATGCATGGTTCTGTGAGGTATGCCTATTGATACACTAGAATTTCATTTTATTTTTATAATGCTAAAAATGAATCACATTCTCAAATTTTTCTTATTACAGGCACTTCAAAAGGCATTAGAGATCATATTTACTGATGGTATGCCTGACAGTTCGGGCATTGAGTTGCTCGCTCTATTCTGTGTCAAAAATATTGTGAAAAATGATTGCAATAAAAATGACCTTGATAAGGTACATCTATGCCTTCTCTTTTACTGCTAGTAACAAATTAAGGGTACCTGGAACTTTAAGTTCATTTTGGTATTGACTGTGTTTCAGGTGCTGACGTTGCTTCCATACATCAGCAATAAAGACTACTTTGCCGAGGTTTGCTGGTAAGTCATTGTTATCCAGCCAACATGATATATATTTGATTGTTCTTGGGTTCCAATAAATAGATAAGGAGTTCCATTTTTTTTCCTTGGGGCACATGTATTTATGTCTTGTCTTGTGTGTACTTTATATCTTGCAGGAATAAATTTGCAACAACATTACAAGGACATTTTCCATTCGACAAGGTTCAATAGAAATATGACTTATGTTTGAATAGTCTATCAAATGATTCATGGATGAATTGACAATATTAACTACTGATCCGTGTTATGCTAGGCTGAGGTTCTTTGCAGGATGTACAGTTTTTTTTTTTTTTTCCAAATTCAGCTTTAGTGAGGAACATTTTGCAGGCATGCTGAAAATGGTAACCACTAACTATATATTGGAGCACCTCATTCTAATATCAACTTACTGATGTGTCCCACGGAACACATTCTGATTAAGCTATCCTTCCCTGCAGCAATTTGCCAATGAGCTAATTGACTTGGTAAAGCATGCAGAAGATAATTCTGCAAGTAACAAAGAGGTGAAATATTTACAAGATATGAGGAGTTGTATTGTTTTGTTCCTTGTTAGTTATGATTATAGGAGGCAATCGTCAGCTTAATTTTTTTTTTAAAACGTGTATGTGCAGCCATGGTACCATGGACAGCTTACCACTGAAAATAGTTGCTGTCACACAAGGTTGTTAGGATCAGGATACTATCGTTTTTTTGGCTAGCAGTGTCAGATCATAGTATTCTATCATAGTATCAGGATACTGTCAAATTTTAATTATATATTTTATGTAAGATTTGTAATATGTTATATAAATTGAATGCTATAGTATTGATTTTGATTAATTTATTTCACTGTTTATAAATTTAAGTGAAGTTCTTGGCATTATTACAAGTTTACAACACCTCTTAGCTTTAAATAGTACTTTATCATATCTGAATCATTTAAAGAAGTCATTTATATCAATTGTTGTACGGTATTGTAGGATCATAGTATCGGGATACCATGAAATTTTATGTAGGATCGTACGAAGCCTGCAGGTAGGATCGGGATACTGTAAAATTGAAGATACTAGGTAGGATCGGTATTGTTTAGATTTGGTAGGATCGTAGTATCGTAAGATACTAGGATACGGATCAGGATACTAGGAAATATTTCATAATTTCTTTAAAAATATATATCCTAATGTACACCATTATGCTTATTTTCAAATTTAATAGTAGTAGAAGTGTGTAGCTTAAAAATATATGTAGAATACATGTTATTGAATTATTTCCTATAATAGCTTATTTTGATGGTGGATAATTTAGATATACGAATTAAAGATGTTACTTTAATTTGTCTTTAATTTCATATTGACATATGTGCATAATTTGGGTGCAAAATTAGGGTTCACTTTATATTATTTTTTATAATCACACATGTGGGTAATTTATGTAAAACTTATCGAGTCATCTTAAATTACCTTTCATACATGGAGATAGATGATTATGGTCATTATAAGAATTTTTAAGATTTAATTTTCTCCTAGCGTCTCTCTTAAGGATAAGGATTATCGTACGCAGATATTCCTTTGGGGGCACTAATATTTCATGGTTGTTTGTTTTAATATTTTCCAAAAGAGCACAGTATAATGGTGGTGGTGTTTCTATGTACATTAATTTCATGGTTGTTTGTTTTAATATTTTCCAAAAGAGCACAATATAATTTGTATTATTTTTTTTTAACTTTTTACACATAAAGAACTAAATGTCTGGCATGTATCTTGATAGATGCTGCTGTTTGGTATTGTTAGTTGAGCTGTCTTAATGTTCTTCTTTCTTTTAGGTTGTTGTGTTGGAAATTATTAAGCTGCAGGAGAAGTATATTATATACGTCAAACAATATTTCCAGGGTCATATACTCTTCTGTAAGGTCTGGCAATGATGCACCCAAATGTCAAATAAATTTCTTGTTTGTATCATGAAGGAAAGTAATATTCATTCCCAACTATCGCATACTACAGGTACTTGATGAAGCTCTTGAGGTCTTCTGTAATAACGATATATTTGGTGGTTCATGTGCTGCATTGCTCGCTAACTTTTGTAACTATATTTTGGAGAAACATTGCACTGAAGAACTCAATGATAAAGAATTCGAACACGCCCTTGATAAGGTAGAACTTTATTTTTTTTATAAATTTTCCTGATATTATTTAGTACTAGAAGGATATGACTATTCTACCATGGTGGCTAGAAAAAAATGCTTGGAAATTCTTGAAAAGAATGGTGCTTAACTGCCTTCTCATGTACACATTGAAAAATGTCTAGCATTTACATCTTATTTTATTGCATCATTAGATCCAATCCTGTAATGTTTTCAAAGATTTTTTTTTAAAAAAGACTAGAGTCTCTTTCAAGATTTGATCTATTGCATGGAGTCAATTTTGTCCCTTAAAATTCAAGTTTAGGCATGAGATCATTATAACAGATCTGTTCGAAGCAAGATTACGACTGGGTGTATATGCCTGCAGAAGTATTTCATGTTTGATATAATATGGCTAAGTAGTGAGGTGTACAGATGAACGTGTATATTTTGTTTTTTTACATGCCGAAGGAACTAAGTGAGCACCAGACTTTGTAAGCCATCTAGTGGCTGATGATTGTAACCCTATTCAGCTCTAATATAAAGCTCAACCTTTCAGTGCAAAAAAAGATACTGATTAATTGTGTTATGTTCACTTCTACCAGAACAAATCTATATATCTTTGTACGATCCATTCAGATTAAATTGCAAGCAGATTGAGTAAATATTTAAGGTGGAAATATAATTTTACATTAATGAAAATTTAATCTACCTAAATTCCATTAGATCAGATAGACAGACCGATTTGAATTTCGTTGTTCAACTGATTGAGCAACAATCACGTCAGTCAAAGTAGATTGTGTAATATGGTGATGATAATTGATTAAATGCTTATTTATGATTATGCAAGAATTACTAAGGATCACAAAATGGAACATTTAATAACACTAAATAAACTCAGTAGTATTTATGGTTTTGAGATGGATCAAATCACGTTGAATAAAGAAATGTACCAAATAGTATGACTTAGAAAACAGGTGCATGAATGGATCTTTAAGTATAACAGTGACTGATTTCCAGGTGGTGAGGTTGCTCACATACATTGACGCTAAAGACCTCTTTTTCGAGTTCTATAGGTATGTCATTGTCATCCAGCATGATATATCCAATACATCAATGATAAATCCTCTTTTTAGGGATTTTTTTTGGTTTTCAACTTAACTTGCAGGAAGAAATTGGCTAGAAGATTGCTTCACAACAGAAGTGTTAATGATGTACGTGAAAGAAACGTCCTGAACAAGCTGGAGCAATGCTATGGGCAACTGTCTACTTCAAAAATTAAGTGCATGTTTACTGACATTGCCTATTCAAGAGATACACAAATACGGTTTAGAGACCATCTGTCTGCACATCCTGAGTTGAACCCTGGGATATGCATGGATGTTACAGTTTTGAGAAAAGGGTTATGGCCAACATACAGAACTTTTCATATGAAACTTCCTGCTGAGATGGTAAATAAAATGTTTCTTGTTAACCTAGGACTATATTTCCAATATGATCCTGACTCGAAGGCTGTTAATTCATCATACTCATGTGTTTTCATGTAATTCGTATCCTTTTACTTGAAATAAATATTTTACATATTTATCATTGTTTTTTAGGGGCAATGTGTTGAGGTTTTCAATGACTTTTACCAACAAAATACAATGAACAGAAAACTTGCATGGCTAGATTCCCTGGGAACTTGTAATGTCAATGCAAATTTTGCGGCCAAAACTGTTGAACTCATTGTTACGCCATGTCAGGTAATTTTGAGCTGTGCTACTATCAACAAATAGGCGATTTCAACTGCTACCTAGACCTATCTGTCATGTTTCCACATGCTTCTCGTTTTGGCAGGCTACACTACTACTGTTATTCAATGGAACCGATAGGCTTAGTTATCCTGACATTGCAACACAACTAAGCCTGCCAGATGACGATGTCAAGCCTTTGCTCTATTCTCTATCTTGTGCTGCATACAAGATTCTTGACAAAGTACCAGCTAATGGAACTGTTTCACGACACGATGTTTTTGAGGTTAATTCAAAATTTACAGACGAGAACAATATAATTAAGGTATTTCCTATTGCTACTGTTTTTTTTCTGTTGTTGACTTCGAATATTGCTTATTTACCATGTTGTTGAACTAATCATTGGTGAACAAAAAACATCGATGTGTCTATAGATACCCCACCACTATGCGTATAAGAAGAAAGAGCTTGTCAAAGACATTCACAAAGACAGTAATTGCTCAATTGAAGCAACAATAGTGCGTATTATGAAGACAAACAAGGTTATGGTCCATGAACAGCTTGTTGCAGAATGTGTTAAGAAGCTTAAGTTCAAGGTACTTGTGAACTTCTTCATAATTAGTTTAGTCCTTGTTACTTGGAACATGTATTTGCATGCTCTGAAACTTCTTGCTTTTGCTGTCAATTGCAGTGGTTTTTTTAATTTATGCATTTAATCAATTTGAGTTTTATTTTCTAATCTCTTGTTCCTGACATATAAGTTAGTTCATGCCTTATGTTGCACATATTCAAATTAGCAAGTTGCCTTGTGAAGTGAAATTATGGTGCTAACTAGCTGGCATGTATGCAAATGTCACATAGACCCCACCAAGTACATTCAAACAACATGCTGCTCTCTTCTATGCCGTGAAAACTGGGGTCTCATACTTTTGTTTAGAATATGCGCTACTGGTACATGTTCTCCATCCATGTAACTTCTTATTGGTCGGTCTATACTACAGCCTGACGTCAAAGCCATCAAGAAGCACATTGATGATCTAATTACAAGGGAGTATTTGGAACGTGATAAAGACAGTCCAGATAAATACAAATACATTCCTGATTCGTGATTGCCGCCAAGGGAAGACAATTTTGAAGAGTGCAGACCTACGATTTCTTGGTGCTTCAAAAAAGACTTAATACTCCCATATATGTTGTTATTAGTTGTTTTGTACATTCGGCCAATATTTGGGATTTTGTGACTAGGTCCAGATTGGCTTAAACTTAACATCCCCTAGGGTTATCCTTATTTTTGATCCAAGAATAACCTTTTTTCTATTGCACCCTGTAACCTTATGAACTACAAAAACTCGTCATAGAAATGATAGCTTTTGTGAGGGCAAAGCAATGCACAAGACGTGATATCTTGAAACATTTATCGACGGTGAACCTTGCATAGGTGCACTTGATAACTAGTATGATTTTCGCTTGCTATCATGGCTGTAATAATGGGCGGAGCCGCAAGCAGAAATGCAATAGTTGCTGCACTGAATCTGCCAAGCAGAAGCAATAGAAGGACGTGATGTACCTTGCATTGGTGCAGTTGATAACTAGTATGACTTTCGCTTGCTATCATGGCAGCAATGGGTAGGGCCGCAAGAAGAAACGCAAGAGCTGCTGCACTGAATCTACCAAGCAGAAGCCAAAGCATAAAAGGATGTGATCTATTTGTACTCTGTTTTTGCTTCCGAGTACCCGTTGAAGGGACCGTGACGCCAAAGAGGGGGGGGGTAAATTAGGACCACTTAAATACTTCTACTCTAACCTATGGGCTGCAATTTCTACGTAGTCAAAACCTATGCAACAAAGTAATCTATCTAGATGTGCATATAAGGTTTTGCTAAGTGTGTTGCTATCTCTACCATAAAAGAGTTAAGCAACCTAGGTTTCAATCCTAACAATTAGCCTACTAGCTGAACTAGGAAGGTAAAGCACGCAACCTAAGTTACCAATGTAAAAGCGGAAGCTAAAGGGTAGAGAATGCAAACTACCATCGACAACTCTAGTATTTTTACGGAGGCATCGAGAAGCTCATCGCTTCTCCCTAGTCCTCATTGCATTGATTTACAAAAACAAAAATGTTAAAAAAAGCACAGTCATTTTATTTTCTGAGTTGCACACATATACATTTCGATTTACAACCGGACAAACATGCAGTTACAAACAAAATCACTATGACTTACAAGTCATTGTGTATGCCCACGTCCAGTGTGCATGGGCGTGGGAGCGGCCCACGCAAGCCTAAACCACCTCCCGCAGGCTGCGATCATTATTTTGTTTGTCTGTTTTCTTTTTTCTGTCCGATGTTATTCTTCTGTCTGTTTTTTCCTGTTTGATCTTTACATTTTACTGTGTTTTAAACAGATACATAACAAGAAAAATACACAACAAAATATAGCTCAAAATACTACCCAGAAATATTTGAATCAAATCAAAAACAAAAAGTTACAAAAAAACAAAAGCAAACAGTCGTTTTATTTTCTGAGTTGCATAGAAATACACATCAATTTACAAACGGCACAAGCAGGCATTACAAACAAAAATCTCTACAACTTACAACGTCATTGTCTATGTGCGTGTCGTGGGCCGCTGTCAAGCGTGCCAAGCAAAGCCTAGACCCTCCTCACGTGGGCTGCAATTACAGCATGTTTCAATTATTCAGAGTTACAAACCAAAAGATTATAACCATACTTACAATATAAATACATACAGACTTAGTACCAAACAAAACAAGCAGTTACATAATAAAAACCAATTACAGCATTCTAATCCATAAATCGAGTTACAACATATTTAAATGTCTGGAGTTACAACATAGATATACACCAACTTACAATAAACAAAGAGAGCAGTTATAAGAATAAATTGAAAACAACATTTAAATCACAGATTGAGTTACACCATGTTTGAATATTCTGAGTTATAGCACAAATACACAACACCTTACAACAAAAGAAAGTAGGCAGTTACAAGAAAAAAATTAAAAACAACATTTGAACCACCAATCGAGTTTCAGCGTGTTTGAATATTTAGAGTTACAGCACGAGTTATATCCTAATAAAACAGACAGTTCCAGTAGCAGCCCGCGCGCGACAAACACTCCGCGCGTGGGCCGCGGGAGTGGCCAACACAATCATAAAGCCCCCTCCTGTGGGCCCTAGGTGCTACTATTATTATTATTATTATTATTATTATTATTATTATTATTATTATTATTATTATTATTATTATTATTATTTTGTTTCGATCTCTATTTGCTTTCCTTTTTATTTTTGACTCCTGCATTTTACTGTGTTGCAGAGAGGAACACAACAAATAAAAAATTATAATTCAAAAAACAGAGCAAATTACTACACCGCGGAGGCTTACAAAAAACCAATTAAAACAAACAGTTTACAAAACAAATAAATCTACAACATGGATCAATGTTCAGAGTAAAATCACTGTTACAGAGACACAATTACAACATATTTCAATTATTCATAGTTACAAACCAAAATTGCAACAATACTTACAACACAGATACATACAGAATTACAACCAAACAAAACAAGCAAACTACATAGATAAAACTAAATACAACATTTTAATTCATGGATCGAGTTACAGCATGTTTGAATGTCTAGGAGATACAGCAAAGATAGACATCTACTTACAACACAAGAAAGTGAACAGTTACGTGAAAAAATTTAAAACAACATTTAAAAGCACCGATTGAGTTACAGCAAGTTTGAATATTCAGAGTTACAGCACGTATATACATCGACTTACAACACAAAAAAGAGAGCAGTTACAAGAAAAAATTGAAAAACAACATTTAAACCATAGATCGAGTTACAGCATGTTTGAATATTCACAATTACAGCACAAATACACAACACGTTACAACAAAAGAAAGTGAGCGATTACAGGAAAAAATTGAAAACAACATTTCAACCACTGATTGAGTTTCATCAAGTTTCAATATTCAGAGTTACAGTACAAGTTACATCCCAATAAAACACATTACAACAGCCACTACTACATAGTTAAAAGTTGAAATAAAAACAAACCACTTACAAAAACAAAACTCCAGTTCTAAGGAAACGATCAAGAAACATCAAATATTACGATCCATCTATACAAAGCATGCTACTCAACAAAAAGGACCTCTCATTCGCCCTTGTGTCGGTGGATCTTCCAGAGCTTTCATTGGAGCAAGGACCCAAGCAACTCGACGATGAGCAGTTCTGGCTCGCGAAAGCATTTCAGATGAACAAAGGTCAATGGTGGAACCGGACCTCTCGTTCGCCCTTGCACCGGAGGATCTTTCGTTGGAGCTAGGGCCCTAGCACCTCGGCGACGACCATTCCTGGCTCACGAATAGCTTATATATATATATATATATATATATATATATATATATATATATATAGGCAATGCACAATAGCTTATGTGCATGCATCGGAGAGATTTGGTGCAGTCACACTACCGCAGACTGCGGGTTTGCCGAGCGCCTGAGACGCTCGGCAAAGGCCGAATTGCGCTCGGCAAAGGCTTTGCCGAGCGCAACGCTCAGCAAAGGGCTCCCGGCAACGAAATGCTCGGCAAAGGCTCCTTTGCCGAGCGTCTTTTATCGGGCGCTCGGCATTTGCCGAGCGCCTAGGCGGCCCTCGGCAAAGAAAAGCGGCGGTCACGGCGTGACGTTTTCTTTGCCGAGCGCCTCTAGTAAGGCGCTCGGCAAAGAGCAAACTAATTTTTTTAAAAAAAATTTCTTTGCCTAGCGCCTCCAGCCTGGCGCTCGGCAAAGAGCAAAAGAATTTTTTTAAAAAAAATTCTTTGCCTAGCGCCTCCAGCCTGGCGCTCGGCAAAGAGCAAACTAATTTTTTTAAAAAAAATTCTTTGCCTAGCGCCTCCAGCCTGACGCTCGGCAAAGAGCAAACTAATTTTTTTAAAAAAATTCTTTGCCTAGCGCTTCCAGCCTGGCGCTCGGCAAAGGATTGCCTTTGCCGAGGGCCAAGCCTGAGGCACTCGGCAAAGCTGGGTAAGCTGCCGTGTTGCAGCGCTAAATATGGCAGCTTTGCCGAGCGCAGCGCCAAAAAGCGCTCGGCAAAGGCTCTTTGCCTAGCGCTGCGCTAGGCAAAGCTGCAATCCAGATTTCATTTTTTTTATTTTTTGCTTTCTATCGCTGCAAACACAACAAATCATATATATACATCAAATGGATATCACCATGAACATAAATAACACCATTTATATCACAATTTCATCGCTTTTATCACCACCGTCACCATATATATCACAATAGCACTAAGAATTATACTTGCAGAGAACAACGTACACGAATATACTATATATGGTTAAGCCATACTACTACGTATCTTGCAAGCACAGAGAGATTGCAATACGATATTCTTCTTAGTGCACTTACATACGAGACAAATTAAACGAGGACTAGATAAATCGGCACACACCTATGCCAGCTGATACCCTAAACCACTTGCCATCCGCGCTTTTGCGCGGCACACCGGGACTCCATGGCTTCTTCACGCGTCACGTTCAATTTGCCATTATACCAGCACGTAGTAGAAGGCACCATGCTGGAGCGGCTCGACTGTGCAGCCTGACGCATCGACGGGGACGGGCTCGAGGTCGAGGCCGCGCTCGCCGACGCCGCGGAGCAGCACGGCCGCCTCGCCGAACGTCGCCCTCACGTCGAGCCTCGCGGCCGCGACGTTGTGCGCCATGCTCTTGCCTGTGACGGTGTCCGTGATGCACAGCGCCACGACGCCCTCCTGCGCCGCCGCCGTGGGCGCCGCGGCCGCGGCCGCGGCTGGCGCACCGCCGGTGCTGACACCGACGACGGCCCCGGCCCCGGGCACTGCCGCCAGTCCTGCGTCCATGTAGAGAGATAGTCAAACATACGGCGAGGGGGTATTTAGTGCGTCCAAGTTATTGCGCGTGGCCCGTGAATTAAGAAATCGAAGGGTTTGAGGAAACCCAAGTAAAAACGACAGTCCAGTCAATGCATGCGTGCATGAACAGAGCCTTGAATTGCCATGCCATGCACACACGCGCACGCCCGCACGCTCGCTCTAGGTAAAGACGCCTCCGCAGTGTGAAAAGAAGTTTTCAAAAACGTACATACTGTACGCATGCAAAATTTAACTTCTTCTAACCCTTTTCTACGACAGAGAGAAGCTAGCACTACATCCATCAAATAAATTCTAGATCTAGATGCATTCTCCGTTAAAATGTCTAAAGTATAATCAAATAGATATGATAAAAATATTAATGTGTATGACATTAAATAAATATACTATGAAAACATATTTAATGCCTATTCTAGTACGATAAATATAATAACAGAAGGGGCAAAAGATGGATTCGTTACGTGCAGCATTGGATGCATCCACACATGATGATATGGTGTTTTGTCACAACGAAATAGTTCATAACTAACTTACGTGACAACGTGCACGAAACGTTACCAAATTTCGACCATAGCCTCCACATGTGCTCCAAAGACGTTTCGCTAAGTTTCGTGATTTTCGGACTTTGTTTGCATTTTTTATAATTTAATAGCACTTCACGCGCAACTTGGTCGCCGTGTTCCGTGTGCGAGATGTTCGATATTTCATGCGTGCTGCAGGATACGGCCTTAACATACGCTAAGTAACGCGAATATCAATTTTCGAACCGTCCAATTCGGAGATTCGATACACCTACAGTTCAAAGACGCGTTTATCGGAGAAATTCAATTAAATCAAATAAACTAACGATATATAGTAAAAAGATTTAAAAAAGTACCAAAACTTAACATATACTTTTAAATAATGTGTAATGCATGACAAAAAAGTTTGAAAGAAAAAAACAAAAAAAAGAAAATTCTTTGCCGAGCGCCAAAGGTCAGCGCTCGGCAAAGAGGTGCTTTTGCCGAGCGCCAAGGTTGGCACTCGGCAAAGAGCCACCTTTGCCGAGCGCCTAACGGAGGGCGCTCGGCAAAGACCGACGGTAGGCGCCCGGTATGTTCTGCGGTGGCTCTTTGCCGAGTGCTATCCTTTGCCGAGCGCCTGACGCTTGGCAAAGACGTTCTTTGCCGAGTGTTTCTCTTTGCCGAGGGCATGGCGCTCGGCAAAGGAATCTTTGCCGAGCGCATTCTTTGCCGAGAGCCCGACGCTAGGCAAAGGTGGCCTTTGCCGAGCGCCCGATAAATAGTGCTCGGCAAAGACCCAGGCGCTAGGCAAAGGCACTGTCTGCCGTAGTGGTAGAGATCCGGTGCGTGCCACGTCGACTAGCAATTGGAGATGACCATTGGAGATCTTCACATCTGGTGTGACCAACAATGTGACAACGGAGAGATCTGGTGTATTGTAGCCTCCTCCAATCTATGCCGCAACCCTCTCTAGAAGAGCACTTGGGTGCGACCTCCAGTGAGGTAACTGGTGAGCTCCAGTGAGGATCAAGGCTCGCCTGCGTCAAACTAGGCTCTCGAAAGGGGAAACTGTTGGGGTGTGAAGGCTTGAACCTGATGGTTCCTCCAACTTATGCTAACCACACCTTTGTGAGACCATTACTGTCATGACCCAGTCATGCCAACCCAATTAACTTAAAAATTTAAGCATAATCTGCACCTAAAAATTTCATTTTTCAAAAACCTTCTTTATTAGCTCTACACATTCTATGCACTTTATGCATTTGAATTTAAATTAGAAACCAAACTGTGAAGAAACTAAACAAAACTGAACACAACACATTTTGGCGGAGCCTCCGTCAATCATGACGGAGTCAAAACCTTTGCACGGTCAGATTCAGTCGAACGCTAATGGAGTGTCCATCGCTAGGGAAGGACCATCCGTCAATGCACGCCGACACCTGTCTCATGCAGCAGATAAGGTGTCACACACACCCACCTGACCCCACATGTCAGCACACACTCTCTCACACAAAACACTCCCACCAGCCCTCCACCCTATCTCTCTCAATCCCATTCTACAGAACTTAGAAAACAAGAATAGAGAAAGGAGAAGAGGAAGGAGGAGAAGGAGGAGGTAGCACCCCATGGCCAGAGGGTGACACTAGCGGCCTCCTGCACCACCCTCATGCCATCAACTTTACCGGAGTTGGAGGAGAAGGGTACCCCGAGCTTCATATTCTTCCTCGAGCTCCCATGGCGGCCCCAACTCAATCTCCTTCCCTAGGCTTCCCAGGCAAAACATGCTGCTGTGGGTGAATGTTCCTGTCATAATGCCGCTGCACTCCTTGAGATAACGAGCAGACTGAAATAAAGCAGCAAGCCTTTTCTCTTCAGCACTGTCAATTTCCAGTCTTCGCGTTTCTTCGGCCTCGCCCTCGCCCTCATCATACTGCTCAACTCTCGACAAGTTCCAAATCAAGTCCCCGGGTAAAATCACTTCAGAACCATAAACCAGAAAGAATGGAGAGTACCCGGTTGCTCTGCTCTACTGCGTATGAAACCCCTAGACTACCTTGGGCAATTCATCCATCCACTTGCTGCCGTAATCCCTGAGTTCATCATATAGCCACAGTTTTAACCCCACAAGTAGGAGAGCATTGGCTCATTCAACCTGTCGATTGGCCTGTGGGTGAGCCATAGAAGCATAATCTATACTAATGCCACAATCACTAGCCCATGCTCTGAATTCTTTAGCTGTGAAAGGTGATCGCAAATCAGTAATGATCCTGTTGGGCATCCCAAAGTGGTAAAAATGCTCTACATAAATTGGACTGCCTTGGCAGAAGTGAATTTGACCAGAGGTTGGTACTCAATCCACTTTGTAAACTTGTCAATAGCCACATAGATGTACTCGAAGCCTCCGAGGGCTCTCTTGAGTGGTCCAACCATATCAAGCCCCTAGCAGGAGAAAGGCCATGATGGCGGGATGCAAATGAGTTTGTGGGAAGGGATGTGTGCTTGCCTAGCAAAGAACCGGCATGGTTTGCAGTGACGAACCAAATCTTCTTCATCTTTGAGTGTCGTAGGCCCGTAGTAGCCAGACTGAAAAACTTTGCCTACTAAAGTTCTAGAAGCCGCATGATTTCCACAACAGCTTGAATGGATTTCATCAAGAATTTGCTTGCCTTCTTCAGGTGATATGCACTTCAAAAGTACTCCCGATGATGTGCCTCGACGGTATAACCTGTCTCCAACTAAGGCATAGTTCTTGCTCCACTGGGTAACTTGCTCTGCTTCTACCTTGTCGGAGGGCAGCTTTTGCTCTTTGATGTAATCAATGAACACTTGAGTCCAGGTAGGATTAACAGTCAATACCTGTCTATCAGGCATGGGTGTATCTCCCGAGTGATCTGTTACCTCAGTAATGGAGGATTGAGTCAATTCTTGAACAAAAACACCACTTGGGACAGCGGCTCTATCAAACCCCAGCTTGGCTAAGATGTCGGCACCAACATTGAGATCTTTGACCACATGATGGAATTCTAGACCCTGGAAGTGTCTCTCTAGCTTGTCAAGTCAAATCTTGGACCGCAGCGGAGGGAAGTGTCATACTCCTAGACCAAAACAGTGCAAGTGTGTGGAATATTTTTGGTGGAATTTATACTTGTTGGATAGGATCTCTTTTTTCTAGCTTTTGAATTTGAGACATGGCTACCTTTATTCTTTTCATGAGCCTTGGAGACCTTCATTGTGTCTCTCTCTTCTCTTTTTTCCTATACTTTGGGACCTTCATGTGTCCCATTCTTTTTCTTTTTGCATAGCCTTGATGTCTTTTTCTGAAATACGCTAGAGAGATCGTATTTATAAAACATGGAGTATTTATTTTGTGGATGGAAATGCATGTTGTAGCGTATTCCCAGTGTAGGAATAGTTGTTTATATGTGGCATGTACGTGAGTTTTGATCTTAGGGGCATGAAATGACTCTCGATAGGGGTCACAAAACTTGACAAGACTCAACACAAGAGTAAGAGGCATATGTGGAAGGTTTTAATCATGAATGATCATATATGGCTTTGGTAGGTATTTGAATATCATTCAAGGAACATGCTATTTGAATTTTTGTTTTGTAAATAAATCCCAAGTACTTTGCAAGAATTGAGCAAGAGTTATGTCATCCTACTATATCTCATTTGTCAATTACTTAGATAAATTGGGTTCCCTACTAAAGAGTGTTCACAAGTTTTTAGGAATATTAACGAGAAATGAAAAGTATGCAAACTTTTTTAATCATAGAAAGACATGGAGATGGAGCATGTTTCTTATTTATTCCATTTTAAAGCTTCTTTAAAGTATGCAGTGAGAGAGGATAGTTGCGCAAATTGAATTTTGAATTTGTCCATCTTTTGTGCAACTGAGTTAGAGGTGAGTGTGGTTCCTCCCCCATACTTGTTTTCTTGCCTGATCTTATTTGACACAAAATAAGAGAAGAAAACAAGTGCAACAAATATATTTCTAATAATAAAAACTTTATTCAATGATAAATTGTAGGCCCATTACATGATGAAATTCAAAATGATATGAATGAAAAGCTTAAAAGGAAATGATGCACCTAATTTATTTGCACAGTGGGAGTGGTCTAAAGGGGTTCAGCCAAAGCATCCACGACTCCTGCTGCCCTAGCCACCTTTTCTAACTTTTGGTCTAGCTTAAAGCGTAAGCTGTTGATGTCATCGACCAGGTCTCTAACTTTGATGAGTTTGGTGGCTAGGTTTTCATTAAGCTCCCAAAGAAGCTCCCGCATGCTAGCGTTTTTGGCGCTAAGAGAGGCGATGGTAGGTGTGTCCTCATCATCGTTGCTCTCATACTACCCTGCGGGGTGCCTGATTGGAGGCAGCTTTCTAAACCTCTTGATTTTAAGAGGTGTGCCTGAGGATTCTGACCCCTTCCCGGAGGGAGTCGGCTCACTTACCGGCTTGTTAGCCGGCTTGCGCATGAGCGTCTTCCCATACCTACCATCGGGTTTGCGCATACCAACTACAGTGTAGGAAGGGCTCGGGCTAGCAGATGGTAAGGATGAACTAGCGCGCGTCACGGAGTTGCCTGAAGGTGTTACATTGGTACGCTTGCTAGATTCGCTACTAACGAGGGCCTTCCGCTTGAGGCTGATGGCGCCGGTGGTAGGTCGTGTGGGCGCCGTCTTCTTCTCCTTGGCTCCACCCTTGGGCGCATTGGAGCACACCGTGGACTTCAATCTTGAGCCACCACTCATGTAGCTTGGAGGTGGTATGATGGTGAGTGGCATCTCTATGATGAGCCTTGCCTCCTCCCGAACATAGGAGCTCTCGGGAGTGTAGTCAACCGACAAGGGAGCTACATCTAAGTCATAGATGGAGCCTGAAGCCTTGTAAAGCGAGAGTGCGTAGCTGGCCATTACTACACTAAGAGCTTGAGAGCTTGGAAGTGTTTGTGTGAGGGAGAAGAGAAAGCTTGAAGTTTGGTGTGAGAAGAGAGGCTAGGGAGTGGCTTTTATACCTAGCTCTACCTCTACCATGATGGAAACGAACCTGACACCGCCATGGAAACGATACACTAAGGATCAGCAAGAGGTACGCGAAGATAGAGGGCCAGTGAAGCCAGGTGGGGTGCGGCCACACCCAGGGTGCGCCCGCACCCCCAGCTCCTCCCCTTGGTACGAGTTTTCGTCCACATTCAAATGCATGCATGGGGATTCTAGTGATGCTAGTGTTGGATTTTTATTCGCCACTATCACAAAGTGATAAAGCAGGATATGTTTGTGATCAAAGTGAATCAAAAGAGAATATTCATAATTCAAATTCAAATTCAAATTGCATGATCTTGCATTTAATGAATGAATATACATAAGTCCAACAAGAATCAAGCAAAGATAAGCAAGAATCATGGTTTGTCTAGTGAGGGCATTTTGGTCATTGTACCATGATGGCTTGTTTAAAAGACAAATATTTATATTTTTTAGTAAATGAAAGAATATGTTAGCATGGTCATATTTTTATGTTTTCATAAGTTTTGAACAAATTTATCAAAAGCTATTAAATCTATTTTATCTATTTCTATGTTAAAGTCAAAGTTATGAGAAGGCTCAAGGAAAATTTGTAAATGTTGACCATTGACATTGAAAATGTTATGGTCATCATCTTGGATGGTGATCGCACCATGTGACGAAGTGTTGATTATGGTGTAGGGTCCTTGCCATTTGCTTCGTAATTTTCCTTCACCGAATAGCTTGACTTGGGAGTTGAAAAGAAGAAATTTATCTCCCTCCTTGAATTGCTTGTACTGGATTTGGTGATCGTGCCATCTCTTTGTTCTTTATTTGTAGAGCTTGGCACTATGATATGCCTTCTCTCATCATTCTTCTAGTTCAACAATTTGCTTTTGGCGATTACTTCCGGCTTGCTTCACATTCATGTTCTAGCTTTTTATGGCCCAGTGAGCTCGATGCTCAAGCTCAACTAGTAAATGGCAGCTTTTTCCATAAACTAGCTAGAACGGTGACATGCCAATGGGTGTCTTATAAGCTGTCCTGTATGCCCAGAGTGCATCAGGTAGCTTATCTTTCCATCCTTTTCCCATTGCATTGACCATTTTTTGCAAGATATTTTTATCTGTTTATTGGAAGTTTCTGCCTGACCGCTTGTTTGGGGATGTTACGGGGTGGCAATGTTGTGCTTGGCGCCAAGTTCTTTCAGGAAAGCTCTGAAGGTTTTCTCAATGAAGTGGGATCCTCCATCGCTTATCACCATTTGAGGTGTTCCAAAGTGAGGGAAGATTACTTCATGAAATATCCTCCTTGCGTGTCTGGCGTCAGCAGCTCTGCATGGTAGAGCTTCCACCCGCTTTGACACGTAGTCGACGGCGATAAGGATGTACTTGCTATCATGAGATTTTTGAAATGGTCCCATGAAATCAATGCTCCAGACATCAAATAGCACCACTTGCAGGTTGTAGTGGAGAGGCATTGCATTGCGAGCTGTAACGCCACCTTGTAGCTGACATTTTTGACACCTTCGGATGACCTCCTTGGTGTCTTCGTACATCGTCGGCTAGAAGAACCCGCATTGCTAGATTTTGGCTTGTGTGCGGAATACTCCGTAATTGCCTCTGTATGGCGCTGCATGGCATCTCTCGATGATTTGCAATCCTTCTGTTGTTGGTACACATCTTCTGAGCAAGCTGTCAGAGCATACCCTGTACAGGTATGGGTCGTCCCAAAGGTGATGTCTCCTTTCTGCTTGCAGTTTTCTTCTGTTTTCGCTCAGTGGTACATAGCCTAAAACCATGAAATTCATGATGTTTGCATACCACGGGTTTGTGTCCATCACCTTGAGTAGCATGTCATCGTGTAGGAAGTCATTTATTGATAGCTCCTGCATGTTAGTGACTTGCAAACACGATAGATGATCAGTGACAGTATTCTCTACTCCCTTTTTATCTTTTATTTCAATGTCAAATTCTTGGAGTAAGTGAATCCATCTTATTAACTAGGGTTTAGCATCTTTCTTAGTGAGCAGATATTTTACTGCAGCATGGTCAGTATTAAAGATAACTTTTGCACCCACTAAGTAAGACCTAAATTTGTCAATAGCAAAAACGACTGCTAGGAGCTCTTTTTCTATGGTAGCGTAGTTAAGCTGTGCTCCTGTCAGCGTTTTGCTAGCGTAAGCGATCGCATGATGCTTCTTATCTTTGGTTTGGCCAAGGACCGCACCAACAACATAGTTACTTGCATCACACATGATCTCGAACGGCAGTGACCAATTGGGTAGTTGGATGATTGGTGCTAAGACGAGTGCTTTTTTGAGAGTGTGGAAAGCAGCTAAGCACTCATCTGTGAACTCAAAAGGAGCATCCTTAGCTAATAGGTTAGTAAGGGGTCTAGCGATTTGTGAAAAGTCCTTGATAAACCGCCGATAGAACCCTCCATGACCTAGAAAGCTATGGATTCCTTTGATGTTCACGGGGTGGTAGTTGCTCAATGACCTCGATCTTGGCCTTGTCTACCTCTATTCCCCTCTCAGACACAAGGTGCCCAAGAACGATGCCTTCACGGACCATGAAGTGGCACTTTTTCTAGTTAAGTACCAGGTCCTTCTCTTGGCATCTCTGCAAGACTTTGTCTAAATTCTTTAGAAAGTGGTCAAAGGTTTTGCCAGACTAAAAAATAGTCCATGAACACCTCCATGATTTCTTCAATCATGTCTGAGAAGATAGACATCATGCACCGTTGGAATGAAGTGGGTGCATTGCACAACCCGAATGACATTTTATGATAGACGTATGTTCCATATGGGCATATAAACATCGTCTAGCTTTGATCATCGGGGTGGACGGGAATTTGATGATATCACAAATACCCATCAAGAAAATAGAAGAAACAATGCTTTGCTAGCCACTCTAACATTTCATCAATGAAAGGCAGTGGGAAGTGGTCTTTCTTTGTTGCCGCATTGAGCTTCCGGTAATCAATGCACATTCTCCACCACGTGACGGTACGTTGTGGATTTAACTCATTTTTATTATTTTCAATGACCATCATTCCTCCTTTCTTGGGAACCACTTGGATAGGACTGACCCAGTCTGTCGGGTATCAATATTGGGGACACCCAACCAAAGGAAGTAAATGGCACATCTGTGTCGACCACCTGAGGCTCAGGGGACAATCTTCGTCTTGCCCGACCCTTGTGCCCCGTTGGGAGCAATCTCCATCTCGCCCGACCCCTGCAACGTAAGCACGGGAGCGCCCGACCACCTTGGCATACTTCTACCTCACCCGAGGGATGCGTAAGGCCCTCGGGCAAAGCTGGGAGCCATGTGGGCCCCTACCGCGGCACCCATTTCCAATGATGGGACAAACATGACCATGCACAGTGAATGGGAGCATGGGAGCCGTGTTATGAACTGACATGACTCTAGTCATTCCACCACGATGATGTCCATGCCTCTACAGCAATAGGGGTAACAGCAACTATACTACCTAACCCCCTCTCTATGCAAATCCAAGCACACGTATTGTCCATCCTCGATGATACAAAAGCACACAAGATGAAGCATGGCCACAACGCGTTGCACTAGCGGATGGAGGGGTCAAAAGCTTGACGCCCATTGCGTCTCTGCACTACAGGGTAAACTGCTCATGCCGGATAAGGAGGAAGACAGCCACACCTGAGGCCACCTTTCTGTTTGTCTCTTTCATCTTTTCCCTTTCACATTTTTACCAATAGTGTAACCCGACCCCTCCCCTTGAGAACTATAAAAGGGGAGGCAGAGGCCACATCTAGGAGGACCCTCGATTGAAAACACAACTCTCTGCCCAAGCACTCAAACTCACACACCACCAAAGAGACTTGAGTTCCGCTCCCTCTCTCGAAAGCTTGTAACCCCTACTACGTGCACTCCGGTGCAAGGCAACATGAGCAGCAGTAGAACCCACTGGATGTAGGGACATTTTTGCCCGAACCAGTATAAACCCTTGTGTTCGCATTGCACACCATGAGGGCCTACATGCACAGAAACAAATTTACTTGTCTTAGTGTCTAGGGTGCGGTTCTAGACATTGATAGTTGGCGCGCTAGGTCAGGGGACTCTGCACATCACAATCCGTTTTGCCAGGCTTCGGATGACCGATCACCGCGTTTGCTTCACTTTGGGCTCCCATATCCAGAGCCGGCGTGACCGCCGCTCAGCAGCGCTACCATGCGCCATGCACACTGGCGTGCTCACTCCAGTGAGCCAACCGGCCAATCCATAGCACCCATCGGGGCAGCTCGGCGTGCTGAGCACACTGGTGCCCACTGCGCCACCGAAGGGCCCACCGCCGGTGAGCTCCGGCCGGCGGAGCCCCTCCTCTGCTCCCCGTGTGGCTGACCGGTGGGGTCAACTTGGCCCGTGAGGCCCAGCAAGCAGTGCCTCAGTGCAACGCTGGGGTGTAGATCCGAGTGCATCTAGCAAATAGGGCCGGCTGGTTTTTCAAAAGAATAAAGAAAATGATTTCCATATTTTTTTAAAGCTTTGAAAAATTCATAACTTGAGTTATATTGCTCCAAAATTGATGAAACAAATTTTGTTAGGTTTCTTGTGACTGGATCTACAGTATAAAATTATTGTATGTCAGTTTTGAGATACTTTTATATAGAGCTTTATTTAATTCTTGAAAATGTTGTTATCTTAGGAAATGCATAGTAAATAATATATGTCACAGAAAAATGTGGTTCCAATGTTGTTGATCTACTTATGGGATGTGCTTTCCGTGAAAAATATATGATATGCATGTTCTATGGAAGAAAAGGGCTAAGTAATTTATGTGTATTAATTGTTATTTTCTTGTAAAATTGCTAGGGCTAAAAATGTGCATAATACATGTATGTGAAACTTTTTCTACAGTATTCCTATGATGTGTAGATTATGGAAAAATATGAAATCTGTTCTTGATACTTTTCATAGTACAAAGTATTTTCATGTGCAATTATGCCTTGGTCCTTGTCTTTTTGTGTAGGCTGTTGTACTTATCTAATTGACTTGTAAATTTTATGGTTGGCTACTTATTGCATGATGAAGCCACTGTAATTTTCTCAGAATTTTCTAAATACAGAAATATGTGTTTTTTGTTCAAACCTTATTTAAAATAGAATTAATTAAGATTCCTTAATGCATGTTTATTTAAAATGTGTTGCTTTGGTGTATTTTTTAAGCACTAAATAACCTGCTAGTATGACTAACATATTAATGATATGTGTTATGTATGCATGTCTTGTTTGTTGCATGCTTTATTTTATCAGAGAGGAGATTTGCACCTACTCGGTAAAATAGAAATGAAATTGCGCATCTACATGCAAGCATTCATGTTCATCATACATCATTTCCATCCTATGCACATTTCTTATAGTTACATATGCACATGCATCGTACAGGATCACAGAAGGAGCCACCAGTAGCAGTTCCCGAGGAGGAGGCCGAGGTCGACCAGCAGGATGTTCTTGCACAGGAGGTGCAAGAGGCCAAGGAGCAAGGCGAGGAACTTCCCGAATGCGTTGATCAATAGCAGAGTGTTGATGGTAGATAAGTATCATTTTTAACCGTCAACATAGCATGAGAAATGATCTAAATATAAATACTATCTAGATATAGGGGTTACACAGATAGAATTCCGCCAGTTTTGGTGAATATCTATTTCTGCACGGGGTTATCAGGAAATAACCAAAGGAGGTCCACATGTCAGATTTACATAGAGAGAAACTGACCATACTATGAAAAAGAATACTCTAGTAGACTCAAGAAGATATTCTCCCGGAGGGTAGGGCCCACAGGCCAGGCAACAAGGGCGGCCGCCCCTGGGCCTGGGCGCCCGCCCCACCCAAGTGGCCAATCAGATGCAATCTCGTGGATCATACCTCCACCGCCTTTGAGGATCAATAATAATCGTTCATCAAGGTCAGTTTGATCCAAGGGCTGTGGTTCTTCCTAGGGAGCTATATAAGCAAGGCTCCTAGCCCCAGAAGAAACCCTAATTCATTCAATTCATTCATCTCATTCCATTTAGAGAAGCCCTCGAGCCACCATCTCAATTAGATCTCTAGTTTAGCATAGCTACATAGGATTAGAACTAGAAGGAGCTAAGCATTGCTTGATTTTCGGATCTGTCAAGAGAATACTTAGTAATTCTCTCCTACTTTTGTATTTGTTCTTATATTATTCATCTAGTTCATCATTTGTATGAATATGACTTTAGTCTATTCTATCATATTGGATATGACTTTGCTCTATTTGATTATGTTCTCAATTATATTGTTCTTAGTCTACTTTGATTATATGCTTGGTATAGTTCGATCAGAATTATATTTAAGTATAGGATCGTATAGCGCTTGCTCATTGAATTCATGGTTGAGTGGAAAACATTGTGTAGGCATGGTACCTATACCGTATTTACCTACGATTGCACCCTATAATCCGGATCGTGTGGTAGATTGCGGGAGTGACAGTCCTATTGAGTCCTTTGTAGTCCACCTCCCGAGTATAGGGCAGGCAGAGCACAACTATTACAAGGAAGTGACGACTATGTTCTATATCTTCCTTAGTAATATCACTATGCGTAGATAGAATCTTTTCTTGCCATGATTGCCAAGTGTAATTGCACTAATCATCGTATGCTTTGACCTTATAGTTAGAATAACTTAGGATTTATCCTTATAGTTCATCCTAATCCATGCTAGTGCTATATATCTAGAGTAATCTATTGAGATGTTTATCATTATATGTGGATATGTGCTTACCAGTTATCCTTTATTACTATTCATATATTATTTATCTTGTGACACTTACCCTGTATGAGAAGATAGATAAAGACATGGTTATGCTCTCCATTAGCACATGCAGTGATGCTCATTATTCATTATCCTTAGCATCCCTTCCTAGTGGTAAAAATATAAATAACGATACCTGGATTACTCCAGATTAAAATGCTACATCGGTATTATTTGTGCGAAGGATTTCAAATTTATTTTAGAGAAGCATTTGCATATTTTAGTACTAGCACCTTTAGTGTCAAGCTGGGGATGACAACCAAGCTTAAGTGGCGTTAGAGGTGTCAACAAGCATTTTTGGTGCCGTTGCCGGGGAAGGTTGAATTGCTATCCAAAGGATAATGAGCCATCACTTGCATCCACTAATGTGATCGAGAAACCATCGTACTTCTCTACTCATACAGCCTTACCCTTGTCTTTTGTCTATTTTATATATTATATATAGGGTAATGTATGAGCAGGTTTGGCCATCTAGATAACTTCATCGATAATCTAGAATTGTTATTCAGAAGAGTAAGAGCCAAACTAAAGAGAGTTCAGACAGAAACATCATCACCTCAGCTTGAAGCTCCACTCTCTGATTCGGAAGGCAAACCAAGCATAGTTCAGAACTTAACACCAGAGTTCGACGCTATGGCGAACAAGTCACTCTGCGAGTTCTCAGCTCTAACTATAGCTAACATTCGGACTGGACCTGTGGCGGAGATTGAGCAGAACTTTGAGGTAAAGCCGGCATTGATCGACATGGTGCAAGCTAGCCAGTTTTGTGGGAAGGCACATGAAGATGCTAGTGCTCATCTCCAACACTTCCTGGAGATCAACAACACTTTTACCATCAAGGATGTCCCTAGAGATGCCATACTACTTCGCCTCTTTCCATTCTCACTCTTGGGGAGAGCGAAGCAGTGGTTCTATGCAAATAAGGAGAAGAATACTATGTGGGCACTCTGTTCCACTAATTTCCTAGTGAAGTTCTTTCCTAGTTTCTAATTAATGATATTTGTAATAGTTGAATGTCACCAAGTGTCACACCTAGTTTTGCAAAGAACAAAACTAGGCTCGTCATATGTGTGCCCAAGAGGTCCACACATACAATAATAGAATAAAAATATCAAAACAATGTTGATATAAAGCGGGAAACATAATATATTAACACTTACAACTATCAGAGTGTCGCGGAACGGTCACTAATTTTTTCTTCAGGCTCCAACGTCATAGGGACGGCTGACTGGGGGCTCCGTATGCCAAGCACTTCTTATAGACTTCTGGAAACTCCACTACACCTTTATTCTTCTTCTAAGTAGCACCTTACTACACACTGGAGTGTGGAGAAATAGCAAGAGTGAGTCCATGTCGAAATCAACAAATATAACATGGGGTTCATAAAGCTCAAAAGGTTTGACATGGGTTTACTGCAATAGCTTTTAGTGTGTCATCTTTTTAGCATTTGAGTAGCAACAAGTTACGTAAGCCCAAATAATCTCATGATCATGTAAATGAGAATAATGTATAGCAAGAAACAATAATCATCAGTGAGCTTTAATATCATCAGTATTATCATTACCATCAGTGTTCATCATTTATTCTGTAAGGGTCCAAGGCCGCTCGTGACCGTGAGCACGGCTGATATACCAGTTTTACACTCTGCAGAGGTTGTACACTTTCACTGTGAGTCGAGGTGATCAGCCTCTGGACCCACTACCATGGAAGGTCAGCAGGGTTCACTATGAAGTCTTTCAAAGGTTCATCTAACAAGTTAGGGCTATCAGATTCACTCCGCAAACAGATGTAGAGCCCCCCTTCCAAATGGCACAATGACGCGCAACCTATACACATGAGGACAGAGGCCGCACTATACCCGATTCGTCAAGCCATTCTTACGCCATGAAGGTTACCACTAACAAGCTACAAAAGGTCCTCATACTTGACTAAAGCCAGAGCCATATAGCCCTCACAGTTGTGCTGTAAGTCCCGGATGTTCGCTTACAGATAAATCCTCAAGGAGAGAAACTAGAGCACCATAAAAACAACCCAATGCTCTAGCCCTCCTGAGCCATGTTTCTATAAAAGCATCTTTTAAACATTTATTGCATATACCATTAGTCAAGTTACAGATCATGGTTATTTATCTTGAGCACTAGCATAAATACTACCCAATGTAATGTTCCACCGGTGTGAAGGTACAAAATACAAAAGCTAGGATATCCTTAGGGGTAACAAGGTAGACACATGCACATGAATTAAGTGTATTAAAGGTGAATAGGAAACAAGGATGATCCAATGCTATAGTTGTCTTTTCCCAAAGTTAGCTGCTCAGAATCTTCAGTTGCTATCTTGTGGACTCAAGTCCTCTTGCTTCGACTATCGATCCTCAGCTCCTCGTCTTCAGCGCTAATTAACCATACTTCTTCTACTCTCAGCAATCAAGTAAAACAAACAGACAATAAACACAACTAAGAACAACACACCAAACAAAAGAGACACTTTAAAAGAGAATGTACTCAACAATATGACATGATGCTATGATCGCGAAAACGCAAGAACGACAGATAACGGAGCTACCATCAAAGAGGACACGCGACTATCGAGGAGTTTACAACAAATCAGAGAAGACAAACTATATGTTCGATTTATTTTAGTTAATGAATTAAGGTGATAGACTTCTAGAGAATTATTCTAAAGTTGAATTAACCAATTTACATTGAATTATAAAAGATGAAGTTAACCTTATTCATATTTTATTTATAAATATTTATTTAGTGTTTAAGTCATTTAAACATTTATAAATTAGAAAGCATAAAAAGGTGATAACAGCTAATCGAATCATTATATGTTTCTTACATAAACTAAACAAGTTCTATTTAAAAAGCACTTAAGTTCTTATTAATCATGACAACATTTGATTATTTATAAAAGACAAATTATAAATCAAAGTTACTTTTAATTTGATAAGACAGTAGATAAATATTAGTTAAATTAACTATATGCTTCATGTTTAACTAAACTAATTATGATTAAGAATCATTTAAGTTAATATTAATCAAGTTAACATTTATTTAAGAATGTTCTATGTATGAACCTAAGTCGCTTCTAATTTAAAAGAGCATGACATAAACATTAATCAAATAAATATAATTTAATTTGTAAACACCTAACGTGACATGGTAAACAACGTTGCTAATGTGTCTCTTACGCCAGCATAGTCACGAAGCAACAAGAACGAAATTATACCTCTATGTTGCTTTTTGTTAGAAAGCCGTTAAATAAATATTAATCAAGTTACATTTAAATAGATAAATTCATACTTGAGTGACATCACAAAAACTATCGCTACTATATAGAGCGCGACGCTACAAAACTATCGCAACAAGAACGGATTTACAAACCTAGATTGCTTTTAATCATAGAACTAATTGCATGTCAATTAAATTAATATTTAATTTATATATGACTAGCATGTAACACGTCTACGCCGATAGCATGTAGCTTTAGTTGACATGATCGCAAAATCATAAGAACGAGTTACTACACTAGGTTGATTTTAATTAAAAATGCATTAAATAAATATTGCACGTAAATCAATAAATTCATAATTAGGTGACACGATATACATCAGCACTACTACGTAGAGCGCAACTATACGAAACTAACACAACTAAAACGGAGTAAAACAGAATTAAAACGAAGAAACGACAAAAATATTAAGAACCAGTGGCAGAACCGCAAATACTTCATCTTCTACCTCCATCCATATGAAAGGCCTTGGCCTGGGGTGACACAAGAAGGAGAAAAAATATCTAATTTACTACACGAGAGATTTCCCAAACTAGGGACTCCTCCACGGTAGTTTTGGTGTGCTTTTACCCAAGGGGTAGGTACATATACATAGGGAGGAAAACTCTCCACCTCTATGTCAACTAGCGATATGGTGCTAATTGACGTAGCACTATCCATCTCCGCTAATATGCCTAAGTAATCATTTAAGCTCATTAGTAAATAAATATATGGGCCTTTGAGATTTATTAGGATTATTGCACGTGGGCTTTGAGCATTGGGAAAAATAAGACATTTATTTATTTTCAGAATTAATTAATTTCATGGATAAAATAATTCCAGAAAAGTCTAAAATTATTATTTAAGGCATGAAAAATACTCCGAAAGCTCTAAAAATTTAGGAAAAATTCTCAGAGACATTATGAAACATAACGAACCTAAATAAAATATTTGGAGCTCAAGAAAAGATTGGTGAAATGATCAAAGAAAAAGATTAAGTTCATGGAAACTGGAATTTTAATTCGAAAAAGGGTCAGAAAAATTTCTCAAAGAGAGATAAACATCGCTCTATCGTACTCGTAAACCATTTGCACTCATAAACACCAAAACAAGCATCACATCAACCAAAGCCCGTCAAGTTAATTCTAAAATAATTGAAAAGCACTATTTTTCTTTAATAAAAATATATGGAAACCTAAACTAATGTTGACAAGTTCTATCCAAATATTAAAATATTTATTTTAGTTAGTGTTTCCTATGCACAACCCAAAATCAGAAATTTTGGGGTGTGACACCAAGGCATCACATTTATCCAAGTCTACTGCAGGTATGTATTTTCCTTGAATTTTACTTTTACCAAGAAGCAATTTGTGATGCTAAACAAACCCTGCTATGCATACAACACACTATCAAAAGAATTTGGTACTGCTAGTTCTAATTCTTTTTTTTGTGACTCTGCTAGTTCTTATTCATTGCCATCTAAATGTATCTGTTGGGCTACTTCATTATTAAAAATTATATACTAATAGTGGGGGCTTCCCTGTTGTATTCATGGATCAAAAACCTGTGTCCTAGCCTAGCTAGCCTAACTTAGCCCCTTTTTTTTGGTGAATATGGGAAATGGTTACTAGCTAATAAGAATTGTTTCACTTTGGACTGGTTGTCTTGTTAAGATCAAATGAGATGAAATCTAGGTACAAAACCAGCTTTACCTGATCTAATCCACTATGGGTAGGGGTGGGATTTGCTGTTGTAGCTGCTGCTTACTAGGGGATTAGGAGTTAGATGATGGATGTTGCCTAATTCATAATAGCAGTAGATAGACTAGAAAAACCGGTGGGGCCAAATGAAAGGAAACTATAAATTTAATCTAGAATAGATTTGTATTCTCAGTTACTGGACTTGTCTTTTTGTGTAATAGTTATGGTTAGAAACTTATATACTCTTCTGACCTTACTAATATGTGCTTTGTTGGTCTTGCAACAAGGAAGGAGAGGCGTGGACCCAAAACTCATTGAAGCGTCTGGAACTGGGGTTAGTGTACATATCTTTGAGATGTTAAGTAGCTTGTTCAGTTGGCCAGCTTTTTTTTTACAACAAACAAGATATATTTCATTTCAACAGCTCAAATTTGGTAGCAAGAGTAGACTGCTGCATTTGTGCAGCTACAAATGCCTGTTTTGCAAGTATGTGAGCAGTCTGATTGATATTTCTAGGAATCTCAAAAATTCTAAAATTTCTATGGTTGCTGGACGTGATGTACTGTTGTGTCAAGTGTTTCATCCTCCAGTTAGGTGGCGTAGAATGATCTGGGCTGTTGAAAAAGGAGACTAGCTAATAGGAAATTTGTCCTCCAGAGATGTCTGCTGCTACAGCATGGTGTACTTGCCATGTAGTCCAACTTTTTTTTTTATTAAACCTTCTATCAATTCAAGCTTTCCAAATGTACCACACTAGTAGTTGGAGCTGAAAATATGTTTTGATTTTTAGGTGGAAGGCGCTAGATGTAACATGCTTATTTTGTGTCAATAAGCAGATCAACCATTTTGTGAGATTGAGATGAAACATTGATGGATGCTTGTTGCTTCGGATAGCATTTTGTAAAGAACTGCTTGTGGATATATGTTGTTTTGGATGATGTAACATTTTGTAAAGAACTCCTTGGGCATGTGAGGTGTGAGGTGTGCAAGCCAGACACATGTGTTGTGAAGAACATTGTATCCAACATGAATGTTAGATGTACCAATTGGCATGAATGAGATCTAAGCTATGTCATTGTGACTAGATTTTGTGTCTCATGTTGAATGTGACCTTGTATCTTTCATGTCTAAAAGAATTTTGTATTTTGGTTAATGTGAGACTAATAACATATTTTTTCATCATGTGATCTACGCGTTGGATTGTTGGTTGGTATAAGTCCCTTTAGCCTTGAACTGTTGGACGGTAAAACTAATATATGTCATCTGCTTGTTGGTCGGTATTGCTTTAGCGTTTCATCAGACTATCAGTCACTATAAGTATGTCGGTCGTTATACCCTATCCCGACGCCACTTTCAGTGTCAGCAGCTAAGTGTCGGCATAGATCTATACCGACCGATGGTGCATCGTTGTATCCACCTATAGGGACCAACGGAGCATCGCCATTCTGGGGTTGTGGTGTGGTGTCAGTAGCACGCTAGGGTCATAAGGTGTAGGAGCAGGCTAATAGTCACTAAACCCAAAGCAACTCAGTACCTTTTTCACATAGTGAGATTGTAACAAAGTTACCCCACCATCACCTTCTCTTAAAAGCTTGATATTAAGAATAACATCAGCTTCTCCCAAATCTTTCATCTCAAAATTATTCGATAAAAAATTCTTCACCTCCTCAATCACTTTGAGGCTTGATCCAAAGAGCAATATGTCATCAACATACAGGCACAAAATAACTCCTTCACCCCCACCATACCGATAATACACATATGTGTCAGCTTCATTCACAACAAAGCTAGCAGATGTTAAAGTTTTGTCAAACTTCTCATGGCATTGCTTAGGAGCTTGTTTTAGGCCATACAATGACTTTAATAGCTTACATACCTTGCCTTCTAGACAATTTACTATAAACCCATCTGGCTAATCCATATAGATCTCCTCCTCCAACTCTCCATTTTAGAAAAGTTGTCTTAACATCCATTTGATGAATGGTAAGACCATAGGAGGCTGCCAAAGAAAGCAACACTCGAATTGTAGTCAATCGGGCAACCGATGAATAAGTATCAAAGAAGTCTTCACCTTCTTTTTGAGTATAACCTTTGACCACAAGCTTTGCCTTGTACCTCTCAATAGTACCATCAGGCCTAAGCTTTTTCTTGAACACCCATTTGCACCCTATAGGTTTGCACCTATAAGGACGCTCAATAATTTCCTAAGTTCCATTAGACATGATAGAATCCATCTCACTTCGTACTGCTTCCTTCCACAAGTCAGCATCAGAAGAGAAATATGTCTGTTCAATGGTCGTTGGTGTGTCATCCACAAGGTACACAATATAGTCATCACCAAAAGGTTTAGCAATCCTCTGCCTCTTGCTTTTCCTAGTGGCTATAATGTCGTCCTCCTCTGGGTTTTGTGTACGGGGCTCCTCAATTTGTTCTATCATGCTCATGGGGAATTACATATTCATGACTAGTCGTACTAGGTGCAACTTTCATGGGAAATTCATTCTAAAACATATAGCGTCTCTAGACTCCATTATTGTACATACATGCATGTCAGGTACCTCAAAATTTATAATTAAAAACCTATATCCAATGTTGTGAATAGCACAACCAAGGAATACACAGTCAACAGTTTTAGGCCCAAGTTTGTGCTTCTTGTTGATTGGCACATTCACTTTAACCAAACAACCCCAAGTGCGCATAAACAAGAGATTTAATCTTTTCTTTTTCTATTTTTAAATAGTGTGATTTCTTTATTCTTTGTAGGAACTCTATTTAGGACATGACACGTAGTCAAAATTGCCTCACCCCACTATTCCTTAGATAGTCCCACAGTGTCTAACATGGCATTCACCAATTTAGTTAGAGTACGGTTCTTTCTTTCAGCAATTCCATTAGATTGTGATGAGTGTGGTGGCATTCTCTTATGAATAATATCATGTCCATGCCGAATTTAGAAAATTCACTAGAGAAATATTCTCCACCTTGATCAGACCTTAACCGTTTAATTTTCCTCTCAAGTTGATTTTCTACTTCAGCTTTATAGGCCTTAAAATAATTCAACGCTTCATCTTTTGTTTTAAGTAGATACACGTAGCAAAATCTAGTGCAATCATCTATAAAAGTCATGAAGTATCGTTTACCACCTTTAGTCAATTCGCCATTCATTTCGCATAAATCAGAATGAACGAGTTCTAGAGGTGCCAAATTCCTCGCCTCAGCAGCCTTGTGAGGCTTGCGCGGTTGTTTGGATTGTACACACACATGGCACTTAGAACCTTTGACCACATTAAATTTTGGGATTAAATTCATTTTCACTAACCGCATGAGACAGCCAAAATTAACATGACATAAGCGTGAGTGTCATAAATTCGACTCATTTGAAACATCAACGGTGTTCATAACCTTATTACACACATCAAGCAAAGATAAGCAGAACAGACCTCCACAATCATAACCTTTACCAACAAAAGTACCATGTCTCAACACATTTATTCAACTCAAGCACAATCTTGTAGCCATCGCGACACATCAGGGATCCACTAGCAAGATTCTTCCTAATGGAGGGGACATGCTGCATGTGATTCAATAGCGCCGTCTTTCCCGGAGTAAACTTCAGAATGACTGTGCCAACACCAAGGACACGCGCATGCGAGCTGTTCCCCATCAGCAAGGCTCCAGTCCCACCGGCCTGGTAGGAAGCAAACAAAGCAACATCAGCACATACATGAATATTGGCGCCACTATCCATCCACCACTCAAGTGAATGACAAACTGAAAGAACAAAAGGTAAACGATTACCATACCTAGATGTTCCTCCTCCAGTCTCGCTTATCACCATGTTAGCTGCTTTCTTTTCTTGTTTAAATTTGCGGTCTGGGCACGCACTTGCCCAATGATCATCTTTACCACAAACAAAGCAACCTTCACCTTTCTTGTTGTTTTTCTTCTTGAAATCTGTTATCTATTGTTCTGATTATTCTCTTGCTGGTTCTTCTTCTTGTTATTACGAAATGCAAATGAGTTTTTCCTCTGCACCATATTTGCAGCAGAGGTCTCAACTCCTTTTCCATGACCGTCCTTTACTCTCGCCCTCTCCTCAACATCAAGAGTACCAATAAGCTCAGACACACTAAAGTCTTATCTCTTGTGCTTTAGAGAGGTAGCAAAATCTCTCAAGAAGTTGGTAGCTTAGCGATTATACCGCCGGCCACAAACTTGTTAGGCAATAGACATGGAAAAGTTCCAATTCCTTAGCTAGTGCCTGAATCTCATGAGCCTGTTCAACCACAGAACGGTTCTCAACCATTTTGTAGTCACACAGCTGTTTCATGAGGTACAACTCGCTACCAGCATTAGAAACTCCAAACTTTGCCTCAAGAGCAACCCATAATTCTTTGCTTGATGCACAAGATATGTAGTTTTTCTCAAACTTGCTATGAAGAGCACTAATCACAGCGCCTCGAAATAGGTTATCGGCAGCTCGGAACTTTGACTCCTCAGGAGTAAGGTTCTCAGGCTTCCCCTGTGCAGCGTGATAGCAATTCATAGCAGTTAACCATAACTCCATCTTGGAATGGCATATCATGAATTTTTTCCTTCAAAAGTGTTTGGCTTCAGAGCAGCAGCAAAACCACTAAGAGAAAATTGCCTAATTTAGGGTTTTGGATTGTTAGATATTTAAGCAATTTCCATGTCATTTTAATCTAAAAAAATAACAGCTTGAATATGATGACATATAGGAAAAATAACATCAAAATTGTGACATCATATATTCTCATGTAGATGACAAAAACATGGTTAAAGCATGTAAACATGGCATATGAAAGGTACCAGCAAGATCATATAACAAGTGAAAAACAACAACATGATCGAAAGCATATAACCATGGCATATTAAAGAGAACACATAAAACTATAGAAACAAGAGATGAGTTGCGAATATACCCAGAGGAGGGTCCCATGCTGAAGGCATCAGAGGCTCCACTCACATTAGCACCTCTAGTCATGGTGTGCGGATTAGTGCGTTGGTCAAAGTAGTCGATCATAGGTAATGCAGAAAGAGGTTCGTCGTGCCGATTCCACGAACATGAGATAACCAGGAAGAAGACAAAGAAGACGTGCGAGCAGTCGCGTAGTCGCTCCCCAAAAACCTAATTGCCCGCACACCCCAAGCAGGGTTCTCAGGCGAGCAGTGGTTCTGGAGGCACCTGCTCTCCCATGGTTTCGTGCACGCGGAGTCACAGGATGGAGATCGACATTGAGCAGCAGAAGATGAGTTTCTAGTTTGTCTCGGGTTGAGAAGAGAGAGGAACACAAGATAGGAACTAGGACTCTTTTTATTCTTTGCGGGAAGGAGGAGAGCTAGCAGAAAACTCAGGAGATGTAGGAGCGAAGAGACAGTAACTGACAGGATTAATACCAACTCATATCCTCTATAATGCAAGAGACTTGAAACTCCCGCAATCATGAGACGTGAGTGGCAAAACCAAGCCACGCCACACCCGTCCGCTCACCGCCTGCCTGCCTACCACGCCCACACCCTAGCCCGACCGGCGACGTTGGCGGCGGCGTGCGCGTGTGGCACACCTTTGTTCTTTTCTCAACTTCTCAATTTAGATGGCTAATTTTCAACCATATAAGTCAGGTCAACGCGTAGTCAATTTCCCATATGGTATAAAACCATATACCGCCTAATGTTACGCACCATAGAGTTTATTGATTGATTAGGTATATCATGGGCCAGGCCCACAATAAATCCAACAGAAACCATGACAAATTACTTGTCTGACTTGTTTACCCACCGCTTTTTGAATGCCACCGGTAAAAGCAATATATATCAATAGCAATATCAATCATATGATATATTATATTCTAATACTAATGCTGGGCGAATAGCAAACCAATATCTAATCAGTGATCTGGCTAATCTCCATGATACACTACTAATGTTGGAGTGCATACTTTGTAAGGGGATGGCGACGGGCGGGCCCAACATCATCGAAGTGGAGGTGGTGTTGGTCTCGTCTGGTGAGCCCTCTGACTTGGGCGAGGTGGCTCAGTCCTCCCGCACCGAGGGGCCCGTGGCCCTCGCGTAGGTGGGGCGTGATCCCTTCTAGTGGGGCGGTCCGCGCCTCACCTGGTCGGATCGGAATCAACTGGAGGCGCTGCCAGTTTTCGTGCTGGACGTCGAGGAGCTGTAACACTAGAGTCAGATTCAGGCGGGGTGCCAGACCTTAAACCAGGCTCTATCCTTGGCATTGTCCATCCTGCACAATGACATCCACCCAACTGGCTAGGTGCATTGAGTTAGGTGAATGCTTGTCGTTCGATGCTTTCCCCTTTTGGTGATCTTGACGTGGCTCCTTGCGCAGGTGCTACTTGAACGAAGCCGGGCAAAGTCAAAGTTTCTCCATCGTGAGTAGGGCTCCTGGGGACGCTAGTCAGACAAAGCGCGGAGGACTATTGTGGCCAAGGCGC
The DNA here is from genome assembly GCA_020631735.1 of Saccharum officinarum. Taxonomy (NCBI): domain Eukaryota; kingdom Viridiplantae; phylum Streptophyta; class Magnoliopsida; order Poales; family Poaceae; genus Saccharum; species Saccharum officinarum. Next base: position 88,974,548 of record CM036171.1, on the reverse strand, counting down.
AGCTTGCAGAGGCCTAGCAGAAGATGGCCGATGTTAACAGAGACATGGCGGATCTCCGTATCCGTTATGATGAGGCGGTCACCAGTGCTAAGGAGTCGGGGGAGAAGTTGGTGGCCCTCATCAAGTGCGCTCATAAGGACCAAGAGGAGGCCCAAAAGGTGAAGAACGAGCACGATGAGCTATCACGGGCCTCGAAGCGGTTCTAGACCAAGCTTGACTCCATCTGCCGTGAGCGCGAGCATGCTCTTGGTGAGCATGACGAGGCTCGCAAAGAGTGCAACATAGCTCGGAGGGAGAAGAACACCATGGAGAACTAGATGCAGGAGGCTACACGCGCGGCCTCTCGGCTTGCCGAGGAGAACCGCCAGTTGAAGCCTGAGGTGGAATCCCTTCGAGTCATGGTGGCCCAAGGGCATCAGCAGGACTTGGCCAGGGCCCAGGAGCTAGAAGGTAAGTACCTTTGGTCGTCTATTGTTGGGCTCTTTTTCAAAATATGCTTCTTATCTCTTATGATGATCAGGGCTAAAGAGTAAGCTTGCCACGGTGGAGGCGGAGCTTCTGTCGGCGCGGGAGGCCCTAGAGACAGAGCAGCATGAGCACTCTGAGCTGCGTGCCACCGTCGAGCTAGTGTGCAACGCCCTCGGGGCAGTCTAGGTGCACCCCAGAGCGAGCTCGCTATGGGGTCATCTCAAAGTCGCCTTCGAGCGGGTTCAGACCCGAGTGAAGGAGGCACTCCACCTTGGGATGCCGTGTGCGCTCACCGTCTTTAGGTCCCACTACTAGAAGATTGACCTGGAGGCGCTTAGTGAGGGCTACGTCGACATCCCCAATGAGGAGCTTGACGCCATTGATGAGGAGGTGCTGGAGCTGACAAAGACCCTAGCTGCCAAGTTCGAAGAAGAGGTCGCCCCCCCACCTTTGGATCTGTAAACAATGTCGGGCAAGGTGCCCGTGTAAAAACTTAAGATTTTGGACAATTCTGTGGCCCTCAGGGCCCTTTTGAAAACTTGCATTTATCTTTCGTTCTAAGTTTTTATGCATTCGTCCCAACCTTCTTAGTGCGCCTAGTCTTGCGGCGTTTGGAGTTGAGTCTGACGCCTTGGGTCGGGGTTAATGGGCGAGAGTACCATAGTCGTAGAGGCATAGGTTTTTCATAGTCCAATTAACTCGACCCGAGGGATCCTCGTACTCAACCCCAGTCGCCGCCAAAGGGCTCAGGTGGATATCTTTTCATAAAGTTATTCGAGTGGTTGCCCGATCCCCACTCCATGTTTAAGTTTACGGATTTTCTAGAAGTACGAGTCGACCCCTTATGCCAAGACTAGTGACTGAAGGCCCTGTAACCGCTGGGGTGTAGGTTTCTTGCAGTGCGACTGATCCGTCCCGAGGGGCTCTTCGCTTTCTAAAACATCCGCTTTCTTAAACAATGCTGTAAGGGCTCGGGTACGAAAACTTTTTCGAAAAGTATTGTGAAAATTTCGCATCGTTGGGAGGTTCCCCCCTTTCAGCCCCTGAGGGAGGCCCGACCCTAACTAAAGGTAGGGTCGGGTTTATCTCAGAGTTTAGACAAAGTAAGAGACAGTGAACACTCTTTTTATTCGTTTGAGATTAAACATGTGACAAGCCTGAAAATCTATGGGTAGAAGCGATGTTCCAAGCGTTGGTGATGACTTCGCCGTCTGCCATGGCTAGCTTGTAGGTGCTGGGTCGGAGTACTTCTGTGACGACGAACGGGCCCTTCCATGGTGGTGTTAGCTTGTGGCGGCCCTGCTGTCCTGTCTAAGGCGATGGTGGTGTTTGTTGATACTTGGCGGAGTGGAGTAGGGCGACGTCACGCGCTTGCTCCAGCTGGTCCACGATGTCCTCAAGGGAGGCTTGGTTCCCTTGGTCGTCGTATGCTCTGGTCGTCGCGCTCCATATTCCAAGTCAGTGGAGAGGATGGCCTCAGATCCATAGACCATGAAGAAAGGCATGAAGCCTGTTGCTTGGCTCAGGGTCGTCCTCAAACTCCAGAGGACCGCGGGGAGTTCCGCAACCCATCGGCAACCAAATTTGTTCAATAGTTTGAAGATCTTTGGCGTGAGGCCCTGCAAGATCATGCTGTTGGCGCGCTCAATCTGCCCGTTCGTCCGGGGGTGTGCCACGGCTACTCAATCCACGCGGATATGGTGATCATCCCAGAAATCTAAGAACTTTTTGCCAGTGAACTGGGTGCTGTTGTCGGTGATGATGGAGTTTGGGAGCCCAAAGCGATGAACAATATCAGTAAAGAAGAGCACCGCCTGCTCAGATTTGATTCGCGTGATTGGCCGAGCCTCAATCCACTTCGAGAACTTCTCGATGGCGACAGGAAAGTAGGTGAAGCCCCTAGGCGCTTTCTGGAGCAGCCCGACAAAGTCTAGACCCCAGACCACGACAGGCCAAGTGATGGGGATCGTCTGGAGCGCTTGGGCTGGTAAATGAGTCTGTCGAGCATAGTACCAGCATCCTTCGCAAGAGCGTACTACCTCGGTCGCATCAGCCACGACAGTGGGCCACTAGAAGCCCTGTCGGAATGTGTTTCCGACAAGGGTGTGTGGCGTTGCGTGGTGACCGCAGATGCCCCCATGGATGTCCTGTAATAGCTTCTTCCTCTGTTCGCGGGGATGCAGCATTGCAGGATTTTATTGGGGCTCCGCTTGTAAAGTTCCTGATGTAGTAGGATTTGGTTGTGGTAGTGATGGAACACGATGATACATAATCTGGTAAGTCAGTGGAGATTTTGTATATGCTGTCCATTATTCAGAACAACTAAAATTCCCTAGGTTTTTAGTATTTCCTTTTCTTGTAGTATTCACGCCCAACATAACCGTATTTCCGTTCTTTTTCTTCCCGCGAGTATCTTTTTGTTTCTCAAAATAAAAAAGGCCGGCCGGCCTTGCTTGTGAGCTGGGCTGCTTGCTGTAGTTAAGAAGGCCTAGCGCGCTGTGCCTCTTCAGGGCCAGTCATGTTACTCGAGCTGTCTGGGCCTCGATCCAACTACGCCTGAACCTCACATTTTCTTAATCTCATCTGTTTATATTCTTTCTTTTTTTTATTTAGCAGAAATATACGCTGCCGATTAGCCAATGTGGCTCCCTGTCCTGATCGTCTCCCACTCATGTGGCGATCCGTATAAATTACAGTTCGCATGCGCATGGATGAAGATAAAGTTTTTTTAAAATAATTCGTTGAGACTGACATCTCTATAGTCCATACATTTTATATATAAAGTCTTCTGAGTGCGGAAATAGTTTACTACATAAGCTCAAATTAAATCTGATTTATATACTAGAAGCAATAAACACTTGTTTTTGCATCCCATGGTCTCACTAAGTGATGATGCAAAGATTCTACTGTGCAACCTAGTCTAGCCAGATTTCCTAGATTTTGCTCTGGGAGGGTAACTATCACGCATTCATGGTAAAGAGCGGACAGATTTACAAGAAAAAAAGATTAACAAGAAAATTAGCAGAGGATAACTATCACGTTTACATGACGAAGAATGGCTAGTTTTCGGGCAAACTAGCAAAGAAATCATAATCTGTCGCTTGGGAGAAGGACTCCGTCAAGGTGAGGATGTCGACAGGTTGCCCTAGATCAAATAACAAGCTTACGTTGTCACTCTTGGTCATTAGATCAAGCGAGGGACAACAACATTGGGACTGGAAGAAATTAAGCGAGAGGTCAAAGGTAGATTTGTTTGCATTTTCTTCGGTTGCATTGGATATCTCAATGGTCGTGATCTCCATGTAGTTCTAAAGAGGGGGTGGTGTGTCATTATAAACCTTGTCAAAATTCAATCTCAAACTCTTACTTGTCTACGAAACCTAGTCAAACCTATTTTTGTGGGGTGAATCTTCTTGAAGCCATATTTTCCTTATCCAGACTTCAAATTAAAGCTTGCATACTAACAAATATCTTCTTAACCAAAATTGACTGGAGATTAACTTAACATAAAAAGTGACTATTGTCTACATCTATTGTGGGGTTAAAACAAGATGGAAGGTTAGCCACACATATGCGTGCCAAGTTGTGACATGCATGAGCTTAGGCTCCGTTGGCTAGGCCCTAACATAAGTGGTGCGTGATTAGTGAGGTTTTGTAACTTCAAACCAAGTGAGAGACAACGAACTAATATATGGTCCTCTGAGACTACTCACTGGCAATACAACTTTTTTATTATTTTATTTGTCCTCGTCTCCAACTAGTTTATGACAATATATGTAGTTTTAAAAAATGGTTGTTTACGTTTTTTTAGAACGCATCCGCTGACGCATATTTGAAAAGGGAGTTTACATGAAAGCGCAAAAACAAACTATATGTTCAATGTAGAGTTGCATGCGAGCGACCAACCAAATGGATCATCGATCTCTTCCGTTTGTTATTTGCATTGGCCCGTTATGTCGAATCGACCCGGTTGGCCCATAAACTAAACTCAGATCGGACTCGGACACGAATTCTCTTTCGGTCCGTCCAATCATCACCGTCAAGCCCAGACTCCGACTACGCCACGTACGCAGGAGGCAGCAGGACGGTCAGCCCCTGGCTATAAAATATGGCCCTGGCACCATATGCTGTTTGCATTGGCAACGCATCGCGATCCATCATCCATCTATCGTCCTCACGACGGACGTCACATCCATCCATCAATACATACATATATACGAGGAAAAATCACCCGCTAGGCAGGATTGAGATCCATGAACGGCGGCGCGGGTGGCTGCTGCACTGGAGCTCATGAACTACCACCGCAGGGAGGGGCGGCGGCTACCAACAGTAGTAGTAACCTGGTGATGTCCGGGACGGCGACGAGGAAGAAAAGGCCAACAGCCGTAGATGAGACGAGGGAGAAGGCGAAGAAACAGCGGCACCATAATCACCATCTTGGGAAGAAGAGGAAGTACGAGGAGGACGAGTCCGACGTCGAGAATTGGATGCAGGGAAAACGACAAGATGTTCAAGTGCAACTACTGGGAGGACCCTGCCTACGCCAAGACGCTGCAGCGCGATGGCCTCCAGCGCGCGCGCGTAGCCGCGCTCGACAACCAAACCGAGCGCCTCCTCATGCTCCTCCAGTCCGACGAACCGGCGCCGGACGCACCTCAGCAGCCGGCAGAGCCGCTGGCCGGCGCCTCCGATCCAACCATCATCGTCAGCCGCCCGGATCCATATCGCCGATTCGACGACCCTGATTATTATTGGTAGCTGATGATTGTTCTCTTTATTATTTAGCTTCCTTTTTAATTGTTTTAGTATCTATTTTATCTATTCTATACACTATACTAGATGGAATTGTGCGCAAAGGATCAAGAATTTTCAATGGCCTAGAAAAATATCAGTGTGTTGTAACGGGAATTAAAAATTGTGTTTTGCACGTATGGTACCGTAACTAGACAACAATGTTTTGAGTCTTGAGTATGATGTTTGCAATATTCGGTTCGTAACTGTCACTATTATTTACATGAATGTTAATGAAATAGCATTGAAGCACATACTTCTATTTTTTTCGGAAAATGCTGGGTTAGGCGTCCGATCGTCCCAATGCTCCACCCACCTGCTACGCCACCGCTGCCACGCCCATCAGCATCTGTGCCATCGCCGCCCATGCTGCCCCCACCCCGCTCTGTGCGCCGCCGCCTAGCTTCACGTTGCCTACGAGCACACCGATGACCTCCGCGCGCCACCCACCCATCCTCTATGCAACTGTCTCCCATACTGCCCCCCATACCGCCCTCTGTACGCTGCCACCCAGCTCCGCGATGTGGGCAAGCACACCGATGACCGCCACGTGCCACCCACCCGTCGCCCTTTGCGCCACTACCGCCTATGCCGCCCCACCCCATCCCCTATGCGCAGCCGCCCATCTGCGCGTTGTCACCGAGGTCTGCGCTACTAGCGAGCACACCAGTTACCTTCACGTGCCGACGAGCCTCCATTCACCAAAACAATAAGGAGATGTTTGCGCTAAGAGCTCATGTTGCAAACATATGTTTTAAGTGTTTGAGATGTTTTAGGGGTATGTTGGACGTGTTTTATATCAATGTTGCAAAAGTAGATTGTATTGTGGTACATGTTGCAATGACTATATATATTTCAAGTGTCTGTTTCAATTGTTTCATCAGTGTGAGACATATGTTGCAATTTCATCTAAACTTTGCAAAGTAGATCTCGATGTTACAAATATATGTATGTTGCAGGTGTTTCATATGTTTATACGTAGTATGTTGCAAGTATTTCATCTAGATGTTGCATATATTTGCAATGACTTCAAGTGTTTTCAAGGTGTTTTATAAGTGTTTTCGACCATGATCGTCAGCCGCACGGAAGTCCTGAACTGCCAGATGGATATCGCTGATTCGGCCATGGTCATTATTGCTAGCCGATTGTTCTCTTTGCTTCCTTTTTAATTATTTTATTAGTATCTATTTTATCTATTCTATATACTAGGTGGAATTGTGCGCAAAGGATCAAGAATTTTTAATGGCCTAGAAAAATATCAGTGTGTTGTAGCGGGAATGAAAAAACACCATAATAATTTGTTTTGCACGTATGGTGTTTTGAGTCTTGACTCTTGATTACGATGTTTGCAACATTCTGTTGGTAACTGTCAAAATTATATGAATGTTACGAAGTAGCTAGTCACCATTAGCACTGAAGCATATACTTCATTTTTTTACGGAAATGCTTAGGTCAGAGCATCCGATCGTCCCGACACTCCACCCACTCTCTGCGCCAACGCTACCGTGTCCACCAACCCTCTGCGCTATCGCCGCCCCACCTCGTCATCTGTGCGCTGTCAGTGAGCACACTGGTGACCTCCACGCGCCACCCGTCCACCCTCTGCGTCGTTGCCGCGCTCATGCCACCCCAACCCCTCCCTCTGTGCACCGCCGACGAGCACACTGGCAGCCACGTGCCTCCCACCCGCCTCTGCACCACTGCCTCCTATGCCGCCCCACCCCACCCTCTGTGCGCCGCCACCGAGCTCCACGTTGCCGGTGAGCTCTACACCGCCGATGAGCACACCAGTGACCTTCATGCGCCGACGAGCCTCTATTCACCAAAGCAGCAAGTAGATTTTTGCATTGAAAGCTCATGTACCAAACATATATTTCAAGTATTTCAGAGGTACGTTGCCAGTGTGTTATATTGATGTTGCAAATGTGGATTGGGATATTGCATATGTTGCAATGGTTGTACACGTATGTTTCAAGCGTGTATGCCGAGTGGGCGCAGATGGGCGCGTGAGAAACTGAGCAGGAACGTGAGAAGCAGAGGAGGCGCGAGCAGTCCCGGTGCATGGTCTACCGGCGTGAGTGATGTCCGAGAGGCACGGGCCCACTGTTGAGGCGTCGCCGAGCGAGCACAGACCATGCACCCCACACGGTGGGGTGCACGAAAATAGGCGGCATGGGCTCTATTTCTCTCGTGCACATGGTACCGTCCAACGCTAGCGCTCCAGATCAGACGTCCGAGCACTAGCAAGTCCATTTTTTATGTGAAATTCAAGCAACAAAATTTTTACCATAGTAGCCGTGCTCATTAAGACTTTTATTATATGATGTCTTGCCCAGGATATGCGCCTAAGATAGTTTTTACTCCTGCAGGGATTAAGAATCTCTTGGAGTTCCCATCATAAGTTAATAGATGGATTGAGAAGTCCGTCAACAGCCTTTGGCCATCCTATGAACAAGTAACATATAAAATAAAAAATAATTTATTCTAGAAGTACATAGAACAACATTTCTGCCCACCATACTGAGTAATCTGTTATTTCACGCGCGAGCTAACATGTGTATGCTCATAATAAATGAAGTTGTCACTATCTCCACATACGATATGACTAAATAGGAAACTATATATGTGAAGGTGGGATGTGTTTTGTGTACACAACATGTGAAGGTAAAAACTGTATAAACCAAAAGGATACCCCACATGTTGCTGAGAGACTTGCTTAGAGATAAAACCGCACCGCTTTATGTATGAGTTAAACCTACCTATTTTTACGTTCATTCTTATCAAAATTGGGCAAGGCGATCAAAGAGTTCAATAAAAAGCTAATAGAATCATATCAAATTATAAGGGTGATGCAATGGCAAAACAAATAGCAATATATGCATGCTTCGATAGGTTGCATTAAGAGGTTTAAAGTGAGTGAGATGACAGGTTATTAGTATGAGATGATTTAGATGGTCAGTAGGAGATGATGTTGAAATATAAGTTATAGTGGCGATATCTGATATACGTAAAATATAGCTGGAGCCAAATTCGAGTTTTGAGTGTCAATATATATAATGCTTTTTCGTTTTTACTGGGGCCACATGTCTGCTGGACAGCTCATTTGTCATCCAAACAGGGGAAAGAAAAAAACTGCCGCCGGGCCTATTTCCTCCTGTCTCTCCTACTCTCACGGTAAACGCGTGATTTCAAAGGCGTGTGTTAGTTACAGGTTAATGGCTACAGTTGTCCAGTGCTTTCCCGGGAAAATCCAAGAGCTGCATGCCCTCCCATGCACCTCCCGCCAAATGCGGCCAATCGCAGACTTTCCCTCCGGATTCAAATATATCCGTCGTCTCGCTTCCATGCTCCCATCCAAACTTTTGCCCACCACCTCTCCACCCTCCTTCCAAGAGTCACGATGAGGGCGCCTCTCCTCTCCTTCGTCCTCGTCCTCGCCGTTGTCGCCACCATGCCCCTAGTCCCGGCGGTGTGCATCTCACGCAAAGGTGAAGAAGCTGGCGGATATGGACCACCGGAGAAGGCTACCGAGAAGCCCATGGAGCAGACGGTGGACGCGCGAGCCACACCAGCGATGACCGCCAACCCCTACGATCAGAAACCCACTGAAGCAGCTAACACGGCCGCGCCCTCCACGACAGAGGTAAAGAAAGAGAAATCTGATAATAAAGCTGAATCCCAACGCCACCCCGCCGGTCGCCGCCCGGGCGCCGCCGGCCACCGGCCTCCACTCGACATCCGCCTCCTCCAAAGGTAAGGGACCGCGCCCCCTTTCCCCCCTTGCGGAGCCCTTCTTCCCCTCCGGCACTCCTGGGCGTCCCAAAGCCCTGCGGTGGACGGAGGACTCTGACTGCTCCGACTACTCCGATTGCTCCGGATCCGGCGCTGAGCCTGCAGATCTGGCGGCCTCCTACCGCGACGTCGTCTGCCGGAGCGCTCCGGCACAGGGGGACTTGGAGGCAGGGCCCAGCGCTCAGCCGCACCCCTGTGCCATCGAGATGCGGCCGGCGGAGACTGAGCTCGAGGCAGGACGGACCCGCTCATCTCGTCGCAAGCGGGGGAAGCGCAGGAGACCATGGCGCCCCGCAACTACCCCGGTGGCCGACCACCCCGGCGCTCATCGGGAGCGACTTACAGCCAAGCAGCGCCTCGGGCCACGTGTCGACGACGGCGGCCGTGCCCCGGCAATGCAGCGGCTGGGCCATCGAGTCCAAGACGGAAGCCGGGTACCAGTGCGCGACCGGCTAGGTCCACGCGTCCCGCCCTGCGGACGCCGCCGTCTCTCCCCGCCCGATGCGGACGGGTGGCGTGAGGTACTCTCGAGGTCGCCCAGGGACCGCAGCAACCCCGCCGCCGGTGGGGGCCGCCCCAAGATGCCTCGCCGTCGCCGGAGAATTCCAGAAGAGATGCGGGACAAGTGTCTAAACTGCCTGTCCACCACCCACCGGATTGCATCCTGCCGGCAGCCGCTGCGCTGCCTCCGGTGTCATGGCTGCAGGCACCTCGCGCGGGACTGCAAACGCCCCCGCTCACCGGCTGACGGCGGCAGCTCCACGGCTGCGCGCGACCACTTCGTCTGGGCCCGTCGCGGCAATGACGGGGACAGGACGCCGGAGGAATTTGCAGCCGCTGGGCCTACGCCACCCAACAGCCCACCGCCGGCAAACGTGAGGAGTCCCGTCTCGGAGGAACGCGACCCTTTGCCGCCCGGACATCCTGACGGGCGGCAGTGGGAAAGCGCCTGCATCATACAGCGGAACGTGTCCATCGATGGCGCAGAAGCGGGCCTGCGGCTCGCTATCACCGCGATGGTCGTGGACGCAACCTACGACATCTCCGCAGCGCAATGCTCCCAGGCGCTGCGCGGCATTCAGGGCATCGACGAAACCTCCTTCACCGTCACGCCGTTCTATCCAGAAAGTTTCCTCATCCAGTGCAGATCACCGGCGACCCGTGACCTCATCCTCGGTGCCACGACGCCGCCAGTGCAAGGCACTCGCCTTGTAACGTGCCCCTGGACGCGCCTAGCGCATGCCGACGCTTCGTCATTCAAGTTCAGAGTTGCTTTGGAGTTGGAGGGAATCCCTCCCCATGTTTGGGCCGAGGACACGACAGCGAAGATTCTAGGCTCAGCATGCTGGATTCACGCCGTCGATCAGCAGACCCTCTCCAAGCAGGATCTCTCGGTGTTCAAGCTCACTGCGTGGACGAACGACCCCCGGGCCATCCCCAAGGTGGTGTGGCTGCACGTCGCCGAGGACGAGATCGTGCACGTCAGGGATGCGGCCAACCCCATCTTCAGCAACATGCCGCCGTATCTGCGTCAGAAGGACGTTCTCAGCTACCGTGTTCTGGTGCACATCCGGAGCGTGGCAGATTTCGACCCGGCGAACCCGTCGCCGTCGCCGTCTCCGCCGACATCGGATGATGGCGACTGCGGCCATGATGGCAACCCCGACCGACATCATTTCTCCAGAGGAAGGGGGCCGCGCATCCAAGGCTACCGGTGCCACCGGGGAACCGTCGACGGCGAGCAACCGGCCGTCAACAATGGCGGCAGTACTAGTTACGGGAGGACCGTCATCATAGCTGACATAGCTGAAGAGGAAGCGGCGCCAGATGGTCAGTCTGACAACGACGCGCAACAGGTCCACGTGGAGGTCGTAACGGCGACCCACGCGCCAGGAACACTGCAGCAACACAAGCCTAAGCTCGATGATGCTTGCCAACTCGAAATCGCCAGGTGCACCGCCGAGCCTACCAATGCTGGAGATCAGCTGGCCTCGGACCCCATGCTCCTTGAGGCGGAGCTACTCAGCAGGCCAGTGCGGGAACTCATCTGCGAAGGCACGCATCATTCTACCATGCCAGAGCTGGTGGCTTCCCCTGCCCTGATCAATGCACAGACCACAGAACAGGCGACGGGGTTGTGCAACCCAATCACAGTGACCGAGGACGTGCGAATTCCCTGCGATGCGCACGGCCTCGGGTCACAAGGCTCAGGACCCTCGGCTGACGACGCTCCGGATGAGCAGACGACCGTCCACAGGAACACGGCCGCCTCAACCGCTCCCGTTGAGGAACACGGCGCCTGTGGGCACTTGGCAACGCCGCCTACAGAGAACATCGATGCTGACGATCATGCAGGCCAAGGCAATACCGACGTGCTGCAGCCAACGCCCAGCGTCGCGGCTGCGACCCTAGCGGGCTTCTCTCCGAGCACTAGCCCGCCGCCACCACCAGCGGGCGCTGCAGCCGATTCGACGCCATCACCTGGTGAGGCGGCAAGACGCCTCGCCAAATTCACCGGCGAAGTGCTGAGGAAACGCGCCACTCCCTTGATCGCATCCCCGCCAAAGCAAAAGGCGCCAGCCAGGAAGCCAGTCATCCCCCTGCGGAGCAGACGCATCGCCTCGCAGCAGTTGGGGCACATCCCCGTGTCCAAGAGGGGAGAGGTACTGGCCATGAAGAAGTTGGGTTTCACCCACCCCAATGCACAACCGACTTCTGCCGACCGGCGCTCCTACGACTCATTCTTCCGTAGAACACTGACAGATGGCGAGGTGGCAGCCATGGATGAGCTACTCCCGGCTACCAAACCTAGAGCCGGTCGAGCGGCTCGCCGACCCATCGCCGCGGCGGCCTGATGGTGCTTATTCGGCCAGCTCAGCCTACACCATGCTGCACTCCGGCTCCGTGGCACTCAGGGGTCACACACTTATATGGAAAACATGGGCGCCGATGAAGGTGAAAATTTTCTTATGGCTTATGTTCAAGCGTCGGCATTGGACGGGCGATAGACGCCGGCGTCACGGCATCGACGCGAGAGAGACGTGCTACCTCTGTGAGCAGGGACAAGAAACAATCGATCACCTTCTAGTCGCCTGCCCCTTCACAAGAGAGACTTGGTTCCACATCATGCAGAGCCTAGGCAAGCAGTTGCCGCCGCCGGCCCAGTCGACGGTCGGAGGGTGGCGACGCCTTCGGTCCATGTTCGCCGGCGATTGTCGCGCTGGCTTCGACTCGCTGTTCGTGCTCACTTCATGGGAGCTGTGGAAAGAGCGGAACGCGCGACGCTTCAGAAACTCCACGGCCACCATCGATGACGTCCTGCAGATCATACGGACCGAGGCTGATCGTTGGATCGAGGCCGGAGCGCGGGGTTTACGAGAGTTGCAGCAAGCGCAGTGATGGAGGTATCCTCAAGCATGTCAGGATCGTGTTACCGCGCAATGTAATCCCTCCTAATTGGTTTTGATTTGATTTGATTTGTTGTGTATCGCTTCGTTCGTTTTACTTTGGCTCGCGGCCTTTGTTCTTGTACTTAAACTCTATCCTTCTTAATGAATGATATGCACTCTCGTGCGTATTCGAGAAAAAAAAAAGATATCCTAGGAAGGTGAAGAAGGTAAAGAAGCCAAAGAAGGAGAAGCCTGAAGAAGATGCATCTCTCAATAAGAAGGAAAAGAAGGAGAAGTCTGGTTATTCAGACAAACATGCATCTGTCAAGAAAGAAAAGAAGGAGAAATTCATCAATTCTGATGCATCTTCTGCATATGTTAAGAAGGAAGAGAAGAAATCTGGCGCGGACGAAGCTGTGTCTCTTAATAAAAAGGAAAAGAAGGAGGAGGAGAAATCTCTTAAAAAGGAGAAGAAGGAGAAGAAGAAAGAGGAGGAGAAATCCAGTGATTATTTCCAGAAGGAAAACAAGGAGAAATCCGAGAAGGATGCCAGTGCCACGCCCGTTGATGCCTCCGCCGACGATGCATATGTATCGAAGAGCGTCTAAACATAATTAATATTATGTTAGAACGACCAAATGATTAGCTAAAATGAGATATTTTCTGAAGCTGATGTGATCCGTGGATATGAAAGGGGATGAGGATTGAAGAAATGTTGGAATCATGAGCGTGTAAGTAGTCGGTGAAATAAGACGGATCGCTTTGCTATGTATTTTTTTTACTCAAGCTTTATTTGCTATGTAATTGAATATGCTATGTACTCACTGTAATCACATATATATAAATAAAAATGTTGATTAATAGATTTTTTCCAGTGGAAAATGTTGATTAATAGATGTCAAGAGGATTGATTACACGGTCCGATTTTGGTTTTGGACCTAGACGTCTTGGCTTTGCTTGTTGGGCTTATAGGTACAATAAAATGAAGATACCATCCAAACAACACGTCTTTACGTCCTATATAGAGGCCAGGGTATGGGCCAAGCTAGGCCCAAGTAAGCCACGAGTTCCATTTAATGTGATCATTTGCATCAACAGCTTATATAGATTTTGTTCCCACCGATACAATTTGCTATGTAATTGTTCATGGATGATTCACCATGTTAATTCGGAAAAGAAAAAAAATCACCGTGATATCATCCACGATGAAATTTCTACACGAGCAGAGGTCCCAAGAAGAAAAGAAGCCATTACGCCGTACAAGGACACATTGCAAATCTATATCTACATCTCTTATATAAAAGAAAACCCCACTAATAGTATTTCTCTGCTTCCACGTTGTGCCACGTCATCACCATTGTTTTAGGCATTCAATTTTCAGCAGCCATCTCCATCTGCTTACCGCTGTAATTGTTACCATCTAATCTCTTGCTGCTGCATCTGTGTCCCTTTTATGTGAGCTTGTCCTCGGAGCCAAGAACTCCTCAGCTAGCAGCAACAGTGACCATCCACGTGTACGTTATTGTGGATAACAACTATCACCACGCTAAGCCTTCCTCTCAATTCTCGCTCATTAAACAAATCACAGATCTGATGTTGTTGATTTCATTTGTACATATTAAAAGGATCTAAGATCAGTAATGCTGTCCTACGGGTGTCCGTCACGTCGGACGGACTCTACTGCGCACTCGACTTATCTGCCCCCCTGACCGCGCGCCCTCACCTGCTTCTGCTCGCTCTCCTCCTCCTGCTCCTCCTCCCGCTCCTTCACTCTCTGGCGATCCTCCTCCTGCTCCTCCTCTCGCTTGTGCCACCGCCCCTCCCTCCCTCCCTCTCCTCTGCGACCTCCATGCCACCGGGAGAGGAGGGCGATGGCGGTGGCTTCCGGCGAGCCGCTGCGAGCTCCATGCCACCAGAGATGAGGGCTATGACGCAACTACCGGCGAGGTAGGTGGGTCCTTATCTGGATCCAAACCCTTCTTCTTCTCCTCCTCTTCCTCCTCCCTCTGAATCTAAGGGATGCAGCGCTGGCTAAGGTTCTGACGAGCTCTCAGGGTTAGATCTCACCGTGTTGTAATTGTTTTTTTGATGTTGCAACAGACGATTTCGAATGATGCAATGATATTTTTTGGGTTGTTGCAATAGACGTTCTTGCAATATTGCAGTAGTAGTGCTTGAGATGTTGCAGTACATTTTTTTAAATGTTGTAGCATCATTTTTTCGATGTTGCGGTATATGTTCTTTCGATGTTGCAGTAGATTTTTTTTGTAGTTGCAGTAGATTTTTTTGATGTTGCAATGGATGTTTTTCAATGTTGCAGTAGATATTTTTTCGATGTTGCAGTACATATCTTTCGTTTGTTGCAGTAGATATTTTTTTCGTTGTTGCAGTAGATATTTTTTCAATGTTGTGGTGTATGTTTATCAATTTTGCGCTACATATTGTTTTGCGTTCCAGTTGGGGAAGGGGGTGCGTTGGGGAAGGGGGAAGGAGCGCGTTGGGGAGCAGATCCATCGTCGTGGGGCACGACACGGTGCAGGGGTGCTCCTGGGATGGGGGATGAAGGTGGGGATGGAGATGGGGACGAGGTGCGGGGGCACGATGAAAGCGGGGCTCGGTTGCCAGTAGGGCGTGGGGTGGGGGTGGGGTGGGGTGGGGTGGGGTGTGGGGGGCTGTGGGGACGAGGTCGCTGGCTTGCTGGTTGCAGGTGGGCGGGCATATAGAAGCAGCAGCGCGCGCGAGCGTCCAATGCTAGCACTGCAGTACCGATCTCAGATGGAGATGTACGGGACTTGACAGTTGGCACTATGGTGCGTTGCAAGTGCGATGCCTTGACTATGTGGCAATAGGTTAATCTTCTTTGTTTCAAGATCTTTTATATGTTGCTGTAAAATTAGTATTCACTGACCCGCATGGTGCATACCATTTTTCTAAGTTGTTTGGTATTTCTACACCTTAGTGGATTAATGTTATCTTCTCTTCATGACTGTTGAATTACAGAAAAAGTGTTCAACTAGGATAGTTCTACATTATGATTTTTTACATAACTAGCACAAAAAATTAGTGCAATATTCAGCAACTTGTGGAGTTTTCATTTGAGAAATGAAACTCACCCAATCATAATATATATTTCAATCCATAATTTCTTTGAACAATTTTGTTTTATTCATCCAGTAGTCATCTAAAGGTACTTCTAAAATTCTCTGCACGGAGAATTCTTCTAGTTACAAGAGGATTAAATCCATCCTCCCTCCTTTTCTTAATAGGCTTGCTAGCACCTGGACGTCCGGACAGACGGGGGCATATGGATGCACATGCCTGTATAGTAGTCCGCTTCGCATGCCGTTTTGTGCGCCCAGTCTATTTCCAGCACCGCTTTGCGCCCCCACATGGGGTCTGCGCGACCCCCTAACATCACCAGCATCAAGAAGAGAGGGAGTGGCAGATGCCTAGTCGACACCTGGAGGAGGAGACACCAAGGTGAGGAAGGAGGTGCAACACCTGATCCAGATAAAATACTTGCAAGCGTATGTGTGAAACGTATGCAACATCCAGATAAAAACACCTGCAATGTACATCCGAAAACGCAAATAAAACATTGGGAACAGACCTTTGCAACACCTCTAATGATCCACTACAGACGCTACTAGTTGGGCCTGTGGACCGGACCACAGGCCTACTTCCCTCATCTGGCATATACGGTTTCTCCCAAAAAAAAAGAGACAGCGAAACTTCCCCATCTCACATCGGCTCCACCATACCGCCCGCCCTTCGCTCGCCATCTTCGCGGCTCAGGCCGCTCGCCACAGACAACAAACCTGCGCGACCAAAGTGCTACCTGCCCTTGCAACATTTAGATAAAACATCTGCAACATATGTATGAAATATATGCAACATCTAGATAACCACACTTGCAACATAAGTCTGAAAAAAGAAGATGAAACAATGAGAATAGACGTTTGTAATATAAGTGTACAACCATTGCAACATATGCAACACAATCCGATCTTCTTTTGCAACATTCATATGAAACCCTTACAACATGCCTCTGAAACAACTAAAATACTTGAAACATGCGCTTTCAGCGCAATGTCATCGTGCTGCTCGGACAAATGAAGCTCATTGTTGTGGAGCTCGATGCCATGTGCGGAGATTGATGCCATAGAGTGCGCGAAGGTCGCTGATGCGGAGCTTGTTGGTAGGACGGACCTTGGTAGTGGCCGTGGAGGCGGATGGAGCACGGTCGCGATGGGAGGCGCGATCCGGGCAGAGGCGACACGCGCCATGGATGGGGGCAGCACCGGCAGAGTTCAGCCCGTGAGCTGCGAGCGGGGCCGGTGCATGCAGGGACGGCACTGGTGAGCGGCGTAGGCGGAGTCTTTTCCACGAGCGTCGCGTGATGGATGAGCAGACTCCGTCCTGCGCAAGCGGGGCATGCAGCACAGAGCAGGCGGGCGATGCGGGAGGGGTACACGGATGAGTGGATGAGGATGAGCCGTGTCCGTACTCCTATAAGGGACGGGTGCCCGTAACATATCATTATCGATTTACTTATAGCAACCAGATTAATCACACTAGTGGTTTTATTACAACATAATTTAGGGCCTTTTTGGTAAGGCTCCTCCAGCCCCAGCTCCAGCTCCGAGAAATCCTATGAAACATTTTATAGGAGGAGCCATTTTCAGTGAAAAAAAAGGAGCCGAAGCCGTTTTGGGAGAAGCCATAAATTTTGGCTCAAAAAACAGCTTCGGCTCCTTCCAAGAAGCCCTACCGAACACGAACTTAATATATCAAAATTTAGCTATATCTAATCCTCACGTAAAATATATATCTCGAGCCAGTGTCAACAACATGCCTTTTTACTGGGGCCACATGTGTGCTGGACAGCTCATTTGGCACCCAAACAGAAAAACTGCAACCGGGCCTATTTCCTGTTGTACATTTCCTTCCTCGCCTCCTGTCTCTCCTATTCTGCCGGTAAATGTGTGATCCCAAAGGCGTCTGTTAGGTAGAGGTTATTGGCTGCCGTTGCCCCATGCTTTCCCGGGAAAATCCAAGAGCTGCATGCCCTCTCGTCTCCCGCCAAATACGGCCAATCGCTGGCTTTCCCCCCGGATTCAAATATCCCTCGTCGCTTCCGACCTCCCGTCCAAACTTTTGGCCACCACCGTTTCCACCCTCCTTCCAAGGGCCATGATGAGGGCGCCTCTCCTCTCCTTCGTCCTCCTCTTGGCCGTCGTCGCCACCGTGCCCCTGGTCCCGGCGGTGAGCAAGGGTGAAGAAGCTGGTACCGCAGCTGAGGAAAATGGAGGCTCTATCAACCCCCTGTCCCTCGATGGATATGGACCACTGGAGAAGGCTGCCAAGAAGCCCAAGGAGCAAATCTTGAACGCGCAAGCTACCCCGAAGATGATCCCCAAGACCTTTGATCAGAAACCCATTCAAGAAGAAGCTGAAACGGCCACGGCATCAACTGCTGGTGACCAACCCAACAAATATGTGGCGTATCTAGTTCCTGGCGAGAAGGAGAAGGAGGAAGCTCCTGCCAAGGTAAAGAAGGAGAAATCTGATGAGTGGGTGGATGAATCTGCTTATCACAAGAAGGAAAAGAAGGTAGAGAAGGAAAAGAAGGAGAAGTCGGATTATTTGGATGAATCCACATCATCCAAGAAGGAAAAGAAGGAGAAATCTGATGATTCTGATGTATCTACATCTTCTAAGAAGAAAAAGAAGAAGGCGAAGACTGACGATTCCGACGAAGATGCATCTCTTGATAAGAAGGAAAATAAGAAGTCAGCATCTGGGAAGAAACACAAGAAGCACATTTCTGATGATGATTCGGACAGTACATCTCCCAAGAAACAAAAGAAAGAGAAATCCATCGATTCGGATGCATCTGCATATCTTCAGAAGGAAGAGAAGAAACCCGGCGATTCAGACGAAGCCACGACTCTTAAAAAGCACAAGAAGGAGAAGAATAAGAAGAAAAAGGAGAAATCAGGTGAGGACGCTGACGAGGACGCTGCGCCCGTCGACGTCTCCACGGACGGCAAATATGTGTCTCCCTCCTCCAAGGAGGAGAAATCCGACGAGGACGCCATGCCGGTCGACGTCTCCACCACCACCGGCCAATACGTATCTTCTTCGAAGTCCGTCATCAAGCCTAAGGGAGGTGAGCATCAGATCTCCACCCCTGCGGATGCATACGCATCTCCCGACGAGCTTCCTCCGGCGGCCAAGAGCTCCGCCACCTCCGATGCATACGCATCTCCAAAGCAACAGGTCGTCAGCAGCAGCAGCCAGCCCATAGCCGGTGGTTCTCCCGACGAGCTTCCGCCGGCGGCCAAGAACTCCGCCACTTCCGATGCATACGCATCTCCAAAGCAGCAGGTCGTCAGCAGCAGCAGCCAGCCCATGGCTGGCGGTTCACCCGACGAGCTTCTACCGGCGGCCAAGAGCTCGGCCACCTCCGACACGTACTTATCTTCAAAGCAGCAGGTCCTCAGCAGTCAGCCCATGGCCGGTGGGTCTCCCGATGAGCTTCCGCCGCAGGCCAAGAGCTCCGCCACCCCCGACCCGTACGCATCTATGAACGTGCCCAACGAGCCGGCGGTAGCGGGGAAGCCGAAGCTGTCGATGGAGACGTTCTCGGGCATGATCAAGAGGCCGATGGCCAAGATCCTGAGCCCGATGATCAAGAGCGTGTGCGCCAAGACGGAGTACCCGGAGGACTGTGAGTCGTCGATCGGCGGCCTCCCCGGGGCCGCGTCGGCAGCGGCGACGGACAGCATGGGCGTGCTGAAGCTGGCCATGGAGGCGGTGCGGGAGAAGGTGATCGTGGCGATGAACGCGGCGACGGACCGGATGAACGTGCCGGGGACGGACGCCACGACCAAGGACGCGCTCGACTCGTGCACGTCGTCGTACAGCGACATCAAGACGAGCCTGGACTCGGTGGACGACGCGCTCAAGCGCGGTGACGTCGACACGGCGCACACCAACCTAGACTCTGTGGAGACGGACGTCACCACCTGCGACGACGGATTCCAGGAACACGGCATCCCGTCGGTCATGACCGACCATGACCAGGAGCTCCAGAAGCTCGCCAGCAACCTCCTCTCCATCGGCGCAGCCATCCATCACTAGAAGGGAGGAGTGGACGTGCAGGCGTGCATGCATGCGTTGCGTTTTCATCTGAAGAATTCGGTTGTAAATTTGTAACCGAGCAAGAAAAGCACCTCGACTAACCAGTATAGCTGCTATGATTCTGTGATTCCACGATGTTTAATTAAGCTGCAGCGTTCACAAAAGTGTAACAGTATATATATGATTGTGAATGTTTCGAAGAAAGAGTATATAATATTTGTGAATTGTCATTTGTAGCCTTGATACTCCCCCTAAATTGTTCGGTGACTGTTCGCTGTTGCTGCGATACGGATTTCAAAAAAGAAAAAGGTAAAAAAAAAGCAAAGAAAAAAAAGAAAAAGGTAAAATAAAAGAGCACAAGGGGCATTCCGAGAATTGAACTCGGAACCTCTCGCTAACCCTGGGCACGAAAAACCGAATTCCCGAAACCGAACCGAACTACCCGAGAACCGAACCGAACTTCCCGAACCGATCGGTTTCGGTTCTTAGTTCGGTTCCTGTTTCTGAGTACCCGAAATACCCGAGTACCGAACTGAAATTCCCGAACCGAACCGAAGTACCCGAATTTGCACAATCCTAGTTTTATAAATATATATATATATATATATATACACATCCTAGTTATATATTATATTCAAAGCTGCACAATCTTACTTGTTTTACATTACAAGACTTGTTTCAAGAGAAGGTGATGTCATGGAGATGCCTGTGGACTGTGGTATGTGCCTATGTGGAGTCGTGGTGGACGCCCATTGAGGCTTATCGTTAAGTTTGTTGCTTATCGAATGTTGTTTGTTTGCATTCGAGACTCTTATACTGCTTTAAGCTTCATATTCTCCCCGTTATGTGCATGAAAATGAGGCGAAATGCTGTCGAAATTTACATTTGAATGAGTTGTTTTTTTATTTTTTCATTTTTTCGGTTCCATTCGGGAATACCCGAAACCGAACCGAATTACCCGATCCCGAAACCGAATTATCCGAAACCGATCTAGGAACCGATCGATTCCAATTCCTTGGTACCCGAATTACCCGAATACCCGAGGAACCGAACCGATCGGTTTCGGGTACCCGAATGCCCAGGGTCTCTCGCACCCTAAGCGAGAATCATACCACTAGACCAAATGCCCTTTGGTGTTTCATTTTGTCTCGTACTCTACATAAATAAAACCACGTTACAACTACTACAAAAAGCAATTTTAGAGTTGGATTTTTCGATTTATAGAGGCAATACGAACCAACCATATTTATCAAATGGTTTTTGTTAGTGAATCATTTGTACAGGCTATCTGCCAGGCTACCTATATAAAAGTATTAACTTGTCTGCCTTTATGTTCCGCTAGCAAAAGTGCCCGTGCATTGCAACGGGAGAAAAAGTATAGCGTTATCCAAAGTATAGCGTTATCCAAAGTTGAACTTTCGGTTCGTCGGCAGCCCGACAGTGCTTTATTGGAAAGGCCATAACTCATCCATTCGGAGTGTGATCGAGGTCAATGAGCACTTAGTGGTGATAAGCTTTCAAATAGATCTAGTCCCACCTCAATATCATGTCGGCAAGGCCTCCAAATCATCGAGACATTCTGCCGCTATTTCTGTCGGGTGCTACGACATCGTCACGGGCTTGTTATTCACACTTAGGACCTAGGCCCAAGTTGGAGCATGCCCCAAGAAGATGGAGAACAACTAAGAGATGCCCAAGGACATCCTTCTCCTTATCCACCACCTTAGGAGGCAAGAAAGGGCATCCAAGCCAAGTTGGAGGCCCAATCCAAGTCAAGTTCGAGTCCATCTCGGGCTCCAGGAGCAGCATGTAGTAAAACAGACGCCCAGGTCGCATACGGACTCCATTTTTGATGATCCACATATGGATAGAAAGATAATTTGATAATAAAATCAATGGAAGTGGCTGGTCCCACATCAAAATCCCTTCAGAATCAACAGGAATCATCGAAATAAGTTGATGTCCAGAATCTGTCAGGGCGCTGCGTCACCATCTTTTGGGCCATTTGGGCCTTGTAATGTGTCGGAACTCCTTAGGACACGAGTAGGGGTCCTTGGACGTCTCTTAGGCTATATAATCAATAGCCACCACCTATGTTAGGGTTTGGGTTTTGCTTAAGATCAATCTGTCATTGAATAGTCGCCGTTATCGGTTTATGAGACCCCAACTTCTAGTGCTTAATCATATATCCGCAATTGTCACTTTATTTGAGTTGTGTTTTATCGTGTTCTTGCTTGTGTTCTTTGATTCGTAGTAGAGATTAGCCTTCGTGGCATGGTCAACCGGAGTGTGACACGGTTGATAACCAGAGGAGACGTGGTGCTAAGGTTGCAAGATTCGGGTCTTTACGATCTGAAGCCGGATCGGTGTGTCGCTCTCCGATCAAATCGATAGTTATCATGAACCTAACAGAAGATCAGAAATCATGTCCCTATCAAGAATCATGTCCCCATCACCATGGGTAGAAGGTGTGGTAGGCTCCTAGGACTGTGACACAAAGCTCCCTCGACTCTGCGCCCTGGAACTCAAGGAGGGCTCGTAGCCTGCCCTCCTCCTCCTGGGACCCTTGAAGCTGCTCTGTCAAGTGACATACCACCTCCCTTGACCCTGCACCAACAAAGACAAGGGGCATCAAGGGTGGACATCGCAAACACGGCCCACAGGCCAGGACTGGTGGGAAGCAAGAAGGAAAGGGAACGACCCGTACCTCTGAGCTCCTCCCATAGACAGGCCACCTCCGCCTGCACCGCATCGCGAACGTTCTCCGCTATCACCACCGCTAGCCCTCCGCAACATCCCTATAGACATCATCGACGGCCCTGAGGACATCCTCCCGATCCTTCCGCGGTGCCTTAATAGCCGCCGCCGAGAGAGTGACCGAGGTGCCGTGGGAGAGCACCCCGGTGAAGGAGCGCGCCGGCCTGATCTAGCCACCGATGGAGAAGACGACAACAAGCGAGCCCGGTGTCAGGGAGGCTCGACGCCGCTCATGGAACCAACCTCGACAAACATCCTATTGAGGAAGCCCCTACACGCGATGAGTACACCAATGTCAAAAGCAGCAATGAAGATGGAGAGAAGCAAGTTTGACTCCTACCTGTCCCTCCGAGGGGATGATGGACGAGGTGGACTCCACCCATGACTGGCGGGACTCCTCTGGCACCTCTAGGACCCTCTGCCGACCTCCACCGTGTGGAGTGCTGAAGCCGAGATCACCACCGGGGCCAGAGCCGCTACCGGATTGGGGGCTGCCGCTGGAGCCAGAGCCGCCACTAGAGGCTGACCGAATGCCAGTATGGGTGCCGCTAGTGTCCCCATTGGGAGCATCGCCATTCACGTGCACTCCACCCTAGAAGGCGGAGTCGGGGGCTCCAACACCATCTCGGTGAACGGTTGGTCCGCTAGAGGATGATCGGCGCTGAAGGGGGAGGGCCGACTCCCGCCCTAGGTAGTTCGCACCAACCGCCTCGAGCATTAGCACTCAGAGCAGCCCCTCTAAGATGGGGTAGGGAAACTCCATCATCGGGTCAGTGATCCCCAGGTGTAGCCACAACGGATGCACCCGCTCCCTCAATGGGAGGATCCAACGATGGATGAACGTTCGCACCGCCATCGGCCCGGTCAGCCCCTGCGCCCTCAGGACCTCGATAGCCCCTACAAGAGCAGGGACATCCACAGCCTCCTCCACCGTGGGGTATAGCCACCACGATTCCGGAGTGACGCCTCCCAGCCTCGCTACCGCAAAAGAGGGTAGCACCGGGACCATGTTGGGGAGATAGAACCAGTTCTCCTGCCAGTTTGCTTGACCGTCGAACCTCGGCGGGTAGGCGAGGGCAAGGTACCAGCCAGCAGCTTGCGGACACACCTAGATCCGAGCACCCCCCATCACCAGGAATGCACTAGGAACTCCCACCTCCACAGCGTGAAATGGGGAGTGATCCCCAGGAATGCCCCGCATAGTGTGATGAAGGTCACGATGTGGAGGATCCCCTGCGGTGTCAGGTCCTAGAGGGGAAGGCCGTAGAAGAACAGAAGGCCCCGCACGAAGGGGGCAGGGGGAAGCCGAGCCCCATGAAACGATCCCAATTTCTACGAAGGGAAATCTACTCATACGAAGTATAACATGATAGTACCAGATGATCATTCCATCACATTATCCAAATCTCAGTCGATTACATAGTCATACATCGAATAAAAGAGAGTACAATAGTGAGATTTACTCATTATTATATCGCTACTTGGTGGAATCACTCATCACATAGCATCTAGAACAGCATCAAAGTAGAACGACAATGGGCGTGATCTTCATCTCCTCCAACACGAGTGTAGGGTGAGACCTCTAGTCCTCCCAACCGTCACCCTTGTAGTCGTACTTGGTCTCAGAACCTGCCAAATAATTTTTAGTATGATTTGTACTGGCCACTGGCTCCCACTCTATGCTTTGTGGTAAGTGGAATGCATAGGGTAAATCAAATATACCTAAATATGGTTGTAGTTTTCCCATGCGAATAAGTCATATTTTAGTAATAATTCATCAAGTTTTAACCTATCTCATCCACACATCTCACCACACACACTCTCTCTCTAGGCGGCAATGATGACTCCTGCTCGTGCCTTGCCTCAACGGCCAAGCCGGAACCAACACCAAACCCAGGGGGAAGAGAAGAAAGGACACCTCTCACTAATCAAGTGAAGCGTAGGTCATAGGAATGTCCATATCCGAGTACTCGGCTATACGTATAGGTCAATAACTCTACAAAGTTTGTACACCTAAAACCACAAGATCACCATCATCGATGGAGGCCCCCCGTCTAGGCTGATATCGGGCTACCTTCCAACTAGTGCGATACCACCCTACCACTCAGCCCTGGGCCACCCCGGAGTCCACCAAAACATTAAGACTATGAAACATAGTACCAGGTCCTAGAGGTCACTACACTATCTTAGGAGGGTGTGGGTCCCACGCCCATACCTCCCTACACTATCACCTTCCAACCTAGTAGTAGTGGCACCGTCCTAGCTGGTCAGTATATGTCTCCCACCCATTTAGGAATGAGTGATGTGCACGTAGGGTCCTATGATTCGGTTCTCAAGACATACCAGTACTTAAGGGAACTGGACAGGATATCTCCTCCTAGGGTTAATCAACACCTCGTGCTATGGTGGCACCTGCATCCCGGGGCTTTATCCCACAAAGACACTCCACCCCAAGATCTAATCATCTTACCTGCACTCGCCACAAGTGCCTTTCGCGGGGAATGCCTAAGTCGCACCCCCCGGCATGACTCATCCCAATGACTCATTGTGAGATCCTGCCCAATCGACTTGACCCTCACCACACACCCAAGACGCACACCAAGATCTCCTCGGTTACTACCATATTGTCGGCACCACGTGCCTTAACCTCTCACATCCAGTATTCCACCAAGCATCACATCACAGATATAATTCGTAGTAGAAACAGTTGTAAGTATGAAAGCGAGCATCTAGCCTAACAGCGGGTGTGCAAGGGTGTAGGTTGCGTCAAGATAATGGCCCACAAGCAATTCTACCATGCAACCTATTACAATTCATTTGCATAAAATAAATCACTAGCAGCTAAATTATATCATGTCTAATAGGATTCTACGAGGTTGGGTGGAATGTGACACCTAGAAGGTCGTCTCCGAGGTCCTCAGTGTAGTCGAGGTCATCCTCCTCAGTCGGTGGCTCCTCCACGTCTGTCAAACGAGACACATAGCCGCAATAAGTGACTCCTATAGATAAACACAAAGAAGAAACATAAATCCAAAAGATCCAAATGCACTCAAACATAAGCCTATGATGTAGAGTTTGATTTTAGAAAAATTTGGACTCTAGTTTTATATTTTTCTGAGCTCGTATGAATTTATTATGAATTTTATAAGTTTTATTCATATTTGGAAAAAGAAAAAAGGTTAGAATAAATCTGGGCTTGACACATGGCAACATGAAATTGGCCAAAGGCTTGCGGTGGCTGACAGGTGGGTCCAGGGTCAACGTCAACGCTGACTGGGCTCGGACTGGGCTACGATGGGCTGGCCAGCCCGGACACGTGTTGACTACTCAGGCGGCCGTGTGGCGTGTGCGGGCCTCTACTGGGCTTGGGCCCACGGGGTTAGTCCATGGTGGACCGATGCTTGGCGCACCATGGTCCACAAGCTAGGTCCACCATGGACTAGGGTTATGCACAGGGCTAGTGCGGGCGATGCTCGGTGCACTGGGTGCACAAGGGATTAGGCGAGGGAGCGACTGCTCCTTTCCTCCCTTTTCCTCTATTTCTCGTGGCAGCACCCTTCCCAGGCAGCGAGCTCGCTCGACCGCACGGTAGGGCAGCCTAGTGGAGCGGGTAAGGAGGTCTATGGCACAGTGGAGTCGCGGAGGACTCGATGGAGGGATAATGGCGGTGGCTTGGGGTCTTAGGCGGCTGGCGTGCACACAACGGCGATGGCGAGGTCTGCGTGGTGGCGGCGAGGGGGATCTAATATGTCCTAGGGCCATCCAAGTGTGCAACGAGGTCTGTGAGGTCATGGCGAATGTCTTCGGCCTCTCCGTGTCCCGCGAGGTGGCCGAAAAGTCTGGGAATGCCTGTGACATGGTGGCGCTCCAGTGTGTGGCCACACCAACGAGGTGGATGCCATCAGCGGCTCCCGAGGCACTCTTCCTCCACCAGTGGGTGCGGTGCGTGTCCCTCAGCGAGGCGTAGCTTGCAGTGGGTCTCCTCCTACCTCTACTGGTCTGCGGTGGCTGGGACAGGGCGTCACCATGGTGGACTCTGGCCATGGCAAGCGCATGGGTGTGTGGCAAGGCGCCAGTGTTCCTGAGCCGCTGTGGCTCGGCAAGGCCAGCCAGCAGCTGGCATACGTGTGTGCACGTGCATGCGGCATCATGACGACAAAAAGACAGCGCCTTGGTCCTTCCAAAGCGAAGAATGCGACGGTGGCCAAGGCGTGGCCATGACGGTGATCAGGAACAGCCAGAGAGCTCACCGTGGTGGTGGGGAAGAAGGGCTAGCGGTGCTGGGTGAGCTGGTGTAGTGGTGAGGTGGTACGGTGCCATGCCAAGCAACTACGCCGACGTAGCCATTCGGCGCGTCGTTCTTCGCTCTAGCAGCTCCTCCACGGCGGCGAGTTGCTCTGGTGGGCTCGGCTCCTCCTTCCCTCCCCTTCTCTTCTCTTCTCCTCCTCTCCTCCGGGTTGGTGTGGTTGCTGTGGTGCCACAAAGTGGTGGCAGGGTTTGGGAAGGGCGCTAGGGCACTGACTCAGGGCTTTTATAGCCTGGCTCGGCCATGGTTGGCGGTGGACGATGGGGACACGATTGGGGACACATGGAGGGAAATTAGAGCACTTAGGCCAGGGTTTTGGGTTCGGGGCGAGACCGTGATCATCCAGGCGTTCCTGATTTCAAAACCTCGGTGGCCGGGGCAGCATCAGCATGGTAGGGCCTTGGCGGCTAGCATCTGTGCGATGGGGCGCCAGCTTAGGTAGGGTGGCATGCCATGGATCGTGGACGTGGCACCCATCCGCATGTCGGTGCCCAACAGCCCGAAGATGGATGGCTGCGGGCAACGGGGGACCAGGCGAGATGCTCTCGCGCTTGTGCTCTGCTCTATTTGCAAAAGCAGAGGCGGGTGCAGGGGGAAGAGATGATAGGCGGGTCTCGCATGGTAGCAATCTTGGGGGAAGGCGATAGCGGCACATCGCGATGCAAGCGAGGGCACGATGCTAGGCCGGTGTGGTGGCGCAGTCCGCTACGGCGCTAGCACGTGCGGTGTGGCTGTTGGGCCAGCGAATGGGCCACTACTGCTGCTCACTCGCGGGCGCACGCGAGGGCGGGCTCCGAGGTGGGCTGCTACTGCTGCCTGGGCTGCTTTGGCTTTTCCATTTCCTTTCCCATTTCTAACTTCTTTTCTATTTTCATTTCCCTCTTCTAACTAAGTCTTGGGCACCTATGTGTATATATATGTGTAGCCTACATATATACACCCTAGTGGGGTCCACTAGAGGTCACCTAGGGTTTCAAAGGTATGAGCCAAGGATTGGTAACTTCACACACATAGCATTAATTATAAAAGTTGAATTGATTTTATTATCATCACATAAAATCAAGAAGAGGCAACTCACATGTGATTCAGATGCAAATGCCCAACCAAGCTAACATAGGATCTACTTGTGCAACTACAGGGTGGTTTCCTAGTATGCACACTCACCATGCATGGGTTTGTTTTAGAAAAAAATTTAAGTTGGGATTTTTTTGGTGTTTGAAAATCCAAGGTTGTTACACCCCAGGCAGTGGAAGGCGGTGAAGGAGATGATCTCCTCATTCCCGAGCGTAGGCACTGGCTCGCTGATGCCTGGAGGGTGCCAGCCATCCACCAAGACCTCCTCCGATGCCGGCCCATCCTCCTCCGTCCTCATGATCTCCGCCTCAGTGACCTCGGATGGCCCCCCATTCCGCCATGGGAGCGAAGAAGGGAGCAAGTGGCGACAGGCGAGAATGTGGGAGCAGGAGAAGCGAGGGTTGCAGGAAGAAGGAAGCTTTCACCAGAAGCAAAACGTAATTCCCCCTCTCTAACTTTTCATCTCTGCTTTTGTACTCTGCAAATAGTGGCTACGGCGCTCCCACGATCACACACGTGATTGTACGGTGTGGTGGCAGTTGCTAGACCCGAGGCAGAGGTGAACCAAGCACTCCCTATTGGCCTAACCCTGTTGAGCTGCCACTTCGCGAGACTTGGGGGATCCGGCTCTTCCCGAGCCCATCAGCTATCATCGACGGCTCAGATCTGCATGCACCAAGCACTGCGGCTCCTCCTCAACCAAATCTGCTCCACGTGGCCCCCACATCCCATCTCCCAGATGAGACGGGACGGCATGGGGGTGCACACCTTAACTCCTCCACTAGGCACGATGGCCTAGACATCATCAACTGCCTGCGTAAGACGTCAGTGGATGGGACATGCAATCGACCCCCCAATCGACGAGCTTTCGGGTGGTGTATCCCCAAAAACCAACCAACTCCTCAGAGTTGGGTCGAGAGCCACTGAGTAGTGGGCCCAATGAGGGCCTCCCTCCGAGGCTCAGCGTGCTCCTCGCTCCTCGATCTATGGCCATAGAGGGCCAGCCCCAGAAGGCCGGCTCGAGAGGATCGGGGCCTGTTACCGCAGCCCTCAGAAGGGTGTGGCGCTTCAGATGGCCTTGAGCCAGAGCCTAGCGCTCTTGATCACCCGGCCCACGGCGGGCTCCGATCAATAAGGAGGGCGCCCCAAGCCAACATTCGGCAACTCCTAGACGAGTTCGCTGAGCCCTCGCTCGAGTCGAAGACCCATGCGACATAGACTTGCAAAGGGATCAGCATCATCTTCGCTCGGCCCCGACAGCCGAGCAACGCTCATCATATTGGAGAAGAAAGCCCCAAGCAGGGCATAGTTCTCTCACCAGCGGAAGCCATCCCCGCCAAGGAGGGTTTGGTCACCAGAAGATCGAATTTAGCCCTTCATTGCTATCATGCCAGGTGAGACCATGAAGGGCTCGGGGGGCTCCTGAAAAGATCCTAACATGTGGGTATGTTAAGCCTCAGGTCCAATGGTTCTCGAATGAAGAAGACCCCCTGACCAACCCCTTCAGGATCACCCCGGGGATCGGGGGCTATGCCCATCGGGCACGCTCACGTGCACCCTCTAGCAAAGAGACCCGGCCAAGCCTGACTTAGCCGTAGCCTCCGCCTACTGCTCGGGGGCTTTTCCGAGCCTTAGGCTCCCAATCTACGACACATCCGAGCTGGCTCCTGCCTAGCTCATGATGCCAGCCAAGGCCCGAGCATAAGGAGACAAGCCCGAAGCTACCGATGCTTGGGGGCTCCCTGGCGTCGCTCCCTAGGCGTGGCCCTGCCAACTGCTCCTTTGACAAGGTCACGTCTGGGGCATGGCCCAAGAAGACAAAGCTTTCCCGTAGCCTCTAGGGGCTCAAGGGCTTCTAGGCCTACACGTCAGCCCCTAGAGCCGACCTCCTTCCCTACCAAGAAGACTCCAAAAGATCACACCTGGGGGAGGACGGTCCAAGCCGACACAGCCTAACACGTAGAGTGTCAGAACAGAGCAGCCGGACAACCCTAAGGCTTATTCGGCTCCACGACACTGCTACGGTCCACGGCGCACCACTGCAAGGTTCTCCTGGACTTCGGCGCACATAGACCGTAGACTAGAACCCCCAAACCGCCATGTACGAAACCTATCTCGTTATATAAGGGATAAGGTTGAACCTAGGAGGGGAGAGGATCCCAATCGATCACCAGACTCTCCATTCCATTCCGTCCGTCTCTGCTCTGCATTGAGAGCAAGGAAACCCAAAGAGGGGCACCGAGAGCTCCTCCACCGCATCCTGTCATCTCTCTCCTCTCTGACGAGGGGGAAGGCTCCACCGGCGGCGAGGCAACCTTAGGATTAGCACCGAGCTAAACCCCTACCAAATCTCTTTCTTTACACTCTGTTGTAACCCTCCGACTTTGGGTGCTCTTGAGTATAAGGATCATTAATTGTTGGACGTAGGGACCAAATTGGTCCGAACCAGGATAAAGCATTGTGTCTTCTTTGCGTGATTCTTGTGTTCTTGAGTCCATCCGAGCCACCGGAGACCCGTACTCTGACACCGAACAACATGCTTGCCGCGGTTTCGATCCCGCGACAATGGCCACACCTTTAATTAGTCTGCAGGTGCATCTGGTGCCAGTGTTGATGTAGATGACGTGGACATCGGTGGCCTGCGTGTTCCTGTCTTACCCGTCTCTTGTCCTTGCTTGACCTAGATGAGCCGTTGACTGGCACCGTGTTGAGTTGGCCTCCTATCGCTCTCCTCAGGATGTGGATGAAGTAGATGGCGGCTGCATTGACGAACACTTGCTCACGCTCGTCTTTCATATCCCCATGATGCTATCACACGCCCGGCCTTCCATCCCCTCAATGCATGGCTGAACGCCGGCTTCCTCCATGCATACACTCACGTGCTTGATAGAAATTGTCACCTGGTTTGGTAGTTGATAGATTTTCTTGATACCTAGATTTCAGGCTATTTTTGACCAAGGCACAGTCCATCAGGCTGTCCTGTCACCGGCCGGAAGCCCTGACTTGATGGGATGGTGGTACGGAAAAATAATGTTCTTAGAATGCACTATATTATAGGACAGAGGGAGTATAACTTAATTTCGACTTTAGATTGGATTGGAAACTCTTGGAGATGCCCACCTGCTCTCTTGGTTCCAGGACTGGCTTGGTTGGGTAGGAAACTATTGGAGATGCCCAACCTGCTCTCTTGGTTCTAGGAGTAGCTTGGGCTATTGGTTCGGTGGCGAATCAGCACTTTCTTCCATGTTGTCTAATTCTATGTGATTATATATATTAACTTACGGATAACTTATAGGTACGGCCTTTTCTTTTCCCCAAAAGTAAATTAGGAAATTGAATACTTCCATTGTTTACGTAGAGATGCATGGATACATTACGTACCTTGATGACTGGCGCCTTGTACACTCATTTCTCGGTCTAACCTTGGTCGCAATTTGCCATTCGTGTATCTTGCTGATCTTGGAGGTCGTCAGGTCAATACATAGCCAGGGATGGAATCTTCAGATCAAGCATCTTAGTTTCTCCAGTAACGATCAACCGCTAGGAGGCAATGCATGGAAAATGATTCATCCAGGGGCCACCGCATGCCACCATGCAGAGATGTACACACATGTACCCAATTAGGATCTACTTTCTCCTGCACCTTGCAGTTGGGGACCTTGCCACCGCCCATGAGATAGATTTCTTCTGGCATATTATGATGAGTGCATGGCGGTGTGTGGCCTCCCAGTGCAGGCACGCACGACAGATCATATCTTTGCGCCTGTTAATTGCAATGACCGGCCTCATGGGGAGTTGCGGATGACGATGCCGGTCCACAGGCCTCACTGCACACAGATACAGACGATAGACCATGGCGGCAGCAGGCATTGCCGACTCGCTGGTACCAATCGGCTGCTTCTCGCACTTGAACTTTAGTTAGAGGTGTCACATACAGGTTAGTGTTTGGTTCCCCCATCCGATCCTGCTTGTCTCTCCACATGGATCCTCAAACTCTTGCAGGACTAATGCAGTCGTGAGATTCTGATGCACAGAGCCACCGGTCGACAATCTTGCCCGCACCTACAACGTCCACCTTGTCATCCAAGCGACCAGAACAGCGCGCTTCACCATCCGCAACATAGCTATATATTCACGAAGACATCTTTGAATGGTTTGCATGTCGTGCACTGCTGGACGCTAGGGAGAGGAATGGGGGAAGCTTGCTGAAAGCGATGCCCTAGGTTAGATTAGATGGGTTCTCAGAAAACAAATGTCAAACACCATAATTACGTAGATTTTAAAATAATGGAATTATCTTTTTTCCTTTCTATCTATAACAATGGTAGAGGTGGATAATTTTTTGAAAATAAAATAGATCTAATGGTCGTTAGAGCCTATAAATTTAATGGCTAGATGTTTTTGGTTAATGTGAGAATTTCTAAAATTTATCTTTTTTTTCTAGCATGTCTGGTGACAATTAATGTGGAGGCTCCGTTGAGGCCTCCAATTAGTAATAGTAAGTAAGATTACACTTCCACATAACAAGTCTATCTAAGAAATGCATTTGCAGGGCGATTGCACGGCCGTGTCTAGGTCAATATATACCACATGATTACAATACGACGGCTATTGAAGCATCGCAGTTAACAGGCGTAAATCATAGGACATTGTGGCTGCAGGAAAAGATGGAAATTCGCATGTGTTGCTGTCTGCATGGGCTCTCTTAACAAATTCGTTGTCAATTAATTGTAGCGATCAACCGATCGGTATGGCTAATAACTAGTAAGAGTGATTTAATTAACTGCTAATTAACAATGCCATTTGTCAACTCTAGGAATCAATCAATTTGCTCGATCGTTCACATGCTGCCTAGACCTAGTTTAGGTCGAGATGCTCAGCTGAGCTTGCTAGCTGTCGTATTTTTCTAAATCGCAGTGAGCTGGGTTCTAGCTAGGACCAGGCTATGCGGGATGCTACAGGTTCATCGTTTTTATTGGGGTGATGCTAAGTTGAACCTCATCTATTAATCCTCAGTGCACAGGTTCCGGCCAACGATGAGCTGAAGAAGGACATCAATGAAGATTATGGTTGCAACGCAGTTAACAATTGACCATGAGACCATGACTAAGACATAAACTTAGTGCGTGGATGAGCTAGAACATACTAATCGTATGCTGTCTAAGATTAGCTAGGCACGATTTGCAGGGTAAAAGTCTCTTTTACCCTTGGTATGCACATATAAAATGTGGAAGTGGAGGCCATTTTGGTATTTTCTCAATCCATTAGCTACTTTTGTTCCTCTCAATCAGCTCATAGGCTAAAACAACTGGCTGTGGTTGGCAAACCATTAGTCAATTTTTAGCTGCGCTGCTAACAATTGGACTCATTGTACCCAATCAGCCTCTCAACCCCAATCATGTACCTGTACTACTACTTGATATACAATCGAAGATAAGTGGCATAAATCATAACACGGTGTCCAATGAAAGATTGAGAGTCGTCCGGTCACTGCCTGCATCGGTTCTCTTTACAAATTTAAGGTCAACTTAGCAACCAACTGATCGGTATGGCTAATTATAAGTAGATTAATTAACTGCTTGCAGTAGTTTTTGTCAACTCAAGAAACCAATCAAATGCTGTAGTGCGTGCTGCTACCAGGCTTAATGTTGTCATTAGGGTGATGCCAACCTAGGATCCATTTACTCGTCTGCAAAAGAAGTTCATAAAAAGGTGAGTGGGGTAGAGGCTGGAACTTTGTTCCATTATCTAAAAAAAGAAAAGGTGAGTGGAGGCCAAAGATAAGTTGGGACAGGAGGAATACTTTTTCTAACCCAAAAAATATTCAGACTACGGGTCATTATCTCGAGGCTTCCAAAAATTTCGGAAAAAATTCCCAAAAATAATAAACTGGACATCAGGAACTAAATAGAATGGAGCTCCTGAAAAAGTTTCTAGGAGCTTCCAACAAATTTAATTCGCTCTAAGAACAAAATCAGAAAGAAGTTTAGAAAAGTCTACAAATTTTCTGATAAATATACACTAAACTTGTAATCACCTTTTATAAGATTTCCACACTTATAAGCACCATATGCAATTTGAATGAATGCAATCAATCAATGTAACTTATGTTAAATATACTTTAAAATTTTAAATTGTTCCGTCCAATTAAATTACACTGCAAACAATTCATTTTGAAAGTATTTAGTTATTTAGAATTGTTGATTGGTGTGTTAGCTACTTCCATGAGATGAGCAAGGTGAATAGCAAAAAAAAATATATCTACAAGCTTTTTGTATAAGTTTCTGACATTAGAAGTTTATACATGGATGTTCATGTGCAATGTTTTTCTAATAAAAAAGTTGTGCTGAAAATTTGGTTATGAGGAAAACAATGATAATTTGTGAAAATGTTGTGCTAAAATGCTCTGATGAAAGTTTCCATGATACTAAGTTAGACAGTAACAAACTTTTTTTTTGAAACAGAGGTCTCCCCCGCTTTATTGATCATAAAGCGTCAAGCATACAGTTTAGTTCAGAAAGCGTATCGGCACGCCCGCCCACAGAAGACCTAAAGGTCGTAAACCTAAGCAGTATTAACATTCATTACAAGCTCAGAACTCTGCTGATTCACACCGATGCAACCGTAGCTGAAGGCAGCAACATCGATGCTTGAGACTGTAACGGACTCCAGGTGATTCCAGGTGGTATGCTTGCCTCCAGTTTGATCTTTTGGATTATCACTGAAAGGATCTAGTCGGCTTAGAGGGGGGTGAATAGGCGTACCTAAAAACCTAAAACTCAAACTCGAAACGGAAGTTAAAAATCCAGAACCGGTACTACCGGTCTTGGGTGACCGGTACTACCGGTGGTGAGCTACCAGAAGTACCGGTGGCTCACTGCACAGCGAAATTAAAGATAAACGA
This sequence comes from Saccharum officinarum, assembly GCA_020631735.1. NCBI lineage: Eukaryota > Viridiplantae > Streptophyta > Magnoliopsida > Poales > Poaceae > Saccharum > Saccharum officinarum. Next base: position 88,939,921 of record CM036171.1, on the reverse strand, counting down.
GCTGAGATTTCAGATCTACGCTATACCACAGTCTTCTCAATGATGATGGAGATAATGTTGAGCTTCCCTTTTGTTGGTTCCTCACCAAGTTGTAGATCGACCACCCGCAACCCATGAGAGAGGTAGAGAGGAAGAACACGAAGAACAAATTGAACCACAAGTAATCACGAGCAACAACAAGCACACGAGACACAAGATTTATCCCGAGGTTTGGCAACCCCACAAAGGAGTTCCTACGTCCTCGTTGTTGAGGTGACCACTAAGGTCGGAGTCTCTTCCAACTCCTTGCCTCCCTCAAAGCAACCACAAAGGTCAGTTGAGATTTCCATTAGAAAATCGGAGAGAAATACAAACACTTCAGGGTGCCATCACAAATGGAGCAACACGGGCAACCCGAAGAACGCCTAGCCGGCTAGGGTTCCAAGAACCCAAGAGTAACAAACACAAATCAAACCGGTAAGATGAGGAATCAAGTGCTCAAGTTGCGAATCGAAGCTTTCCACTCTCAAATCTCACTTCTCTATCTCAAATCTTGGATGGATTGAACCTAGGAGCAAGAGGGGAGAGAGAGAGGGTGAGTCAATGCTTAGGAGCTCTTTTCTCAGCAGGTGAACCGTGAGGAATGGGTGAAGTAACGGTTAGAAAGGTGGAGCGGAGTATTTATACTCAGCTTCATGAAGGGGTACCAGTACCACCGGTGGCACTCCACCGGTACTACCGGTCCCTAGGGTTACGACCGTTGAGTCTTTCCTACAGGCACGCAAACTTGGGTGGAGAAATGACCTACTGGTACTACCGATCTTCCACCGGTACTTCCGGTTGTCACCAGTACTACTGGTCGAGGACCGGTACTTCTGGTAGTTCATTTCCTCGCCGAACTCGGGCGACACAGCTGCGCGGGCAAATAGCCTACTGGTACTTCCGGCGGTGAACCACCGGTACTACTGGTGCTCTCTGGAACAGCAAAACACCTCTATGTGTTCGTGAGTGCAAGGGTGTCTCTCAAGCGCATATACTAAAACAACATGAGCACTTTAATCTCCATCAAGCTAGTCTAATTTGCATCCCTCTTGATAGTGCGGCGTTTCCTATGACTTAAATCAAAATAAAATCTAGAGAAGCACTTGAGCCAAAATGCTTTCCATCAAAAACGAATTGAGGGTGCTATCATCACCGAATATCATCATTTTAATTCTTTCAATGGACTAACACCTGCATGTAAACTTGATTGAACATGCTAGTCCCTAATTTGATTGTCATTAATTATCCAAAACCCACGGCAGGGGCGAATGCACTTTCAATCACCATCAGCTCTTCTCCATCACCGCCTTGTACAATGGTCTCCAGCATCGTAATGTTCTTGCAATCCCTTTAAGCACCTTCTTCATCCCCATCCAGACATCCCCCTGAAAACAAATTTTATTACGCATGTTCCACAAGCACCAAAGAGCAGCAGCATTCACAACATTAGCCAACATGAACTTTTTGTTTGCTATCCATAAGGAAGCAATATATTCATAGTTCAAAAGCCTTGATAAGTTCAAAATGTCAGCTAAAACTGACCACATGCATTTGGTAACACAGCAACCAAAGAATAGATGATGAACTGATTCTGTTTCAGAACAGAATAAACATGACAAGTCATCCAGTTTTTTCCTTTTAGCTAGATTTGTTCTTGTTAAGATCTTATTTTTTGAAAGCAACCATAAAAAGATTTGGATTCTTGGAGGTATTTTCAAATTCCACACAGACTGAACATACACCGGTTTAACACCCTGATGGTTAATAACAACACATAAGGATTGAACCAAGAACTGACCGTTAGAGCTAAAACTCCAGATAATTTGATCCTCTTCCTCTTCTAAATTGACATCTACTACAACTCCTAAGAGTTCAAACCACATTTCCATCAATCTTTCTGAAATAGATCTTCTAAAGGAGAGTTTCAGAGTATCCCCATCCCAAACCTGATCAATAGTCCTACCCTGTTGCTCATTTATCACATACAGGGGCCAAAATTGTATGGCCAAGCTAGAATTGCCCAGCCAATGGTCCTCCCAAAATCTGATTTTTTTTGCCATTCCCATCCTGCCACCTAATGCCCAAATGAGCAGCCAGTAGAGCCCAAACAACACCCTTCCAAAAGGGAGATGCTTGATTATCTGTGCAGCAACATATATTTGGGTTATGAGTTCTATACTTGTGATCCAAGATCTTAGCCCAAGTGGCATATGATTATGCAAATTGTATCTAAAAATCCATGAACTCAAAAGAGATAGATTTAAATTCCTAAGATTCGGAATGCCTAAACCACCTAATTCTTTTTTTCTGGGCAACTAACTGCCAATGTGCGAGGTGATATCTGTGCTTCTCCTCACTGTTATTCCACAAAAACCGAGCCATATGAGAATTTATAACATTAATCACCCATCTAGGAAATTTAATAATTGACATCAAGTAAATTGGAATACTTGCTAGACAAGCCTTCAACAAAGTGAGGTGCCCAGCATAGGATAATAATCTCCCTTTCCACCCAGCTATTCTTTTCATAAATTTATCAACAATAGGTTGCAGATCTTCTCTTCTAAGCTTTGTGTAGTGCAAAGGCACACCTAAGTACTTAAGTGGAAATTCTCCTGTTTTACAACAGAAGATTTTAGCAAAATCATTCACCCTTTCTTCATCAACACCAACAGTAACAAACTTTGTTGAAAAAGTCGTGTTGAGAAAGTTGTCAGGATAAATTTGTCCGAAAAAATCATGCTAAGAAAGTCACAACCTTTTTATTTATGTGGCACACCATATTTCCAAATTCATCACAGTTATCTTCAACCAAAAATAGCTTTACAAGATATAGATTTTGTTATAGAAAAGTGGACCACTGGATTTGTATTCAATTCTAATGCCTTATGGGTATGATTTTGTTGATACAAACATTTATGCCCCTTTGGAATGCAGGAATTTCACAGGAGTTGTACATGAATTTTACATAAATCAGTTCGTTTCACAAAAAATATATAGGAAATAGGAAAGTTTCCTATGTTCTAAAGGGGGCATTAGCATAAGAGAAATTATGTGCATGATTTAAAAACATGACAAGTTTTAGCAACTGTTTTATCCGAAACGAAGAAGTGGCTGACTGGTCTGAAATTGATCTCCGATTACTGTCCTAGCGTGCGTATTTATTAAAAAAATACTCTGACATGTGAAGTGTATAAAATATACTCTGACACCCAAAGATAGATTCAGATGCCCTTTGAAGAACTTTCCCATGTGAAGTGTATTAAAAAATTACTCTAACAACCTCAAATACGCCAAAGCCAGGCTTTTGGAGACGTCTCCATGTACTCTCAACTTTTTTAAAACGCTGGGACGACCCTCGCTCAGCCTCCTCCCTCTCATCCCGTCTGCCTCCGTGCATATGCACTGTACGGCGCTCGATGGCAGCGACACGAGCGTACTTGGTGGCGTTCGTGGTGGCTCTCGCGTTTCTCTTCTTGGAGGGTGCGGCGGCGGCAGAGACTTCCGGGAGGTCGGTGCAGCAGCGGCAGGAGGTGCATAATCTCCTTCGGCGGCTCAACAAGCCTCATCTCGCAAGCTTTGAGGTACAGATATATGTTGACACAATTGCTTGGTTCCTTTAGTCTCCTTGCCAATGATTTTGGCTTGCTTTTGTTTGTGGCTGTGAAACCATATCAATTGCAGGATCGATGGCTTACTTCTATGGTGTAGACTTTGTGCTGACGATATTATCAAATATTATCGTTAGGCTGAGAGCTTGAGCATTATGAGTATTTTCACATGGCCATCATGCGCGCATGACAAACTATTGAACTTTCATTGTGCTCAGTCTCTTTTTTAGGAGGGGGTTTGAACCTGTTCATCGTTAGTCGTGTGTGTTCTTGTTTGCCATTTGACGGAGGTCAGAGCAGCAGATGCTTCACAAATTATTCGCGAGAGTGCACGTGTTTTTTTTAAGGAGAGCACAAGAATTTGGAGGATACTGCCGGTATGGCATCGCCGGCGTGGAAACAACATTGGTGTTATATGTCACTACTACACTGGGCATTTTTGGATGTTGATATTTTTTATTTTTAGATTAGAGGTGGGAAAGCCGATTGCTTTGTTAATGAGCCATTTAGACGTGAAAAGGCTGATTGTTTCTGTCAAATGGTCTCTACATTTCACACGTCCACACATTTGGTATTTTACTTGCAATCTTCTCTGTTTTTCTACCTACTAGTTGCGACCACTGATTTTGAGAAATAAACAGAGCCCAGATGGAGATATCATAGATTGTGTAGACATCTACAAACAGCCTGCATTTGATCATCCTCTCCTCGAGAACCATACTATCCAGGTTCCTCTCTCTGCAGGAGCATTTCCCTTTTTGTTTCAATGTTCGGTGCAATGCCTGCTGCCATCACACACACACACACACACACACACACACACACACACACACACACATATCATGATATCACTAAATGGTGCTCCTTCATCACCTTTCAGATGCGGCCTTCTTACCACCCTAAAGGCTTGCATGAGGACTCCAAAGTTTCAGCCCGTCCAATCAGCCAAACATGGCATCAGAATGGCAAGTGCCCTGAGAACACCATACCAATTCGAAGGATCAAGGAGGAGGATGTGCTGAGGGCCAGTTCCATTGGGAGATATGGCAAGAAGATGCCCGGGAGCATCCCAAAACACATTTCTGTCGATGACCCTGTCAAGCCCGGTGTGACGAGTGGCCACAAGGTACAAAATGTCACTCAAGAATCACCTTCACATCAGTACTAGTATTCACAATTTATTGTTATTAGTGTTTATGAAATTTCTGATTTCACTCTTCCTCTCTCATTGAGAAGTATGCCGTAGCTGCAACACCCGAGGATAAGTACTATGGAACCAAAACCAGCTTCAATTTGTGGCAACCAACAATTTCCAAGACCAAGGACTTCAGTTTGGCCCAGCTCTGGATTAGTGGGGGGTCCTATAGCAACAACGACCTCAATACCATCGAAGTAGGATGGCAGGTAAGACTAAGACCTTAAGGGGAAACATTATTAAACTCATCTTCATTAAAGGTTCTATCAAAAGCTGACTTTCAACCTCCATGATTATGTGCTTCTGAAAGAGCTAGAGCTAGAGCTTGAGTAGTATCAAGAGTAGGTTTTCATTCATGCAAACCTTTTTCTTTCCTGATTATGTGAGTATGATTCTTTCATGAATATTAGGAGCTCCTGTTGCTATACAAATGTGCTACAAAAAGAGATAAATCCTAGAAGTACTGAAAGAAACAAAACATCCAACAATAGACTCAGTAGACACAATTATTATTGGAAACAATGGCAATTGGATCTAATTTGCTTCTAAAGTGCTCACATATATCATTATGAAAGAATCATCTATTGTAATCCTTTAAAATTGTGTCCAAAATACCCATTTATGCCATTATGAAAAATAATGTAAACCAACCCTCTAAATCTGTAGGTAAATTAACATCTCTATCATGTTGAAAATAATATAAAGTAACCGATAATCTTTATCGAAATTACCAAACTTGGCAATATTAAAAAAATAAATCATAATAGTTAATGGCAAATATTTATAAGGTTTGTTATTTTGATTAAAATCATGATACACTTGGATTGAAATGTTACATATTTGCATTGATAGGTTATAATTACAAGCACCACTTTTTAGAAAACAAATTATGACTACACACATCGTTTTATTATCAAGGAAATTTGACACCACCAATACCGCTGTGGAGGCACAAATGTA
>CM036171.1:88661206-88934034 GCA_020631735.1 Saccharum officinarum | reverse complement strand
TTCCTCTTTGTATTCGTATGCAGGGGCCTAGCAGCGGCGCGGTGGGCGTAGTTTTGCCGCAGGCTTGCCGGCGGTGGGGCTGCATGCCATAGGTGTCCTCCCCTCTGTGCCGCTCTCTTTGGTTGTTCCATGGTTGTTGAGAGCCTTCGTTGCCTATTACGGGGAGGATAGAGCGTCGTTTGGGCAGCGCGCCGGCGTCGGTCATGAGCGTGCTTCAGCTACTCCTGTGCTGCTCTCCTCGGCCGGTCCTGGACGATGGGGGCCTGGTCTGCCTCAATGGGGAGGACGAAGATCCACTCAGGGCCCAATCTTGCTCAATGGCATAGGTGACTGTTGTTACGATGGATTCTAGACGAAAGTCTTGCTCGGCTTGTTGCCGGTGCCGACGATGATGGCGCCCATTGTGCGTCATATTCCTTCTTGGAGACGTCATTGAGTCTCCATTTGCCATCTTGCTAAGTTTGCTCTCCGGGTGAAAACTCAATCCGGTGATCCGAACAAGAAATGGTGGCATCTTTTGATGTCACTATCTTCCTGGAGGCATTGCTTGGGAGATCATTTGCACCCCCACCACACTGATGACCCAACCATCCCCCTCTTAATGATTTTGCACAAGTTCTAACATGCAAACTATGCCACCTGTGTCCTAGCTTTGCCATTCTCCATGATCCTTGATTGCCTTGTCTCATCAAATGCCGGTAACAAGACCATGATCCCCTCTCCTGGATCTCCTCGCGCCCCTTTTGTCGGCCCTCCTCCATTGTGGTTTCCTCCCCTCAATGGGCGTTGGTGGGTGTCAACTGGGTCCTAGATGTGCTTCAAGACATTGTAATCACGATTGTCGTCTGTCATTTTGACTCAAAGCTTCACAGTCGCTGTTGGAGTGGAGGTCGCCGGAGTTCGGCCGCTGGTGGTGGTGTTAGTTGGTGAACAACTCATGCTTACCATGGGAGTCCTTTGTTCCCCTTTCTGTGTTTTGTGGTTGTCCTCCATTCTCTCACGTGTGTTGTTGGTGGTGTTGTGTTGTAAGTGTGTGTTCTCTGTTGTATCTTTTTGAGCGGTAATTTATATTACCACTCCATTGCAATATATTCAGGTGGGGAATCCCCCCCGGAGACCCTTCAAAAAAAATCTAGTTGTTGGTCAAGGATATATATATTCCATACATACAATTTGCATATTTGCTTCAATTGTTAGCTGTTCCCATCTTCTTTTGCATGCTAGAGCTAGCATAGTATTTATTTGAAGTACTTTCTAATACTCTCTATTGTGGTCGCTTGTGGAACTCTTGTATGTAGGACATGTGCATGGTGGTGTATCTGCTGCTTTCCCTCGGCGTCTTGGTGGCAATGTTGTTCATGGTTTATAACCACTGGTGGGATTTGTGGCAGGTGTAGGAATATATAATTACCTACATGCATTGTGTATCTCCATTGGAATGCTTGTGCTGGTACCCATGATGAAGGACAATTATTGGGAAATGAGAGAAAATTTACTATATATCGATAAGTCTAATAAACTTGTTTGGTTAGTATGTACTGTTTGGTGCCCTGGTTGTTGTAGTATTAGGATTTGACTGGCCGATTTATGCACATCATTATATTGTTCCTGCCGTTAGGCTACATCTGCTTCTGGCTTGTGTGCCCATGTGAACAATTGATTTGGTACTAGATGCATGTGGATTTCAAGTCGAGTGGATTGATAATGTGACGGTGTGTCCTTGAGCTTGCCTTCCTGTATTATTTCTCATGCCAATTTTGTGCCCTACATTGCCTTTGTCCTTGACGAAGGTCTCATTTGGTTCGCCCTCTTGAAAGGACAAAGGAGGAAGCCAATGACATCTATTTGACCATTATGTAAAGCAAGTACATGTGGCAATTAACTGCATTCACTGCTGCAGAACATACAATCCCTATCAACCCATCACTACTAAACAATTTTAAAATGACAGTCATAGGGGTATCACTGCCGGTTCGTAAGCAACAAGCCTATGACTACCAGATTTTAAAATCAATCGGCAGTGATAGATAATGAACATCATCGGTCGGAAATATTACCTGACAATAATAGTTATCACTGCCGGATTGTATTACCAACCGGGAGTGATCCATTTATCCTTGACCCAAATTTTCTTTCCAATACAATTAAGTTTGTTCTCACTTCACGTCCGCTTCCTTATCCCATCATCCTATTTCTTTTACATCTCTCACTCTCCCTCCCAGTATATCCTCTCTCTCCCCGTCCCAATAGCTAGTCTATTGATTTTGTACCCTGATTTTCAGCTATTGATTTTCCCTTCACATGACAGTGAGAGTGAGACCCTGATTTTTGTCTTGTTCGGTCGGTGGTCATATAATTGTTGAAGCAAAGCTATGGATTTGGGATTTTCTTTTTTGTTTTTTTCCTTATGGTGAGTCTGATCTGAGGGCTACCTCGTGGTCATGGGTGAGTACTGCTCGTTCCATTTTTTTCGAAGGGAAGAGGCCCCGGACTTATATTAAATCTTGGCGCAGTACATTCCCAAATTACACATGAAAAAACCTGAAATAAAAAATACATGATAATTTATCCATATTCTTCCATCGTCTTCCTCTACTATGGCTTCCCTCGAACGTCGGAGCCAAAATGCAGTTCTTATGCCAAATACAATGACCAACCCCGAAACACTGATCATGCCGCAAGCTCCAACGCTTTGGAACTGGTCTAAAACGCATCTAAATCGCTGAAAGAATATTGACAGTTGCATCGTCGGGTACGACATAGGATGCAAATACATCACCTCGAAACTTTGAAATCCTCTCCCCGACCATCGCCGATGAGATCGATGACCCGGAGTTGCTATCCTTGTAGGGGGCTCCTAGAAGCACCCCACCCTTGCAGATAAAGGCCACAAATTGGCTGCCTCCAGATGAAATCGACGCCCGGCGATCTCGTCATCACAATCACCGAAGTTATCACAGGACACACGACCCCGATCGGAAATCATCTGATGTCGCTGGAAATTTATTTGGACTAAACCCTAAGACACTAGAAAACTACGGAAAAAGGATGCGGGAAAAGGATGGGTCCCCTCTCCTTGTCTCCGATAAACACATCGAAGCGAAAGAAGGAGAGGGGCCCTAGGCGGAGGTAACGATGACGGCGAGGAGCAACAGCAGTTCTTTTTGCAGTGGCGATGGCGCCCTAGCAGTCTGTTAACCGAATATATCCACCGCTGGTTCCTTGTTTTGGAGGGTTATAATTTTAGAGATTTAGGGGGGACAAAATTTTGGCCAAAATGGTTTTTCTGATCCGAGGATCTATTTGGGCATGAATAATTGACCCTTCCTCCTTGGGCATGGCCAGTGCCTGGACATCCGGACGCTAGCCCCCGTCCGAATGCTTGTGCCTGCCCCGCATGCTGCATCTACCCCGATGCAATTGTTGACCTGCATGCAACTGTTGCGCCTGTAGTTATAAAAAAAATATTGCGCCTACACACATATCCTCGCATGCCACATGCAACTGATGCACCTGCACGCCAGCCCCCACATGCTGGTGCACGTATACATGCAGCTGCGCGCCCCATGCCTGCAGGTGGAGACCACCCACGCCTGCTTCGCTTGCCGCGCACATGGTGACAGTTGTGCCCACAGGGACCGCCTCTACATGCGTCCGCGGCCTACGCCTACTAACATTGCAACTTTAAGCACTTCTGCAACATACATCTGAAACAATTAAAATATTTACAGCATACACTTGCAACATGTTTATAATAACTGCAACATATGCAACATTTAGAAAAAAAAAACACTTGCAACATATGTCTGAAACAAATGAAACATTTTGAGATGCTTGCAACCTATATGTATAGCCACTGAAACATATGCAACATCTAGATAAAACATTTACAACATACGTCTGAAACAGATGAAACATCTGAAACATACATTTGCAACAAACGTGTATAGCCATTGTAACAAATATAACATCTAGATAAAACACATGCAACATCCATATAAAACATATATCTAAAACACATGAAACATATGGAGCTCGATGCCATGGAGTGACGAAAAAATTTGGGCCAGCACTCAGATGTGGGCCCGTGCCCCTCTCACAAACAGGCAAGCGGCCTGGCTAGCCCTACAACTGGCTAAGCGCCTAAGCCAGTCGGCCAAAGCAGCATCGTGGCTGGCAGGGGCAGCTTTGGCCTGGGCACAGACAACACACTGAGAGAAAAGAGCAGTACGGCAAGCAGCAGGCATAGGCGCTAAGTAGCACAGGGCAGGTGCGGCTGGGAGGCCTGCGGCCTTGGGCGCGTGCGGCTAGGCGCCTGGACACAGCAGACAACCAGTCCTCTCTTTGTGGTCACGCTCATGCACGGGCCCACCACGCTGCATGCACCCCGAACGAAAAGCCGCACACGCTCTCATGCGCTGGCCCGCAAAAAGAATAGGTGCCCGCTCCTCTTTTTTTCTTGGGCATAACATGTGCGGGGTGGGTCCATCCGTCCTTCCAGACGCCCTCAACCTAACATTACCGTTCCTCCCTAATCTCTATTCTCTGGTTCTCCTTCACCAGTTTGGATCCCCATCGGCCTCCACGTGAAGGTAGATATCGCTCTGGAATTAGGATTCACCATCCACATGGCGCTCAACAACGCTAGTGAGTAGTGACGACGCTACACATCCTCGGGCCTCCGACGACGAGAAAATCCAGCTCCTCCTTCAACAATGCTGTTATCGGATTGTTATATTGTATCGTCTGCTTCCTTTTCTTTTTTGCGTCCATGTTTGCTTATTTTGTAATATCATATTTCATATCATGCAAATTTTTATTTTAAAAAACAAGCCAAAAAATATGTTCCTTTTGTGTTTTAAACTAGCAAGGTGACCTGCGCGAATACCACTGGTAGCTAGCTTTTTCATAGTAACATTTGGATCTTTTTACTCGAAAATAATTTTGCTAATAGTTGTATTTATCCATTTAACTTAGGTTGCCCTATCTCCATGCACCCCAACCGTATCATTGGCATAGACTATATAGATATCATCAACTACTTCATTGGCTTAAAGCTATTTCTATCTTATTCTTCTTCCTTTTTTCCCACTCGTATCCTATCTCACCTTTGTGCAAATTCTGGCAATGCCAATTCAAGATACCCTTTAGTATTTTGTGAGCTTCGTTAACTACTATCCATATTGTTCAATTCCTTAGCCCTCTTGTAAATTTAAATTTTAGATCATCATGTACCTTCTCTTGCGCCCTCTTATGAGCTCCTCAAACTTGCCCATATGGGGACAATGGATCAACTTCAAAAACCAATATACTTTTCATGTTTTTGTCATAAACCTGGCCACTGCAATGTGTTTCTTTCTAGGTCACTGCCACAAAAGCCGTTAGATTGGAGCCACGATTCAATCAATATGTTTCTTTTTATGATATTTGTTTAGTTTGGAGCCACGAAAGAAATGGTGATGGCAAATCTTTTTTTTTTGCCAGGGGCACATAAAAGAGTGACTAAATGAGTTTATTAGGGCTCAGCGCAAGATGTCATGCTAAGAAGCCGAGGCATAGAGCATGGAAGTAGACGAAGTGTGCTGATCTGGAAGTGTTTTGGTCCCATTTTGTTTTTATGTGGGCGTGACAAGACATTGGTGTATGGTTTGGATAGTTCTCATGTGTAGATGTAACACTTATCATAGACATTCCATGTAGCTTTCTTGTATTTTATTACCATTACCAAATTTAGTTGCACAATTGATTGATTTTCATACTTTGATATGTTTCCACACTTGTTCTATATGTATTTGATTCCTTATTTTAGTTTTTCGATCTCTTTTGATTGACCTTGTCTATTACAATCACAGTCTATGTATAGGATAGAGTGAAATGTGATGACATTTTTCACTTTATTTATGGTAAACCACTAACTTTTTATTTAGGTGTATTTTTAAACATATGGAAATCAAACTACTATTTCTTGGATGATTTTAAATATTAACTTTTCATAATCCAAATATGGATATGCCACCATGAGCTTTAGCAATGTTATTGATTAATTCCATGATGAGTACTGTTTTACCTACTCCTGCCCCCCCCACACCCCGAAACAGTCCGATTTTTCCTCCACGTCGACAGGGAGCTACCACCTTAATACCCGTTTCAAAGATAGATAATTTCGTATCTAACTCGATAAAGGCATGCGCAAATCTATGAATAGGGAATGTTGCACTAGTATCCACAGGAGCCAAATTGTCAATAGGCTCCCAAGAACGTTAAAAATTCATCCGAGAGTAGCTCCACCGACTGGAACACTGAGAGGAGTTCCCATGTCAATGACTTCCATTCCTCTTAATTCAAAATTTTCCTTTTTAATTATGATTTTCATGGACTCTTTATTTAGGCAATGTTATTTCCAACTTGTGGAAATTAAATTTCTATTTTACCTTAATTTAGTGTTTTATAATTTAGTATTACTTTTTTTTTGAGAAATATAATTTAGTATTACTAATTGTATGGATATAAGATCTTTAGTTTAATCTAAGCTATAGATTATTCTCCTTTTTTATTAATCTCATAATTTTCTAGACCCTTTATTAACATCTTCATTTTATTCTTGATGTTAGTATTTGGGCTCCATGGGGTAGCATTCTCTATTTCAAAGATTATTGAATCATGATACCAAATGTTGTTATGACCAAACATAGTAATAAAGAGTTCAATGCAATTTAAATTAGACGTGCAGCTAAGCATTCAACCATGAAGCATAGTTATTGAGACTCGCAAGCTCCTTGGTCCATTGGTTCACTGGTTTGACCCATTGGACCACTGCTTTGGCGCTTCAATATTTGTAATAATATAATACTAGTTTTCCTCCAAAAACTAATCCAATATAAACACAATATAATACTAGTCTTTTATAACACTGACAATCTTTTTCCTAAACACATGCTTCAATGCACGTTCGCTATCTCTACTGTATCTGATTATAGAAGAGTGTCATATTAGTCAGGAAGGTTTCAACAAACTCTGACTGTCTAACACCACGATGGCCAGCTATATGCAGATTACAAAAGACAGAAACGAATGCTTACCAAAGAGTGTCATTTTAACATGCAGCAGAAGATGCATTATTTAAGTGGCTAGCTTACTAGCACTGATCGAACAACGGCTGACCACAAAAGAAAAGCACTGCAACGCGCGCACCCTCTAAAACGTCTAGCAGTTCTGTAGTTACAGGATGACTTTAAACTGTACTCCTATAGCAGAGTCAGGAAAGTAATCTCGCTCTCAGGCTTCTGGATCCATCTGACGACTAGAGAGGACTTGAGTAGCCATCTTCTTGGAACCACGATGGCATCTTTGGGATAGGCAACTCTTTGTGGCCATGTAGCATCTCAAGAACATCCGCCATGGTGGGGCGATCTTCCCTATCACGTTGAGTGCACAGCAGGCCTACCTCCACGCACCTCTTCATCTCCGCTAGCTGATGAGACCCGTCAAACAGTGACGGATCAAACTCCTCCTCAATTCGTCCAGCTTCCCAGGCCTTCCAAGCCTGACAAGTCAGATGTAAGCATTATTATTATATAATAACATGACTAGCTTCATTAATGGTACACTACGTAGTATTCAGGAAGGACATACAACAGGAAAACAATTACAGTACAATATCTATAGCTGTGGCGTGCAGATGCATGCGTGCATACTTCAAAATACTTACCCATCGACCCTCTTGCAGCTCAGCCAAGGTGAATCCGCCGGCCATCTCCGCATACTGGCAACAGTCATAAGGAGGGTCATGCCAAAAGCGAATACGTCGTTCTTCACTGACAAGATACCCTGTTCTATATGTTCTGGAGGTATAAATCCCCTGAATGATTATTAATAAAAATAATACATCGTGAAAGGAGAACCAAGGAAAAGAAATATATTAAAAGAATCATGCATGTACGCACTCGTGGAAGCCTGTGTGATTGTGTGGGGGAATGATGTCTTACACTGTGCCTTCAAGGGTCTCAATCATCTCGTCAACATCATCCAACGCTTTAGATATACTAAAATCAGTAATGATAGGATTCATATCAGAATCTACTAGGATGTTACGTGGTCGCACATCCTTATGTAAAACTCGTTGTTCATGTAGGTACTGTACGCCTTGGGCTACCCCCTCAATTATCCGGAAGATTGAAGACCAATCAAGTTGGGAGTCTCGGGACCCTGTCAACAAATTACAAATGATGATACCACGGATAAGCAACTATAATACCTCGTCATTATATGCAGCAGAGACAATTAAGAAAAAAGTTAGCCGAGGAGTACTGAAATATGTTTCAATATTCCACAGTGTAAACTTGACATTTATGAACTCGTGTAAGCTTCCACTCGGCACATATTCTTCAACCCAAATAAATTCACTATCTTTAGCTTGGTCCTTTTTGCGTTTGAACAATTGCACCCCAGAGGTAGACAAGACTTCATGGCCATGTCCAACAAATTTCACTATATTTTTGTGCTGAAGCTTTGAAACCACAGGAAGAAGTTTATCATAATTGCGTGGCCACCTTTTATTAATTTTCTTGATGGCCACAATGCTTCCATCTTTTAATACACCCTGTAGAATAAACACAGTAACATAATGAGCCTATATGCTAGAACTCTTAAGGCATGTACAACCCACACACGGCTTCTTGTCTGTAAATTTTCTCCACTTTATACACAGTATTGAACATACGGCTAGTACAATGAGTTGTCTGTTTAACTATCTATAAATTGTTTAATAATTCTATGTGTCCATGATCAAGCGTGAATATGATTTCTATATACCATTACGTTACTTGTTGATACAAAACAGGTCAGGTAACATGATTGTCATATTATATACAACCATGAATATAAATATATTGATATATTTATATATACATAAAGTTATATAATAATATTTCCAAGATTTTTTGAGCACTAAAAATTTTCTATAAAATTCACCAAAGGTTCCACAAAATAAAATAAATAACGAACATTCAAGGTGTAACATGTGTTTTATCACTGTAGTTCTGGCCAAATAAAATACATAATATAGTTTTGAATCATAATTTTTGGATTTGATTTCGTTATGAAATGATTTTTAAGTTTTAGCCGATTTGCACATTCTTTAGATGAGGCAAGAAGTTAGATTGATTCGGTTAGGATATCTTCTTAGGAGTCAAGTCAGTCATCTCTACAAAAGAGAGAACCCGGTGTCGAATGTAATCAAGCAAGAAGAACCTAAACAGTAGTCTATGGACGAAAGGGTTCTTCCTGCTGCCCCATCCAATCACATTTTTTTCCATCATATGATTATCTCGTTTCACATTTTGCATGCTAATGGTCCATCACACCCACAGTTATTGTTATACTAGTTCGGTAACCCTTTGTGGCACACTCAAGTTATCTATGTGCCTTCCATCTAGGTCCACTTGTACTTAAAACTAAAAGGTGACCCAAAGTGATAATTGTTGAACTATAGTCTGGTGCAAGGTACTCCCTCGGTTCCAAATTACAAGTTGTTTTGCTTCTAATGTATGTACCTAGACATATATAGTGTATATATATGTACATAACAAAAGCTTGTATTTAGAATAGCTAGAACAACTTACAATTTGGAATGGAGGGAGTACAACAAATGCTTAAACCTGGCACAAATTGACACACCAGAGTCTTAAAAAGTGGTGTTTTACCATGCAATTCACCACACTCTAAATTATCCATAGCAAAATTATAAACCTGAAGTACCTTGTAGACAATGAAGTCGCCACCTTGGCCAATGAGGTTGCCATTTGAAAAGCCATTTGTAGCGGCCTTCAACTCAGACCACCTGAACTTTCTTATGCCTGATATGCAAACAACGTGACAAAGTTTAGTGTCATATGTCCGTACAAATATGAACTTTGCACGTTATTCTTTTCAAACGTAAGAAACGGCAAACATCAATATAACCCTCCAAAATATATAGTGGTATACGAATAGCTAACCCTCCAAATGGGTATATGTCCGGACATCAATTATTATAAAGAAACATATAAAACATTAATATATGTTAATATATATATACCTATGCCACTATGCCTACCAGATGCGATGTGCAATTGACACTTTAGTTTGTTAATTAACAGTTATATTAATTATCAAAATACTGTAGCAGCAAATGCATAAGGAAATATGTAAATTTAGGATTCGTCAATAGTTGTTACATTTATTGTTCTCGGGGCTCTTATATGGGGCCTAAATTGTCTACCTAAGCCATTTTAAAATTGTTGAAGAGCCAAATTAACAAAGAAATTGTATGGTGGGGATTATAATTACAAGCAAAGAGACTAGTATTAGATCCATCAGGGCACAAAATTTAAAACTATATCATAGCAATTCTATGGATAAATAAAGGTAACAGGCACATTCCAATTGTCAAAACCGGACAATTGTTGGAACTATATGCACCGGTTTTCATGCGTAAGTTAGTTTCTAAATACCAGTGGTTCAACGTTTTTTTCTAGTTTGATTGCGAATCTAATCTTTTTAAGTGAACCAAAATTGGCTAGGGTTGGGTTTCTGTTTTTTCCGGTCCTAATAACTCTGGCCCTGGACACTACGCTGCAATAAACAATCCACTACAGGGTGTGGTCTTACCAACAGCAATGGACCCCTGACTTCCTGCTAATAAGTTGGTTTGCATGCCATTCAATTCAGATCTGCCAATGGCACCCAGCAGAAGTATTAATTATTTTATTAGTAAGGACACAAAGCTCGAGTAATTGACATTGGGACAAAGCCAAAGTGACCTATAATTTGGATAGTGCATATCTGACCTAGGCCTTGTTTAGATGCAGCCCAAATTGCAAAAAATACTAACTTTTGGAATTTGGAATCTAAACGGCCCGATTGAAAAAATTTCGGCCTGCAATGTTGCAATTTAGGCCCAGCCCAATCATTGCCTCGGGCTGCGTGCTGCCCACTATAACCCTCACCCTGGCCCCGTCCCCACGCCCCTCACCCCTCAACCCTATCCACTCCCTCTCCCACCGGGAAACCCTAGGCCGCTCTCCCCCCGCCACCGCTCTCCATTGCCACCACCGCCACTCTCGGTCTCCCCCGCCGCCGCTCAGTCCACCACCAGATCCGGCCCGCCCTGTCCCCGCGCCCCTCACCCCTCAACCGTATCCATTCCCTCTCCCCCCGAACCCTAGGCCGCTCTCCCCCAACCGTCGCTGTCCATTTCCGCCGCTGCCGCTCTCAGTCTCCCCCGCCGCCGCTCAGTCCTCCACCAGATCCAACCCGCCTATGTCCAGATCGAACGTCCTTGACCTCCTCGTCGGTGATGGAAGGGTACAACGGTGGTGGGAATGAAGACGATGAGTTCAACGCCGGCTCCTTCGCCAACGCATCCAGCTACGACGACGGCTCCGAAACCAGGGACTTCCTATCCTAGGCACCGCCGTTCGCCGGATTCGGGGCCCACACCGGCTTCCGCAGTAACTCCGGCGATGGCTTCGCCAATAGCTCCAGCTACGGCTTCGGCAACAACTCCGGCGACGGCTTCGGCAACAGCTCCGACAATGGCTTCGGCAACAACTTCGGCAGCAGCTCCGGCTACGGCTTCGGCAACAACGTGGCCTCCCCTAGCCACCTAGGGTTCAGCGTGCTCGACCTCAATGCTAGCCAGTCATGGCCAGGCATGGCTGGTTACCAGGACATCCTCCAGTCCCCGGCTCAAGACGGCGGTAGCGGCAACACTCGTGGCCCCTCTCCCATGCGCGTGCCTGCCAGCGCTGGCAGGGGTTCCCTCGGTCTTCGACCTCCTCGCCATGCTAGAGGAGGAAGTGGAGGACACCCTCCTCGCAGTCCATCTGGTGATGAGGCAGGCAGCTCGGCTGGCGGTTCCAGGAGGCCCAGCGCACGTCGCAGCCTAGCCTAGCCCGTAGCCGCTGCCGCCGCCGATGTCCCTCCCACTAATGTCCTGGTACACAAATTTCTTTCTCCATGATTGCCTTGAAAATGACATGGGATTGCTGTCTGTTCTTTACTTTCTTCATTACTGAAATGCCATGTCCTTGTTTCCTGTACCAGTACGGCAATAGGCCATGTACGAGTAGGTGAGAGTGAGTGAGTGAGTTAGGTTTTTGCTTGTTTCATGTCTGTTGTGCTTGTGCTGCTCACATGGTGCTTGTGCTAAGTGAGTGAGTGAGGTTATGCATGTTGTTTAACTGTGGTTTAACTATGCCATGTCCTTATTGTGCATGTTGTTTATGCATGTTGTTTAACTATGCCATGTCCTTGTTTTGCCCTCTAACTGTGGTTTCTAAGTCTGTGAGGTTATGCATCATTTTAGAGTACCCTTAGCAGGGCCCAGTGGAGTCCTTAAAATACCCGAATTTTCTGTCAGTTGTATGTTGATGAGATTGACAAGGGGAACTGCCATAGGGGTCACATGTCGAAGTGGGGTTGGAAAAATCTCACAGAGGCTTACTACGACAAGACAGAATTAGTTCATGACAACATCATCTTTAGCAGTAGGGTCCGCCAGCTGAAGAAGGAGTGGAATGACCTACGGAAGCTCTAGAACAAGGAGACAGGCTTGGGCACAATGCAGATGGCTCCGTCAGTGCTTCAGCTAAATGGTGGCAAAACAACGACAAGGTACAAACTAATTCTGTTCTGTAATCATGCTTTGGTTACCTAATTATGTTTTATAAACATGTTCTTTTGTAATTCTTGTTTTGCAGGACAACAAGCTTAAGGGTCCACTGCCTGACTACATGGACCTTTTGGATCGCATGTTCCTAGGCGTAGCGGTCATAGGGGAAACCGCTTATGCTCCTAGCCGTAGGAATGCAGCACTGTATGTTAGTAGTGATGATGAAGAAGACGTCCACACCCCTCAGAGCACTAGGAGCAAGAGAACCTACAGCAGCCTCAGCACCTGCAGCACTGCTATTGGTCCCAGCAAGAGGTCCAGAAGTCCAGCAGTGAGGATGAACAAAAACATGAGGAACTTGACCGTTAGTTTGGACAACAGGACTGAAGTGATGAAGGAGATTTGGTCTAAGAGGAAGCAAGTTATGCAGGACAAGCAGAAGGAGAAACTGAGAAACATTGACCTAGTGCTAGAGCTGGCTAAGGAGGCTAGGGCATCGGAGGATAATGAGAGGCAGTGGATTGGTGTGCTCATGATAACCCAAAGCAAAGCTACTATGAGAGTGTTTATCAAGTCATCTCCAAAAGGAAGGATGACCATCATTAACCACTATGCCGGGGTCGTTAACTAGACCCTCTTATCCATGCATTTGTCCTGTGTTTGTATCATGAACCTCATGTACTAAGTCTATGATGCATGTTATTTGAACTACGTCTGTCATTTGTATGTTGTGTTGTCAAACTAATCGGTGGTTGAACTATGTGATTTGTGTTGTTCGCTTGTGATGTTTCAATGTAGCGGTGATGTTTGTTTGTGGGAATTAGCCATGTTCATTTGTACTGTGATTTGTGTTCATTTGTGTGCATTTCTGGGAATCATTGATATTTTTTTCTGGGATTTAGTACTAATTTGTGTTTATTTGTTTGTTTGATGTGTGCAGGGGGCTGCACAACTTGCTGCTCCGGTCGATAATGAGGATGATGATGACGATGAACAGTGGGATGAGGACTTCTTCAGCATGTTCTTTGATGACGCCGATGAAGAAACTGCAATCGTATATGGTATGTCTGAGTATACCATGCACATGCAAAAGTACTACAATAGGTCAGACTATAGGGTGCCAATGATGACTGGGTTGGACTGGGTAGAACAAAAACTAGCAAATGAAACTGCCTGTTAAAACATGTTTAGTGTGGGGGTATTAACCCCTATACCCATATGACTAGACTTGGGTTGGGCTGGACTAGTGGACCTGGCCCATCAGAAGACGACGCGTGGTCAAGTCGATCTGCTCGGCGTCCCACGCAAGGAAGGAAAGCAAACTTGGAGATCAAGCAAGATCCTGGTAGGTTAGAATAGGAATCCTTATCCGGCCAGCTATGACAATTGTAATCGAGCAGGATTAGTTTCCAGATTTGTAACCCTGCCCCTCGGACTATATAAGGCGGGCAGGGGACCCCCTCAAAACACATCTCATTATACATAGTAATACAGATCAGACGCAGGATGTAGGTATTACGCCCTCACGGTGGCCGAACCTGGATAAAAACCTTGTTGTGTCTTGCGTTACCATCTAGTTCATAGCTTGCGCACCTGTCTACCGACAAATCACTACCTTGGGCATACCCCTCAGTAGACTGCCGACCAGGTTTCATCGATAGTGGAGTGCCAGGTAGGGGGTGTGCGTACAGCTTCCTAGGCGAGCAAGATGGTCATCATCCCTGACTTCGTGGTCGTGGCGGATGGCCTCACGTTCACCGTCAGCCAGATCACCTAGACCACCACCGTCACGGAGGAGGCACATATCCGATCTGCGTCGACCATGTCTCCATCGGCAATGGCTCCGACCATGCTGGCTACGGCTTCGACCTCCCGTACTGGCTGATCCTATAGGTTAGTAACCTGTTTTCTTTGACAACTGTTTCTAAGCAAAAGCCTGTTTATAAGAAAAAACCTAGCAAAACTACATATCACATGGATTATATGTGGTCCTCTGAAACATGCATGATTTTGTGAAGGAAAACTCCTAGAACTTTTGGGAGGGAGGATGACCCTCAGGTATAGTAGGGGTGAGGGGTTCTAGTGGACGAGATTAGCCTCCCGTACTAGTCGATCCTATAGGTTAGTGACCGTGTTTTCTTTGATATGGTTTTTGTTGTCTTTAGTTACACCTCTACCAAAAAAATTAAATCTATTCTCTACTTATATTGCATATATACTTATTATACACCAACGAGATTCCTTCTACATCCTATTTCTCTAAACTCAATTCAAATTACTCTTACATTCCTGCAGTAACGCGTAGGGAATTCACCTAGTTCTTTAGAAAGAAGAAGACACCTAATAGAAATAGTTTCTCAACTCCGCCTACATGAATGTTGGTTGTTGTTCGTTGGACATATGCTCTCAGGCCTTTCACCGAGTGTTTGCCTATGCGGTCATCTGGCCATATGGGTTTGGTTTTGAGATCTATAGCTATTCACAGTGTGGGTACAATTTAGATAAAAATCAGTTTCTAGATATTTTGTGTAATTCAGAGTACTTGTAGTGACAACCGCGATGTCCGCGAGACCATCGAGGCCAGGTGTCACGCTCAGGTGCAGTCCCGTACCCCTGAACGATGGGGTGAGGGCACCACCCCAGATCATTTCTGATGAGAACATCACTCCTTCACATACATACAATGATCCACTACTGGACATTCAAGGTCCAATCACTAGAGCTCGCGTGCGTCAATTAAATTTAGAGGTGAGCTCGTTCCTAAGTAACTCCTTATATGATTTTGAGAATAGATTGCTACCTAATGATTATATTGTGCTTAGGAATGAAGGAGAGGTCTAGGAGACACATGGAGGAGGGCTTGGAGGCGTGGAGGACCAGCGAGGGCGCCTGGATAAAGATGGAGGACCAAACCAAGTTAAGTTCGAGTCTGCCTCGCAGTTCAGGACCAGCCTGCCTTGAACTGGTCACCCAGGACGCGTCTGAACTCCGTTTTCGATGATCCATATATGTATGGAAAGCTTATTTGATAAGGAAGCCAACCCAAGTGGTCCCATGTCAAAATATGTTTGGAGTCAACAGGAATCGTCGAAACAAGTCACCATCCAGAATCTATCAGGGTGCTGTGTCGCCGTCTTTTAGGCTGTTTGGGCCTTGTAACGTGTCGACACTTCCTAGGGACGTGAATAGGGGTCCTTTGACATTCCTTAGCCTATATAATCAGTAGTCACCATCTACATTAGGGCTAGGTTTTGCTTAGATTATTCGGTTGATAACAGTTTCGCCGCCACCGTCGGTTTGTGAGACCCCAACTTTGTGAGATTAATCATTCATCTGCAATTTGGTTGCATTCCTTTGTGTTCTTACGTGTGTTCTCGATTTACAGGCAAGGACTTAGCCTTGTTGGTGAGGTCGACCGTGCAACGCCGGTCGATAACCAGAGGGGCCGTGATGCTGCAATTGCGGGGTTCAGAGCTGAGTTGTTCGGAAGCCGGATCGAATTGTGTCGTGACTGCACCAAATCGAGAGTTATCAGAACCTTTCGAAAGATCAGGAACCCTAGTTCACATCAATTGATAATCAGAGCTTCAGGTATACCGTCAGGTTCAATTTTACCCTAGTTTAGTTTGATTTCGCCTTCGTCCTAGAGTCCACAGAAAAGCCAAAAAAATTAAGTGTTAAGTTTTTCCCCTATCCTAGAAACCACGTTTAGGCTTTTGCATAATTCTTTTCAGATTCCATCGTGTTGAGTTTGTGTCCTGATCAAGGGCTTGTTGCTGGTTAGGTTGTGTTAGAGTCTAGTTTGTGTGTTTTCCCCATCGTTTCCATCAAACCCTAGCCACCGTGACCACTTTTGTGCGCATTGTTCCTGTTTTGTCCTCTAATTCAGAGTCCAAACTTGAAACTGGTCCAGTTTTCGCGTATGAACTCGGATTTCAACGTTCCAGATATCAAAATCGATCAGAAAAAAATTCGGATCTGTCCATCCCCTACTTTTCTGGGGTTCAAAAATTTTATTTTGGCCAAAAACTGATCACAAGATCCTCTTTTCCTGGCCACAAGCTTTTCCTCAATTTTGGACCCATCTTCTGAAATTTCCATAGGCCACGCCTTTTACTGGTTTAAGCTCAAATTTTTTGTGGTTACTTCTTGTGTGCTCCTAAGTCAAGAAAAAATATCATTTTTTTAAAAAGTTGAAAGTTCCCAAAAAAACAATGACACCCCAAAAAATAGAAAAATTGAGAGGGGTAAAAGAGGAACAATATTTAGAGGAGCACATATAGGAGACAGATTGTTATAATTGTGGGCGTGTTCTATCTTGTGTTTGTTTCCTATTACTCTTGCTATCCATCATACTTGTTTCTCCATTTTGTTATCACACATCTAGTACTTGGAACACGTTAGACTAGCAACGAGAACAAGTATTTGGGACTATAATTCAGCATTACTTTCTGTTTTTGAATTGTGTTCCACTCACATATTTGGCCTACTTGCCTTAACTCCACATACTTCTTCTGAACAATATAAGTTTTGACCCCTGTAATCACAGTGCTACGCCTTCCAGGTATCCTTGACCTTGCTGGTAAGAACCTTGTAAGAGCTTGAGAAGGGGTCTCCTTTTGCTGCGACCTTGAGAGGCACTACTCCACCTACGTAGTAGATTGTTAGGGATAACTTTCACTGTTTGTTCATGTTTTGCGTCTACAAAGCCAGGTAACGGTGAGGATACAACGCCCAAAGACTGGTCGGAGTGCGTCAGCCAAGACCAACTACAATCTGTTGTAGATAATGCTCAGAAGGAGATGACTAAGGCAATAGCCAAGGCTATCACCGACTCGCTCATTGACCTCAATCTTGGCAACACCCTTGAGAGATTGGACAAGCGTTTGTCCGCACTAACCGACAGGGTAGCTGCCTTGGAAGTGCAGCCGCCACCCGACCAAGAAGTCCATGATGGCAGCAACACTGGAGGACTCGAGGATGCAGTATATGACGTCGATGGTAATGTTGATCAAGCAGCAACAAGGCAAAACAGATTATGCCATCGTCTACGCACAAATGCCACATGTATGGGTGGCGCTCAACACTTCAACCGCCACCAAGGTAATCGTAATCGTGCTTCTGATGATCCTTATGCTAAGGTTAAATTCAAAATACCCTCCTTTTCGGGCCATTATGATGCTGAGGGATACCTTGATTGGGAGATGATAGTCGAGCAGAAAATGAGTTCCCACCTAGTGCCTGAGGAACATAGGGTTAGACAAGCCACTAGTGAGTTTAAAGATTTTGCTATCATTTGGTGGACTGGTTTAGCTACAGAGAATATGACACCTAGTACCTGGGAAGAGCTTAAGGTTGCTATGCGTGATAGATTTGTGCTACCATCATATCATAGAGACCTCCGTAAGAAACTGATGTGCTTAGAACAGGGAGATAAAGTTATGCAGGATTACTATGGTGACCTTCAGAAAGGATTGATGCGTTTGTGGCATATTGGAGGGGCCCGAGGATTCTATTGTTCGTTTTTATTCGGGTTTGAGGCGTGAAATTCAGGACATAGTTGATTGTAAGGAATTTAACACTATCAACCAGTTGTTTCAGTTTGCTATGCTTGCAGAGAAGGAGTTGTAGGGGCATGATTTGCAGGGCAAGAACAAGGTTGGCGCCACATACACACCGCGATCTTCGGGGCTTCCCAAGGCATCTTCCTATCGGGTGCCCCCACCAGCGAGCAAGGATAAGTCTGGAGTCAAATCGTCTTCTCCATGACCTTCCGGTTCAGTTAAAAATTCTGTGCATGAACCTTCAAAGAGTGCATCCTCTGTCGCCTCAACGGGACGCACTCCTGGCGTTCAGTGCCACCGCTGCCATGGATTTGGGCATATGCAGCGGGAGTGCCCTAGTTAGCGAGCATACATTGCTATAGACGATGGGTACATCAGCACCTCTGACATTGAAGATGATGAGGATCAAGAACAAGCTGTTCAGGAGGATGGCGAAGTCTTTGGTAGTGAAGATACGGTCGCCTACATGAACATCATTGTGCAGCGAGTGCTTAGCACACAAGTACAACAACCTGAGAAGCTGTAACACCACAATTTATTCCAGATTTTCTTCGTTATCAACAATCGATGAGCACGTGTCATCATTGATGGAGGTAGCTACAATAACTTGGTGAGTATAGATTTGGTCAAGAAGCTTGGCTTGACCACATGCCCACACCCCCATCCGTACCATATTCAGTGGTTGAATGATTTAGGTAAAGCTAAGGTAACACAAACTTGCAGAGTCTCTTTTTCCATTGGTACATATGTTGATTCTATTGATTATGACGTAGTACCTATGGAAGCTGTTTCACTTTTATTGGGTCATCCTTGGGAATTTGATAAAGATGCTACACATCATGGTAGAAGTAATACATACACTTTTGTGCATAAAGGAAAGAAAGTTACTTTGGTTCCCTTGACCCCAGCTGAAATTGTACGACATAAAAAAGCACGAACTGCTAGTTTGCATGAGGTTAAATCTGAAAATCAGCAAGTAGCAAATTCTGTTTACGCACCTAAACAAGAGAGGTTAGCACCTAATGTTAAGGCTCAGGGAATTAAATTGAAGGGGTGCTGTTATGCTTGCAAGAAAAAAGTGACCTTGCTGAAATTTCTGATGACGATGTATGCTATACTTTGGTTTGCAAACGAGCCTTATTTTCACTTGATGATGATGTTAGCTCGGTACCGCCTGCTGTCACTAACCTTTTGTAGGAGTATGAGGACATTTTTCCAGCTGAGGTACCCCCGGGGCTGCAACCTATGAGAGGGATAGAGCATCAAATTGATTTGATTCCGGGAGCATCATTGCCAAACCGCGCTACTTATCGAACCAACCCTGAGGAGACTAAGGAAATTTAGCGGCAAGTCCAAGAGCTTTTGGACTGTGGGTATGTACGTGAAAGCCTTAGCCCTTGTGCCGTTCCTGTAATTTTGGTTCCTAAGAAAGATGGTTCTTGGCGTATGTGTGTTGATTGTAGAGCCATTAATAATATTACCATTCGATATCGTCACCCTATTCCTACGCTTGATGACATGCTTGATAAATTATGTGGCTCTATAATTTTCACAAAGATTGACTTGCGTAGTGGCTACCACCAAATTAGAATGAAACTTGGAGATGAATGGAAAACAACTTTCAAAACTAAATTCGGATTGTATGAAGTAATGCCTTTTGGGTTGACTAATGCACCTAGTACATTCATGCGCCTAATGAATGAGGTTTTAAGAGCTTTCATTGGTCGATTTGTGGTAGTTTACTTTGATGATATCTTAATTTATAACAAGTATTTGGATGAACATATGGATCACTTATGTGCTGTTTTTACTGCCTTACGCGAGACACATTTATTTGGTAACCTTGAGAAGTGCATCTTTTGCACGGATCGAGTCTCTTTTCTTGGCTATGTTGTTACTCCACAGGGAATTGAGGTGGATGAGGCAAAGATTGAAGCCATTAAGAGCTGGCCGGTTCCCCAATCCATCACATAGGTGAGGAGTTTTCTTGGTCTTGCAGGATTTTACCGCCGCTTCGTCAAGGATTTCAGCACCATTGCTGCCCCTTTACACGAGTTGACAAAGAAGAGTGTGGTATTTCATTGGGGAAGGGCACAAGAGGTGTCCTTTGACACTTTGAAGGACAAGCTTACACACGCACCATTGCTGCAACTTCCAAATTTTGGTAAGACTTTTGAGCTAGAATGTGATGCTAGTGGAGTTGGCATTGGAGGTGTTTTGATGCAAGATGGTAAGCCCATTGCATACTTTAGCGAAAAATTGCATAGCCTTGTTTTGAATTACTCCACATATGATAAGGAATTGTATGCTCTTGTACGTTCTTTAGAGATGTGGCATCATTATTTGTGGCCTAAAGAATTTGTTATTCATTCGGATCATGAATCGCTTAAGTATCTTCATTCACAACATAATCTGAATCGTAGACATGCGAAGTGAGTTGAATTTATTGAATCTTTTCCTTATGTTTTCAAACACAAGAAAGGGAAGGATAATGTGATTGCAGATGCTTTGTCTAGGCGATACACTTTGTTGTCCCAACTTGAATGTAGAATTTTTGGACTTGAAACAGTAAAAGAACAATATGTGCTTGATCCTGATTTTAAAGATGTGTTGCTGAATTGCAGAGGGGGACGTTCATGGAATAAGTTTGTAGTCAATGATGGATTTGTGTTTAGAGCTAACCGCCTATGCATTCTAGTAGGATCCATTCGTCTTTTGTTGATGCAGAAAGCACATGGAGGAGGGTTGATGGGACATTTTGGTGCTAAGAAGACGGAGGATGTTTTGGCCACACACTTCTTTTGGCCAAAGATGAAGAGAGATGTTGAGCGATTCGTGGCACGCTGTACCACATGTCAAAAAGCTAAGTCTCGCTTGAATCCACATGGTTTGTATATGCCTCTTCCTGTTCCTTCTATTCCTTGGGTAGATATTTCTATAGACTTTGTTTTGGGATTGCCTAAGACTAAGAGGGGGAGGGATAGCATTTTTGTTGTGGTGGATCGATTTTCTCAGATGGCACACTTTCTACCATGTCATAAAAGCGATGAAGCTATTCATATTGCTGACCTCTTTTTCAAAGAGATTGTTCGTTTGCATGGTATGCCTTCTACTATTGTTTCAGATCGCGACGCTAAATTTATGAGTCACTTTTGGCGCACTCTATGGAATAAGTTGGGTACAAAACTGTTGTTTTCTACAACTTGTCACCCACAAACCGATGGGCAAACATAGGTCGTTAACTGCACTTTGGGTGCCATGTTGAGAGCTATTCTGAAGAAAAATTTGAAGATGTGGGAAGAATGTTTGCCTCATGTGGAGTTTGCTTACAATCGGGCAACACATTCTACCACCAAGGTAAGTCCTTTTCAGGTAGTGTATGGATTCAATCCCCGTGCTCCAATTGATATTTTGCCTCTGCCTACTAGTGAGAGAATTCATGTTGATGCTAAGGAACGTGCTGATTTTATTTTGCAAATGCATGAAACAACTAAGCACAACATTGAAAAAATGAATGAAAAGTATAGAATTGCTAGTAGTAAAGGTAGACAAGAAGTTAAGCTTGAACCGGGTGATTTGGTTTGGTTGCACTTGAGAAAGGATAGATTTCCAGATTTGAGAAAGTCTAAGTTGATACCTAGAGCTAATGGTCCATTTAAAATTGTTGAGAAGATTAATGATAATGCATATAAGCTTGAGTTACCCCTCGAATTTGGGGTTAGTCCCACCTTTAACATTTTAGATTTGAAGCCATACTTGGGAGACGAAGATGAGTTGGTGTCGAGGATGACTCCAATTCAAGAGGGGTGAGGGGTTCTGGTGGATGAGATTAGCCTCCTGTACTGGTCGATCCTATAGGTTAGTGACTGTGTTTTCTTTGATATGGTTTTTTTTGTCTTTAGTTACACCTCTACCAAAAAAATTAAATCTATTCTCTACTTATATTGCATATATACTTATTATACACCAACGAGATTCCTTCTACATCCTATTTCTCTAAACTCAATTCAAATTACTCTTACATTCCTGTAGTAACGCGTAGGGAATTCACCTAGTTCTTTAGAAAGAAGAAGACACCTAATAGAAATAGTTTCTCAACTCCGCCTACATGAATGTTGGTTGTCGTTCGTTGGACATCTGCTCTCGGGCCTTTTACCGAGTGTTTGCCTATGCAGTCATCTGGCCATACGGGTTTGGTTTTGAGATCTATAGCTATTCACAGCGTGGGTACAATTTAGATAAAAATTAGTTTCTAGTTATTTTGTGTAATTCAGAGTACTTGTAGTGACAACCACGATGTTCGCGAGACCATCGAGGCCAGGTGTCACGCTCAGGCGCAGTCCCGTACCCCTAAATGACGGGGTGAGGGCACCACCCCAGATCATTTTTGATGAGGACATCACTCCTTCACATACACATAATGATCCACTACTGGACATTCAAGGTCCAATCAAATTTAGAGGTGAGCTCATTCCTAAGTAACTCCTTATATGATTTTGAGAATAGATTGCTACCTAATGATTATATTGTGCTTAGGAATAAAGAAGAGGTCCAGGAGACACATGGAGGAGGGCTTGGAGGCATAGAGGACCAGCGAGGGCGCCCGGATAAAGATGGAGGACTAAACCAAGTTGAGTTCGAGTCTGCCTCGCAGTTCAGGACCAGTCTGCCTTGAACTGGTCACCCAGGACGCGTCCGAACTCCGTTTTCGATGATCCATATATGGATGGAAAGCTTATTTGATAAGGAAGCCAACCCAAGTGGTCCCATATCAAAATATGTTTGGAGTCAACAGGAATCGTCAAAACAAGTCATCATCCAGAATCTATCAGGGTACTGTGTCGCTGTCTTTTGGGCTGTTTGGGCCTTGTAACGTGTCGACACTTCCTAGGGATGTGAATAGGGGTCCTTTGATGTTCCTTAGCCTATATAATCAGTAGTCACCGTCTACATTAGGGTTGGGTTTTGCTTAGATTGTTTGGTTGATAACAGTTTCACCGCCACCGTCGGTTTGTGAGACCCCAACTTTGTGAGATTAATCATTCATCTGCAATTTGGTTGCATTCCTTTGTGTTCTTGCGTGTGTTCTCGATTTGCAGGCAAGGACTTAGCCTTGTTGGTGAGGTCGACCGTGCAACGCCGGTCGATAACCAGAGGGGTCGTGGTGCTGCGATTGCGGGGTTCAGAGTCGAGTTGTTCGGATGCCAGATCAAATTGTGTCGTGACTCCACCAAATTGAGAGTTATCAAAACCTTTCGGAAGATCGGGAACCCTAGTTCACATCAATTTCAACCCTGGTGTTTGGGGCAGCGATTAGGGTAGCTCCCTACCCCATGCATTTTCGGCCACCGATGCACGTTTCCAAGTACGATGATGAGACCAACCCGGACCATTGGCTAGAGGACTACCGCCTCACCATGAAGGCTAAGGGGTCGGACGATGACTTTGTCATCCAGTACCTTCCCTACTTCTGTCAAGCTTGACCAAAGCTCGGCTCGAGCAGCTCGAGCTCGACAACATCCGCTACTAGGGCGATCCGCTGCTACGGCGATCTCCACTCAGTCTTCATTGGTCACTTCCAAGGTACTTACACCCGCCTAGGTAACTCCTTGGACCGTGTTGATGTACCTAGCTCTTATTTAATATCACTACACCTGATACTTACTATAAGAACGGGGCATTTTTACTATAGGGGCGGTTGGGGTTGGGGGTGCCCCTACAGTGGGCGTCCTCGGGCCCTAGCATCCCAGCCACCCCTATAGATGGCACTGTAGGGGCGGCTGGTAACCTGAGCCGCCCCTACAGCTGGGGCTAATCTGTAGGGGCGGCTCAATCACCAGCCGCCCCTGCTATTCGACTGTAGGGGCGGCTGAATCACCAACCGCCCCTACTGATGGCGCATGGATAAATAGCAGCCACCACCTTCTTCCACCTCGGGACACACTCTTCTACACAAAAAAGTTGGGAGGCCTTGGGCTCCTCCTAAAAATTGCTCTACTAAGGGCGAAGGTTTTGATCTCAAATCCTTTGGTGGAGAGGCTTGAAAAGGTAAGGAAATGCTTCTCCAACTCTTTATTTGAAGTTTAATTGGTTGGTTAGTGAGTAATTTGATTTTTGGTTTTCTCTCTCTTCCATGGAGCTTGAGCTAGTTATGAGTGAAATTGAACCCTAATTTTCACTGTACTAGGATAAATTAGGTAGGGAAGTAAGATTGCACCCTTTGTTAGTACATCTTTGTTGAATTTAGTGTAGTATTAGTGAAGTTTGGTACATGTGTCATGAAACCCTATATCTAGATCTAGATCTAGGATTTTGTTTTTTTATTTTTCAATTTTTTCTTTATGTGACTAGGGTTTGCATGTAGGTGAATGTGTAAGATTTTAATTGTTGCTAATGTGTAAAATATCCTCTACCATGGCTACTAATTATCATTTAATATTTATTTTGATTCCTTTCTATAATGTGTGTTTTTAATTAGTTATGGATAAATAGGCCATTAATTAATTATCTTCTACCATGAAATTGTAATGCAGTTTGCATGAAAGGTAGTGGATGAAATATTAAATGTTGCTAATTGTTTTCTTTGAAATTGTTTATTTGAACCAATTAATTTATATTTTAAAATATTTATGCAATAATAGTCAATTAAATAACTATCCTCTACTACCATGGTGCGTGTGTCAGGTATATACAATTATTCTCGAGTAATATTCTTTCTTTGGTTGTTTTGTTTCTATAAGATGGACTACAGGAACTCTTGCATGTATGGTTCGTTAAGACACGACGCTCTTTTCCGTGATGAGGTGGACAAATTCATCAAAGCCATAGAGAAGCATGCAACGACGTTGAAAGAGAATAGTGACATGATTATTTGTCCCAGCAAAGATTGCAAGAACCTTATTGCATTTCGAGATGTGAGTACCATCAAAGAACATCTGATTAGGAGAGGATTTGTTTCGGACTACACATTGTGGATTCATCATGGAGAAACAGTGGTTGTTGATGATAGCGACGATGATCTAGCTGATGAAGCTGAAACCCAAGCATACTTGTCCCAATTCACATATGATCTTGAGCAACAAATGGATCGTGACTATGGCAATCAACAAGGTGGTGACTTTGGCAATCAACAAGGTGGTGGCTTTGGCAATCAACAAGGTGGTGATGATGCTGGTGGTGCCAGCAATGATGGCGAAGCACGTGAGGGGGATGCAGATGACGGTGACAACTTGGATGAAATGCTTGGGGCCTTTGGACCAGAAATATTAGAAAAGAGCAAGAGAGGTCTAGAAAATCTTGAGATGGTGACAAAAGCATCGAAGAAGACTGTGTATGATGCTGAGAAGGGTTGTCCAACATACTTCACACTGTTACGTTTTGTGCTTGAGCTACTCATCCTGAAGGCTAAGTACGGCTGGTCGAACTGCAGTTTCGATGATCTATTGTGCCTCATGTCACGGTTGCTCCCACGGCCAAACACAGTTCCCACCAACACATACCAAGCGAAGAAGGTTATAAGTCCACTCACATTGGGGGTTGAAAAAATTCATGCATGCCCCAACCACTGTATCCTTTTTCGGCGTGGCACATCGTTCGAGACTTTAGATACATGTCCTAGGTGTAGGGCTAGTCGGTACAAGAACAACGACCTTCAAAGTGGGGTGGAAGCCTCCATAGGAAAGAGGAAGAAGGGTAGGAAGAAGGTGGTGCAAGAATCTCAGCCACTAGAGGAAACTCCATTAGGCAATGATGCAAATAAGAGAAGAATTCCTGCCTTGGTTATGTGGTACTTGCCAGTGACCGACCGCTTGAGGCGTATGTTCCTAAACCCTAAGGAAGTCACACTGATGACATGGTGGTTTGATGAGCGCAAGGTGGATGATGATACGATCACACACCCGGCCGATTGTAGCCAGTGTCAAGCGTTCGATGCCAAGTACAGAGTAGAATTTAGTGATGACCCACGGAATGTACGGTTCGGCTTGAGCACCGATGGAATGAATCCCTTCAATGAGAGGATGACCGACCATAGCACATGTCTAGTCATCTTGACCATGTACATCCTCCCAACATATTTGTGTCAGAAGAGGAAGTACCTTCTCCTCACCATTCTTATCTCCGGCCCCAAACAACCAGGCATTGATATAGACGTGTTCTTTGGAGCCTCTGATGCAAGAAATGGAGAGGCTATGGAGGTATGGGTAGCCGATGTATGATGCGTTCTGGTGGGAGGACTTCATATGCAAAGCAATAATATTTGTTACTACCAATGATTACCCCATGCTGTTTGCCCTGTTTGGACAGTTCAAAGGCAAGACTGGATGCTTAGTCTGTTTGGATGGTACTAAATGGGTGTTCCTAGATGGATCGAGGAAGATAGTTTACATAAGGAACTGGCGCTTCTTAAAGATAGGTCACAAGTACCATGGCAAATTATACCTAAGATACTATGGCAACATCTCGGATGATGAACCCCCTCCGGAGAGACGTCGTAATGGAGAACATGTGTTTAGAATGGTCCAAAACATACACGTCGTCTATGAAAAGAAGAATCCGGATGGAACGATAAGAGATAGAAGCACACCCCCATCGAAGGCCAGACTTGGAGGTCCCCCATACCAATGATGTGATGCACATGCAGAAGAATGTCTTTGAGAGTCTCATGGCTACCTTGATGGACATAGGCAAGTCAAAAGATGGCCTCAGTTCACGGAAAGACATGGTGCAGCTGAACGTGATGCGGGAGCTTTGGCCGGTACAATAGGATAATGGCAAGTACAGTCTTCCTGCGGCTAGCTTCAACCTAACACTAGAGGAGAGGAGAGCTATATGCAATTTCCTTAGGGGGTCAGAGTGCCGACTGGGTTTTCAGCAAACCCAAAGAAGCTAGTGTCGATGAAGGACCTGTCATTAACATATTGCAAGGCTCACGATTGTCATGTGATGCTGATAGTGTTCCTACCAATTGCAATCAGGGCTATAAAGCCAGAGTTCCTAAAGATGGCCATCACCCACATGTGCTACTTCTTTTCAAAGATCTCATAGAAGACGATTTGCAAGCAAGAGCTGAGTGACCTACATGAATTCATGTTGGAGACCCAGAACCAGCTAGAGATGTGTTTACCTCCTGCTTTTTTTGATATAATGGTACATCTCATGATTCACCTAGTTCATCAGATCGAGGCATTGGGCCCTAGCTTCTTGCATGAAATGTGGTCCTATGAACGGTTCATGTCGGTTCTAAGCCGATACGTGCATAACCGAACACACCCAGAGGGCTCCATGATAGAGGGTTACAATTCCAAAGAAGTCGTCAAGTGCTGCCAAGAGTGGCTAAAAGTATAGAGAGGGATTGGTAATCCCAATTCTCATCACAAAGGGAAGGCTGGCTGGAAAGGACACAAGTGGTAGGAAAGTGTTCCTCGACAATGATTATAGAGAGGTGAGTCGGGCACATTATAGTGTCTTGCAGAGTACGGCAGTGATGCAACCGTACATTGATGAACACATGGCTATCATTATGGCTGATAGGAATGGCCATTCATATGATTGGGTCGTGAAACAACATAAGCAACGCTTGACATCATGGTTGAAGGACCAGAACATACAGCCTGGAGAAACCATAGATTCTATTACCATCAGTCAGTTGGCGGCCGGGCCATCAAAACAGGTGACGTCTTGGAATGCTTATGATATCAATGGGTACACATACTATACCGACACAAAGGATAGGAAATCTGTGAATCAGAATAGCGGTGTCCGAATAGAGGCTCTCGACGGAGTGGGGCGAAACGTCCTGTACTTTGGCATCATTGAAGATATATGGGAACTTGACTATGGAAGGGATATAAAGGTGGCCCTGTTTCGATGCCGCTGGATCAAGCAACATCAATTCAATGAGATTGGACAGAGAGTCATCGACCTCCAGAATGTAGGCTACGAGGATGACCCTTGGGTGCTCGCTGAACATGTCGCGCAAGTCTTCTATACGCTCGACCCGCAAAGTAATCTCCCCCCGAAGAAGAAGACAAAGCACGTGGTGGCCTCCAGAAAATAACATATTATCGGAGTTGATGGCGTGGACGATGTTGAAGCTTACAATAAGTGTGATGAGATGCCACTAGTCACAAACTTTTGTAAGAAGATCGAGGCTGTGGAAAAGAACCTACCCAAAGATGTATTGCCATGGGAACGAAAAGGTGTCAAGGGGAAAGTTGTAACGGCGGGGTAGCTAGTTTATGTAAGTGTGTCAGTGTTCGTAAGACTACATTCATGTATGTGTGTGTGAGACTACAATTATGTATGTGTGTGAGAGACTACATTCATGTATGTGTGTGCGAGACTATATTCATGTATGTGAGACTACATTTATGTATGTGTGTTTGAAATTACATTTATGTGTGTGTGTTTGAGACTACATTCACGTATGTTTGTGTGAACAATGTGTAATAAGAATTTACCAAATTATGAAATTACCAAAATAAAGTTGTAGATCTCCATGAGTTATTCAACTTTGGTATTCATTTCTTTTTCAGCTGAAATGATTTGGGGTCCAAATTATGGTTTCAACTTATCTTTTTTTCAAATTTCAAAATTTGAAAGGTTCAAATTTAGTCAAATGATAAGATGACTAACATAAAAGTTATAGATCTTGATGAGTTGAACAACTTTTGTATTCATCACTTTTTATGTTGAAATCATTTAGGGTTTCAAAATTTGCTTTGAATTTGTCAAATTTCAAATTTCAAATTTTAAAATGTGTAAAACAATGCCACATCTAAGTTTGATCAAACTTAAATATTGAAGCATGATTTTAGAAATTTTTAGGAAAAAACCATTACATTTGGAGTTAGTATGAGGGAGAAAAACTAGTTACAAAGTTTACCCATAGATTAAAAAGAGAAATCACACTGTTCTAGATGATCCTTACATGATCATGATGAACAGTGTGATTTATTTTTTTAATCTGTGGGTCAACTTTGTAACTAGTTTTTCTTCCTCATACTAACTCCAAATGTGATGATTTTTTTCCTAAAATTTTCTAAAATCATTCTATATCAATTTATTGTGTTGGTTTTGTCAATATATACATATGAAAAGTTTGAGCAATTCAAATTTTGAATTTTAAAAAAATGCAACTTCGGACAAGATTTTGGTACCTCAAATGATTTCAGCTAAAAAAGTGATGAATATCAAAGTTGAATAACTCATCAATATCTACAACTTTTGTATTGGTCATTTCTTCATATGACAAAGTGATAATGACATTGTTCACAAATGTGACACATCTCTCATAAGGTTTTATAAACTATACGAGACATTTGTAAGATTAGTGAACAATGTGTGCTAAAAATTTGTGAAATGAAGAAATTACCAAAATAAAAGTTGTAGATATTCATGAGTTGAACAACTTTGGTATTCATCACTTTTTATGTTCAAATCATTTTGGGTCTCAAATTTTGGTTCGAACTTGTCGTTTTTCAAAATTTCAAATTTTGTCAAATGATAAGATGACTAAAATAAAAGTTGTAGATATTAATGATTTGAACAACTTTTGTATACATCACTTTTTATGTTGAAATCATTTTGGGTCTTAAAGTTTGGTTCGAACTTGTCATTTTTTAAAATTTCAAATTTGAAAGGTTCAAATTTTATCAAATGACAAGATAACCAAATTAAAACTTGTAGACCTTCATGACCTCTACAACTTTTATGTTTATCAAATTTTTATTTGAGATCATTTGCAGTCTCAAAATTATTTTAGTAGTTTTGATTTTAATTTTTTAATTTTTTTTTTCCATTTTTAAAGGTTCAATTTTGCAATTTTAAACGGTTGTTGTTGTTTTAGTTATTGTATATGTAAATATATCTATATAAAAAAATAATTATAAAATTTTGTATTGTATTATTTATTATTTACATGTAAATAATTCATTTTGATTTAGAATTTTTTTTAAAAAATCAATTGTAGGGGCGGCTTATAACCTCAGCCACCCCTACAGTGGCTCTGAGGTATATTAGAGTGAACGTCGCTGTGGGCGCTAAGTGTTGGGCGAAATCGGGCAAATCGACACCGGTAGGCTGCCCAATTTGGCCGCCGGCGCCACCTGCACCGTCATAGCCTGCCCCTCCTAGACCCCTCCACCGCCTCCTCCACCGTCTCCCTAACCCCAACTGCCGCCCCTGCCCCATCCACCGCCGCTCCCTAGGCCGTGACGGCGTCTAGGGTTTGGGAGCGCTCGCCCGCCCCTGGCTGCCCCGTCTCGGACCTCGACCTCGACCTCCATCCTTGCCGGGCCGGCTAGGGTTTGGGAGCACTCCACAGCGCAGCCCATCCGTCTGCCCAGAGAGGCAATTGGAGAGGCAACCTCGCCGCTCCGTCGAGCCCCATCTCTGCGCATCATCTCCCCCTCGCCGATTCGCTTGCTCGGTGTCGTCTGCCATTGCCAGAGCTCGCGAGGTACGTGCATTTGTCGGTTTTCTCCCTTGATTTGAAGTTTGCCTCATCTGTTGCCTGACAGATGTGAATTGGTATGTGTTGTGTGTACCTGTGGGAAATTAAAATGGATTTACACCAAGATATTATGCCATTACCATGTATGACTCCCAATGGTCTACTACTGTGGCCTAATCACTTGTTGTTTTGAACAAGATGCTGCATTGGTGTGAAAAGGTAAATTACAAGTATGTGGGCACATCTACCAGTCACATGCATATTTCAAGCATTTATGCAAAATCAATGAAGAAAGAAAGCATCATACATGATTTCATGCTACTGTCTCCTTGAGAATCTGTAGCAAAGTATATGTCTCCTGCAAATAGCATCACACAGTGTTTTCACTCAAGAAGTCCATGCAAGCACGAGTATTTAACATAAAGCCCTGATGTTTGACTCATTAATAGAATCCAGATTTATAACCATGATGCTTGATAGCTCAACTAATATGCCAGTTATCAACTTATCAAGCATAAAGTCAGAATGATTTTGGGTGCTTTGCTATGCAACGTAGGAATCCAAAGTTGATGAATATTTAGCATGAAACCCTTAACTGTTTTATCAGTAATTGTAGTTCTCATGTTGCAGATGTCTATTTTAAGCTTTAGTAATTGTAGTTTTCATGTTGTAGATGTCTAACCTCTCTTCATAATTAAGTCTTATCAGTATCTTCGGGGCATGTTATTGTATCATATAATATGGTATTATGATACAAGCTTTAGTAATACATTATGAAGCTTGTGTTATTATGATGTGGCATGTCACCTTCATATTGCTGTTTGAAAGATGGATTTAACTTGAGATACTCAAATACATTATGATGCTTGTGTTATTATGATGTGGCATGTCATCACTTCTATTTTTTTGTAACACCCAAAAATTCTAAACTTTAGGAATAATGAATTTCAAATAGTTTAGATAACAATTAATGGCAAATTAAAATTTTAAAAACTATTTGGTGATGCATTCATGCTGTTGCATTTATTTTATTTTGTGGTGTGGTTATATTTGTTTTATTTTAATTGATTTAGTTTTGGAAAATATATATATATAGAAGTGAATAAATGAAAGAAAGAAAAAAAAAGAAGAAGAAACCACTTACCTTCTCCCTGGAAGCCAACGGCCCGACGGCCAGCACCGCAGCAGCCGTCTCCGCATTCCAGCCCATCAGTGATGAGCGGCCCATCTCGGCGTCTTGGCCCGGCTCGGCACAGCGGCCGTCTTAGCACAGCAGCCCAGCTCGGCCCGAGTCCAGCGGCAGCGCCTTCCCCTTCCCTCTCTTGGTGGCTGACCGGTGGGTCCCCGATGTCAGCCGTCTTCTTCCTCGTAACCGGACCGGAGTCGAGTTCGTTTCCAACCGAGCTACAACCGAATCTTGTAATCTAGGTATGTTAACCGAAATCAGCGATTGAGGCTATAAATAGGATGCCTAGGTCCTCTAGTTTCCGTTTTTCATCTAAAATTGTGAGTTCCACCGCAAAACGTCGAGTTCTAGGGTTGGGTTCGGTTGAGTACGACGGACGTTGGGGAGGAGTGCCTTCGGGTGATTTGGAGGTCTAATTCGTCGCGTTGGTGAGTCCGCACTTGTCTTCTCTACCCTCTTGTGCTCTTCTTTTGGTTGGAGGTGCTTAGAAGAGAGCTTTTGAAGCTCACCGTCGGCCGGCAATGGCGCCGCCGCTCCCTTGTTGCCGCACGCCGTGTTCAGTCTACCATAGCGGGTTTTTATTGTTTAGTTGAGTTCGCACGGAGCTTCTCCACTGTTTGGGTCAAATCTTGAGTCGAGCGGTGGTCTAGAGGGGGTGATCCGCCATCTCCGGCGAGAAGGAGCCCGCCGGCCATGGGGGGGCCGCCGGCCGGACTTGAAGGTGGAGGCCGGGCCTTCTACTGTAGCGTTGCAGATGATTGCGAGCCGTCCAAATCGAGATCAACGGCCCAGATCAGAACTTACCCCTTCACGGGTAAATTTGTTAAAGAGACCCTCAGCTTTTTAGTTATCAACCCGCGGTCCGTAGCGTAAAACTAAAAGTACGTTTTCGTGTTTGGAAAGCGTATTCTCTCCCGGTTAAGTCAAAAGTACGTTTTCAGATAATTACAGTTTTGCCACTAGAACTGTTTTGGTCATAAAATCTTCGTTTTAACTCCGATTTGAACCGTTCAAGTTGCGTTAGGTTCGTATTTGCGAGCTCTACATGTTAGTGTAGTTGTACAGTTAGTTTTGATAATTTATTTTTCGAGGTTATAATTAAGTATTTATTTATCTATAGGAAATCTTAGAAAATTCATAACTTTCACGTTTTAACTCCGAATTTGGTGATCTTTGCGTCTGTGTGATCGTAGAAACGTGTAGAAGAGTTTTATAAACTTTTATTACTGTTTTGCTACTGTTGGTGTACTGTTCTAATTGTATCTCTTTGTTTGCTTCGTGTATGTTTGATTGGATGCATGTGTGTTGTTGATTGATGATCGAGTATAGAAGGTGAGCAGTATCTGGACGATCAGGAGTATTACTTTGAGCCAAGTCAGCAGTATCACTTGGAAAGCTTTGATCAAGGCAAGTATAACACAGGACTATCCTTGTTACCTATACATTGAATTGTCATACATATGCATGTGCTTACCTTGACAACCTTAGAGATTATAACTTAGTGATTGTTATCTTGATTCCTTGTCAACCTTGGGAATGCATATGGGTAGCTACTGCTA
Source organism: Saccharum officinarum (assembly GCA_020631735.1). Lineage (NCBI taxonomy): Eukaryota > Viridiplantae > Streptophyta > Magnoliopsida > Poales > Poaceae > Saccharum > Saccharum officinarum. Next base: position 88,900,619 of record CM036171.1, on the reverse strand, counting down.
GTGCTTAAACTAAGAACAATGATCTTGTAATTTGATTAATGGATTAAGCAATCAACCATTAAGATGATTTTATTTCTGTTAAAAGGGGGCTAGAGCGTGTGTATTATTTTGATGCTCTAGTTACTCTCCATAAGGACTTATCTGTAAGTGATAACCGGGATATACAGTACAGCTGTGAGGGCTATATGGCTCTGGCTTTAGTTGTTTAAAGGACCTTTTCTAGCTTGTTAGTGGTTACCTTAAATGGCGTAAGAATGGCTTACCACGTTGGGTGTAGGGCGAGCCCCTATCTTTGGTGTGTATAGGCTGCGGTTGTTGTGCCACTGGGAAGGGGGGTTCTACATCTGCCTGCCGAGTGAATCTAATGGCCCTAACTTGTTAGACGAACCTTTAAGTGGCTTTATATGATTTCTGGTGTTTTGGGGAGTCACGAACCCATGCATTTGGAAGTTATGACTCACAGTGAAAGTGTACACCTCTGCGCAGAGTTAAAATCTGGTATACTAGCCGTGCTCACGGATACGAGCGGCCTTGGGGATTCTTATGGAATAGTTGATCATAACTGCTATATCATGTTTAATTATTGTTGATTATTATTTGCTCATGTTAATGCTATTCGTTATCATTATTACAATTGATCATTAGTTCTTTAATGGGAAGCGGTTTATCTTGATGCTACTCAATTGCTAATATATGGTTAAAAGCTAAACGCAGATAAACAGTGTCTAGCCTTTTTGAGCCTCATGAACCCTGTGTTATATTTGTTGAGTTCGACATGGACTCACCCTTGCTATTTCCACCATAACAGATGAAGATTATGAGGAAGATTATCGTAATGAGTACTAGTCTTGGTGTCAACCAGTCAACCGTGTTCCTGTGTGGAGTTTCCGCTGAAGATTTACTATTAGTTATTATTATCTATCGTTCAAGACTATGTCTTAGATACTTATTCGTTATGTAATAAGCACTGTGACGATACTATGTAATTTGTCTACTTGTGTGTGCGATCATGTCCTGGGGCGCACATGAGTACTTTATGCATCCTATTTTTGTCCTTAAAAATGGGTGTGACATTTTTGAAACAGTGGGATGCTTCTGTTATAATGGCATGTCATCACTTCTAAATGGCATGTCAACACTCTACTATATATTGCAGGGGTCTTGCAAACATGTGGCAGCAGTCTGTTCAGCATATGTTGCTTTTTTCACCTAATCTACCCTCTCCTCTCCTCTCCTTTCCTTTGTTTTGCCAATGATGATATTGTCCAATCCATTACATGACATGGATTATGAGCTGATGATCAACACTTGTGAGGAACTTGGCATCATTCCCTCAGCTCTTTGTCCTGTGTTTTTTTTGTCAACCATGTGGCAACCGTTGCTATTTTTTTGCCAACTCTTCCCTCAGCTCTCCTCTACTGTGTTTTGCCAGTGATGAAATTGTCCAAGTCTATTTAATATATGGATTATGAGCTGATGGTCAACATTTGTGAGGAAATTGGCAACATTTGTGATGAAATTCTCTTCTCTGTTATGATGCCATAGAGCTCCAAGTGTATGATCAAATGATGATTGACATATTTCTGAGGGCTCTCTTCTCTCTTCTCCCCTCTACTCTACTTTGTGAGCACCAAATGCATGAGTTTATTTGCTTGTCAATCTGGTGGTCTTGTATCTGACTTGTGACATTTTGAAGCCAAAAATTGTTGCTTGGACTGTTTTCCTCTCTTCATTATGTGTCAATGCCAAATTTTTGTCTGCCTAAAAAATGTCACGATAGTAGATTGGTCTTTTCAGTGTGTTCAACTAGTGCAGGGTCAGGTTTGGGGTGGTGCACATGGTGTAATGGCAATATAAGAATTTATTCAAAGTACCTGAATATAGGATTGCTATGTGTCTAAAAAAGCAGTTTAAATTAGTTATGATGTATCTTCTATTATGGATAAGTGAAATTTAAAGGTTTGTGGGTGTCATGTTCTACATTTTCATCTCTGGTAGAAATGATGAATTGTACCATCTTGTAGTAGGCATATATTTGTCTATGTCCATCCTTATAGTCCATCTTGTTTGAGTCATACAACATATGCAGTGGTTGGAGCAGTGCTTTTCGGAATGTCTATACATGTTACAATGATGACTTCATAATGGAATATGTTGTAATGATGGACTTTTGTGAATTATGATTTCTGATGATGTTCTAAATAATGGTCTTGTGTTTGTGGATGTATATATGTGGCGGTCAGATTCAAATTTGAATTTTATATATATATATATATATATATATATATATATATATATATATATATATATATATATATATATATATATATATATATATATATATATATATATATATATATATTTGAATTTGAATTATTTTTTTGCTACAAAATCCACGGCAGGGGCGGTTCTTGATTGAACCACCCTTATAAATACACACAGCAGGGGCGGTTGGTGATACAGCCGTCCTTATAGAAGTCCACTACAGGGGCGACTGATATTACCAGCCGCCCCTATAGAGGGCACTATTGTAACACCCCTGGGTGTTAAGCATGCATTAACATTCCAAAGCATGAGCATTAGCATCACATACATGTTCATCATCACAAGCAATATAAGTTGAATCTAAATTGAAGTGTGAAAAACATCTGTTTGAACCCTAAATTATTGTATTTGCTTGCTAAGAGTGGTAAAAATTGTTTCGCTATGATTTTAAATAACCTATAATTAATTATCATGATTTTTGGAGCAACTTTTGTATTCAAAATCTCTTCAAATTTTGCTTTTAAAAATATTATAGAAAAATGAGTATTTATTTAAAAATTGGACTTTAAATCACTAATTCAAAATCTGTTTAGAATTTTGAAAAGTGCCCTAAATGAAAGTTGTAGAGAATTAAATTTTGAACAACTTTTGTTTTGGGGACAACTTGTGAAAATGCCTTTTCATCTTCAAAATTTGAATTTGAATCAATTTAGAAAATCTAGAAATTTATTTATAAAAGAAAAAGGGTTTTCTGGCCTTAACGGGCCACCGCCTCCGTTTCAGCCTGCTCGCGCAAACAGCCCAGCCCGCGCTAGCGCCTGCGTCCTCCCGCCTGCCCGCGCACGAGGCCGTGGCGCTCGCGGCAGAGTCCGCCCGCCGCGTGGCTGTACGCTGTCGACGTCGCTCGCCGCGTGCCCTAGTGGCCCCCGCCATGTCCCTAGTCGCCAAAACCCGTAGCCACGCGTCTCCTTCTCTCCACGGTCGCAGTCGCTCTCTCCCTCACTCCGCAGCACAGCAGCAGCGGCAGTTCCTCCACCGGCACCGCGCGCCATCGCCGGCGCTGCCGTTCCGGCCACCGCATCGCACCATCGACGCCTCCATCTTGCCCCGAGCTCCGCCTTTCCCTCGCGCAGCCCGTGCTCGCACCAGTTGCCCGTGGTAAGCCTCTTCTCCACGTGAATTGCTCGTCGGAGTTCCGGCCGAGCTCACCGGAGTGAGCCGCTCCGTGGAGCTCGCCCCTCCGCTCCACCCCTCACCTCTTTTTCAAGCGCAACCGCATCGCACCACCTCACCGGTGCTTGTGAGCCCTTCCCCGCGCCTTGACTTGGCCGGAGACGGCTCACCGCCGGAGAGCAGCTCCGTCGCTCTGTCATTGGCGACGGCGAGCCTATTCCTGAGCTCCTCCGGTCACGGCGTTTGCACCAACGTGACCGCCTTGGCATGGTGATCACGATGGTGGTGACCTCACCGGTGGCGAGCTCACCGTCGGCTAGAACCGCGCGGTCAGCGCCTCCCCCGCCTCTGGGCGACTGACCCGTGGGGTCGCGGGTCCACCTATCTGTCTCAGTGTGCGCACGCGTGTACGCTGCACCGGGTGCACCTAGCGTTTTTCAGCGGCTGATGTTAAAAGGTTTTTTTGAAAATGATTTTCCAGAAAAGATGAAAATGGTTTAGAAATTCATAATTTGCTCATTTTAGCTCCAAATATTGTAAAACAAATTTTGTAGTGTTTCTCATAAGTAGATCTATGATCTAAAAATATTGCATGTCAAGTTTGAAATACTTTTCTATAGGGTTTTTATTTAATCACTGAAATTGCTGTTTTCTTGATAAATATGTAATAATTTGGTTCAACTTGCAATAATTTTATTTTGTGATGTACTTTCTAGAAAAAATATGTGCCATGCATGTTCTGTAGAAAAATTTTGATGTGTAGTACAAGTGCTTATTATTGTTGATAATTGTTATTTTTGATAGAGAGAAAAATATGAATAAAACATGCATATAATAATTTTTCTATAGTGATTATTTATTGTGTAGAATGTAGGAAAAATGCTAAATCTATTGTTTGACACTTTTCATAGTATAAAGTATTTTATGCTCATTTTTAGGCCCTAGCTTGTTATTTTTGTGTAGGAAGTTCTAGTACTCCATATGCAATGAAATTTTTGTGGCATGCTAGATTAGATGATAGTAAGCTACTGTAATTTTCTCAGATTTTTCTGTGCTACTAAAATAGGTGTTGTTCAAACTTAGTTGCAATTAGGGTTTAATTAACCTTGTTAATGCATGACTAGTTAATAAGATTTGCTTTGGTGTATCTTTGAAGCATATTAGATTTTGTGGTGACTTGGCATGGTAGAGAATGATTGTAGTAGTAGCATGCTAGTACATGTTCTTGGATGATGTTGAATACCTTGTAGAAGAGTTGTATTCCTACTTTATGCAATAAAGTAAACCTGTTCGTCTACATCTCATTCATCATGATCAATACTTGTCATCTCTACAATGCACCTAGGCATGAGTACTTATACATTTGCATCATACAGGATCGTAAGAAGTAACTCCGATAGCAGTTTCCGAGGAGCCAGAAGAGCAGCCCGAGGTGCAAGAGCAGGAGGTGCCCAAAGCCAACGAGGAGGTCGGTGAGGATCTTCCAGAGTGTCCTGACCACCGCCCGAGCTCTTTCAAAAGAGGCAAGCCCCGGAGCATTTCTCTCCCGGTTTGCAAATATTTTATTAATGCATTACTTTAACTGATGCATTACGTTTAGGAGTTGTTTGCAACCATTGCTGCATTATACCTTGTTTACCCTGTTCTACCATATCCTTGATACCTTGGTATTCGTAGTCAAGAAATGCTTAGCTTGCTTAGACCGATAGGAGTCAGGTGATTTCCTGTCACCTGCGAGCTATAGGTGGTTACCTAGATCTGCTTGAATAAGTATGTTATCGTAGAATAACTAAGTGTTAATGTGAATCAGAGACCGGATGGAGACTTGCAGGGTTTCGGACTGTAGTGTTTTCCGTCTGTGTCGATTAAGGACCGACCGTTGTTGGGCCTCGAGTCATGTTGAACGCATGCCTCATATTTAGCTAGCCGAATAATGTACCTTTCGACCGCGAAGCTAGGAGATTATTCGGGCCGAGTGGATTGCCCGCAACACACTGTACTAGAGCAGGTGTGGTAGGACACGGGGGCGCGATGATAAGGCCAAAGAGCAGTCGGGCGGCCCCCATGTACATGTGGTTTCTGGCAAGCTTAAGACTTTACCTGAATGGTTGACTCATGACCAATATCTCACTTTATCTGGTGAGTAACGTTTATGTGAGGAATAAATTACCAGCTGGTTAATAATCGATTCGAATCGCCATCATTCACTAGATAGTGAACACTTGACTTGAGTTACTTCATCGTAGTAATATTGATGGAACACTTGGACAGTTATATGGAATATGACATGATGGAAGTTGTTAATGATCATTGGTCATCCTTACTTGTTTAATTACATGTTACTCTAGTACAGGTGCAAATGTAGTTGATAGGTTAATAAAGATTTAACTTGATGCAAAGCTTCTAGAAAAGATTCTTTAAATGCTAAAAATACGTTTTTGCAAAGGAGTTAGCTACCCTACCATAAAACCTGTCATGATCCTTGGTGTCAATTTATTTTTGGTTATGTCAGGTAAGTCTAGCTAAGTACCTTCTCGTACTCAGGGCTTTGCTCCCACTTGTTGCAGATGGGTAGATGTATTACGGCTACTGTATCAACTGCCTTTTATCCTACGATGGGAGAAGTTTAGGACCATGGTGAAACGACCTTGATTTTCCTCGAAGGGAAAATCCACAGATATGATTTATAATGTAGTAGATCACGAGAGCAATCCATCACATTATCAATTATCAGGTGATATCATAGTCATACATCGTAGAACTACAAAGTTACAAGGCTTTACAACACTGGTTAAAACACCTATTACATCGATTAATCTAGCAGAAACACACACACATCTTCATCAAAGTCATTGTAGCGCATCAGTAGGTGAAGGCTCCTCCTTCACGGGCAATCATCAGAGTTGGCGTAGAATGTCAGCAGCGTGGACTTCTTTTTCTGAACCAAACTCGAGCGTAGGAACGAGACCACCTAATCCAAGTCCTCGTGGTTGTCGTAGATTTCGTCCAAACCTATCCAAAATCTATCAGTATGATTTGTACTGGCCACTGTCTCCCACCCTATGCTTTTGCGTATGCTTTGTGGTAAGTGGAATGCAAGGGTAAAAGAAAAGGCCTATATATGGCTGTAGGTTTCCTATACAGATTCAACAAGATTTTATAATAATAGTTCATCAAGTTTTAATCCATCTCATCCACACGTTCTCCCATCCTATCACACACATCTCACCACACTCTCACACTCTCTAGGCGACAAGGTCGACTCCCGCTTGTACCTTGCCTCAACGGCCAAAGCCGGATCCAACACCACAACCAGGGGAAAGGTAGAAAGGACTCCTCTCTCTAATCAAGTGAAGTGTAGGTCATAGGAATGTCCATATCTGCAGACGCCGCTATACGTATAGATCGATCAACTCTGTAGAGCATGTACACCTAGAAATCCACAAAGATCACCATCATCGGTGGTGCCCCGCCTAGGCTGATGCCGACTGCCTCCCAACCGGTACGGTACCACCCTACCACTCATCCCTGGGCCACCTCGGCATCCACCGAAACGCTGAGACTGTGAGACGTAGTACCGAGCCCCCAAGGTCACTACGCTATCTTAGGAGGGTGTGGGCCCCCCATGCCCGTACCTCCCTACACTATCACCTTTCAACCTAGTAGTAGTGGCACTGCCCTAGTCAGTCGGGTAATCGTCTCCCGCCCATCGGGAGCGAGTGGTGTGCACGAAGGGTCCTATTATTCCGGTTCTCAAGACATACCAGTCCTTAAGGGGGCCGGACAGGATATCTTCTCAAGGGGATAACCAACACCCCGTGCCTCGACGGCACCTCCTCCGGGGATAACCAACACCTCGTCTGCTCACCATGCACCCGCCATAGGTACCTCTCTTGAGGGATGCCTAGGTCACACCCCTCCGGCATCACTTGCCCCAAAGACTCATCGTAGGATCTTGTCCGATCGACTCAACCCTCACCACACACCCAAGACGCACGCCAAGCTCTCCCCAAGTTCATTATCCAGTTTTACCATGTTATCGGCACCACGTGCCTTATCCACTCATGTTATCCCTTCACCAAGCATCACATCACAGATATAATGCGTAGTGAAAGTAAAGCAGTAAGTAGTATGCGAGCGTCTAGCCTAACAGCGGGTGTGCAAGGGAATAGGTTGCAACAAGGTAATGGCTTACAAGCAGTCTACCATGCAACCTATTACAGTTCAATTGCAAGAAAGTAAAGCACTAGCATCTATATGTAGCATGTCTAATAGGTTCTATGAGGTTGGGTGGGACGTGGAACACCTGTTAAAAGTCGTATCTAAGATCCTCGGTGCACTTATAGTCGTACTCCTCCATAGGCCTTCATCTGCATGTCCTTCCTCCAATGGTCCCAATCCGATCATCACTATCCTTGATGCAACTACCTCGATACAGGGACAAGCAAAAGAGCAATTAGACCACTAGACCTAGAAAGACTGCGAAAAGAGAGGCAACAAGGCAAGAAAGAACAACTACACTGAAAGAACACAAACAGAGAGAACGACTTTGCCCTCTCGGTGGATGTCCGATCCCTAGGCCAAAGAAATGCAAGTGGTGATTTGCTAAGCACAAACTTAGGTCTTAGCCTAGCTAGTACTTCCCGAGTCGATCGTGTCAACCTGTATGGCTTAAATGGAAATGGCATAGGCTCTAACTCATCCTAAGCGAACACCACGTCTCGTGACTTCTGATCCGAGCGTCATGGAGGCTGATGAGAACCAAAAGGCTACAAGCAAAAGAAATCCGTTCTCTCTTAATCCAAATGCCACTATATTTGACGAGAATCAAGAGAGGATGGAACAGGGGAGAAGAGAAGAGAGGTGGTCTACCTCTTCTAATACACACGCCATGGCAAGAGACGGGGCATCGAAGGAAGCAACACACACAACAGAACACAAGTGCCCAAACAACTTGTAGGGTACCATGACCTAGGTGCACTAAATGCACTGAAACATCCCCTAGGTTCTTAGCGGTGCAGTTGTCACTGCAAGAACCAAGGAGACACCACGGTCTACAAGGTACAAGCAGACAAGGGTTCAGCATGACAACCAAAAGACGGGTAAAAACACAGGATTCACTCTCCTTTGATCCATATGCCATAGTAACGACGGGAATTAGAGGAATGGAATCAAGGGAATAACAAACACTGAACAAGCGAAGAGGCTCAACCCACATCTTATTGGATCAACAGGGGTTGAGAACAAAAGAGGAACGAAAAGAATTGGAATTCGCACTCTTTCAACCAACTTGTCATGGAACAGGCAAAGGTTGAAGAAAAAGAGGCATGACTGCACAATCCAAACCCACTCATAGGGCACCATGACCGTGCAACCAAATTGGCACAAGGCCATCCCTTAGGTTTGTAGCGATGCGGTTGTCATCGCTAGATCCGAAGAAATACCTAGGTAGAAGTGGTACAAGCATATGAGTCGGTTAGGATAACCCGTGAGTAACAGAGGCAAAGGCACAAGGGGTAGAGTCCGATGGTCATGGCGAGGCAACTCGCGGCCATGAGCTTCACCCACACTAGTTGGCTTTTGTTAGTCTTACAAAGGTTGTCTCCTAATTCCTACCCCACTAGAGTAGGTTACAAAGGGCTCAAGTGATGTGGATGATAACCGCGTCGATATCGTCATTGAGTCCCAAATGACCCTTTCTTAGGGATAAGATAGGAGCCAACGATCGTAATCCGACGGGGTCAACCAAGGACGAGGGAAGGGTCCATGCTCGGCGTTACGGCCATGGCGAGGCGAACTCGCGATCGCAACGAGCGAGCATAACGTTTCCCAACTGACTCAAAGGCACGGTTCACGCATGACATAGATGAACAACGCATAAGAACCACGACGACTGGCGGAGGAGTAGCACACACTCCTAAGCATAAGAGACAGATGGCAAGTAGACTGGCGCGAGGGCATGGCATAGGCATATATAGTGATAAGTAATCAAGTAACAAGATAGATCAGTTAGGTGATCATGAATAAATGTAGATGATTGATAATGGTGATCATGTATCAACAGGTATGAAAAGAACAAGAGAAAGATAGGCAAAAGGTGTCGCCGACGTCGCGTACGGTGTCGACTAGGTGCAAGGGGCCGACCTTGATGAAAGCGGGGAGGGCGATTCGCGGAGCGGCCAGGCAAGCTGCGGCACGCTTCAGTAGACCATAGTTAGCTGCTCCCCAGGGCGTGGTAGCAGGCTCTAGAAGGTGTTCCAGCTCTGGCAAAAGCACAACAGAGCCACGACCTTTCCTACAGCAAAGAGCTATGCGGCTCGAAGGCCCGATAGAGGGATGTCAGCGGAATAGGCAGTGTTGTCTTGCTCCGACAGTTGATGTAGCATGGTCACACCCCTCCCCTGCAGCGGTGCAAACAGTGGCGCAAAGGCCAGCGTCGGATGAACAAGCATCTGCAGGAAGGGAACAAGGGTGGGACTAGGACTTGGTGCTCACCGGCAATGGAAGAAGAAGATGATGGTTTCTATGGTGGAACGCCAGGCGTGGTGGTCGCAGCTCGACGAGGGAAGTGTGCGGTGGTGACCATGGCGAGCAGCAGCGACGGCAAGGATCGCTACGGGGGCGGACATGGACAGGGCTGACCGCGTCCAATCGCGTTGCGGTGGAGTCGGAGTCCTAGAAGGCAATAGCTTGAACGCGGATAGGGACGCCATGATCGTGGCCTAGACCAGTGGCGTGCATGGCGAGGTCGAGGCGGAGCGTAGCCATGCGTGGAGGAATCAGCGGGTCGTGCTTAGATCAGGGTGGGGGTGACGATCTTCGCGGTTGGCTGCATCGCGCCCGACGCGACTGCAGCGGAGCCGAGGCTCGCCCGACGACGGAGCAGCGCGGGAAGGCGGTGCGGACCGGCTCGAAGCAGAGCCGGCCGGCGTTGAGGTGGTGGCTCAGTGGGGTTTGCCCGGAGCAGAGGAAGCTCGACCGAAGAGGAAGGCATGGTCTCGGCTTCCTTGCAACGTGGTGAGGCCGTGGCGTCGGTGTTCAGCAGGGCGTGGCCATGGCTTCCATCCGCGCGCAGCACCTACGGTGAGGAGGTACGGGCTGGGGTAGCTTGACGATGCGGAGGTGCAGGGACGGGGTCCTCTCCGGCAAGTCGGGTTTGGCTGAGGTGAGCCCGCGGCTTGGCTTGCCGTGGCGCTGGAGCGACGTGGTGGCGTTCGGGTAGTGTCTGCTCGCATGGAGGAAGAGGGAGAGGAGTGGCGGCGGCGGCTGGGGAAATGGAGGAGAAAGGGCAGTGCTGTGGCGGCATTTATAGGGCGTTGAGCTAGGGTTTAGAGGCTACAGGCCATCCTCGGTGTCCGTGTCCGTAGTGGGACACGTGGCGCGAATCGCACGACATGGAAGTCGGGATGCGGGCGGCGTCGGGTCTATCGCCACTCAGACGGGTGGCGGTGGCTCGGATACAGGGGCATGCCATCCCCTAGGGTTTGGGTAGGGGCGCACGACGGCTTGGGCCCACGGGGGCCGAGTGCGTGGGCCTGCGGGGGCTGTCCGTGTGGGCTTGCGGGGGCCGCTCAGGTGGGCTGGACTGGCATGCCTGTGGAGCTGCTGCTGGGCTACGTGCGCGGGCAGGCTGAGCCGCCCTGGGCTGTCGGCAGAAGGAGGGAAGGGAAGTGTGGAGCGGTCCTGTGGCTGCGGCTTGGGCCAGGGCGTGGAGGAGGTTGCTGGGCCACGGGAAAGAGAGGGAGGTGGGCTGGTTGAGGGAGAAAAGAAGATGGTTTTTCTTTTCTTTTTCCATCCTAATGAATTCAAGAAAGATTCAAAGGGATTTGGGATGATTTCAATAAGAGAACTCAATGGGGAAACTGAAAAGGAATTCAAGTGAATTTGAGAGACTTCGCAAGGAACTTGAAAGGGAATTGAAAAGAGATTGGAGAAGGGAATCAAAGAGTGGAGTTTAGGATAATTTCAAACGAAATTTGGGATGGAGTTTGGAAAGGGATTGAGCAAAAAGGATAAAAGGACTTTTCCTCCTATGATTTTATAGATTTGGATCCAGGAGTCTTGAGGGAGATGTGGAAGGGGTTTATGAGATATTCCAACGGAATTAGGAGGAATTGTCCTAGATCTTTGCAGTCTGACACAAAACCCTAGACCGCTAAAGAACTCTGGCACACTCCTACAAGCAATTGTATATGAATGCAATGACATGTTAGTAAGTTACACTCAGGTTAGACCTTGATGCTACTTGCTTTCACACAATTGCAGGAAAATTTTTAAAAAGCTCGTATTTTTGGTTGCTCCAAAAATCGGGATGTTACACGTGGGCAGTGGTCATTCGCTATGTCTCGTCTGATGCTTTTGGTGGAAGATGATCCTGAGCTGGCACTTTATTTCAAACTCTATGTGAGTGTGTGTGGTTTGAACTAAATGCTTCCACTACTTTTATTTGAACTTGGTTTGTAATAACTATGTTTAAACTCCGATGTATTTGCGACACGAACTTTTATGTAACTTGTGATGGTGACCGCTAAACTTATTATGATCTTGGTTGGTATGTAAGTTGGTTTGAAATATTTCGTGATTTCACGGATTACCGGGTTATACGGGCTTAAGTTTGCTAAATCGTCTGCTCGGTGGGTGATTTTCTTACTTAATCTCGTATAATTGGTCGGTTCTGTTACAGCTAGCATTGGAGCATGGTTTAGCGTGTTTACTGTTCACAAGTGTATTTAAAACAAAATTATGTTTAAAAAACATGATTTCCAAACTAAAAGTATGCCAGTGGTCATATCCTTTATGCCTAGTAAGGACTCTAGGTGGCTTATTTAAGTACTGACTTGGGGTTCTTGCACCATATTTCTCTTTTGTTGCTCATACGGCGTGCTATTGTATGAGTGCCACTTAATTGAGTGGTAATGTATGGATCAGCTGCCTCTACGCCTCGGTAAGTGTGAGATGTGAGAGCATGATTAGATACACCGTCGATTTAGGGAGAGTGCTTATATGATATTGGAGTAATTACATGTTCTACGCATGTTTTTACAAAAGTCTCGCATGTGTGGTTGTTCTGTCCGTTGAGACGATGCCATCAATAGGACGATGTTTTGGGTAGTTACTACCGTTGTACGCGTATCTGGGGATTCGTGTAGAGCATGTAGGTAAATTTACTGTTTTCATGCATTCATGGGGAATTGGGCTAAAATAAATTTTCTATAGGTACATAACAACGGTTCTCGTGTAGAACGTATTAGTTACGTATATGATAGATCGCCTGTATGCCACCGAATTCATCGCTAGATATTATTTATTTCATAAGTTTGTGAGAACGTAAGAAACATACATACATCATATTGCTTGTGCATTTCATTCATGTCATGCATTCCTCCCCTTATAAAGTGATTATCCCCTTTTGATAAAAAAATTTTGTATCAACTTAAAATATGTTCTCACCGGGTAATCAAAACTTTTGCTATAGATGGCCCGCACGAAGCAGACTGCCCGTAAGTCCACAGGCGGAAGAGCACCCCGACACTAGTTGGCCCCGCGGGAGCGCCACAGCACGGACACCTTTCTGAGCGAGTTTGGCATGCCAACCTTGCTTTGGAGAGTGCTCCATGATGTGGGGTACCTAGAGGGTCAGGAGCCGGTGTACTCTTGGAGTGAGAGCCAGTTAGCTGAGGATGGACTTGCAGTAGTGGAGATCACTGTCCTTGCACTTGGTGATGCTCCAGAGTGAGATGGTTGGCACTTAGAGTTTGAGGGACGCACTCCGGTTGATGGTGCAGAGGGAGCAGCTTTCCGTGTCATTAGGGACATAATGAGCAGATTTCCCAACGAGTTGGCAGCAGCCCTGGCTGGCACTTTTCCTAGAGATGATCCTTGCGATGCTATTTGGGTGCAGCCGCAAGGAAGTGCCTTGGTCAGAGGCCCAAACGAAGGACAGGCTAGCGAGAACCATACTATGAGTGCGATGTATGCAGCTAATAGAGCATACCAGGGTCTTGAATGTACCTATTGGACATTGACTGATTTGCGTGGTGATGATTGGCTCAAAGCAAGAAAACAGAAGAAGAAGCAGGCATGTGCTATAGCTAGTTTGTGGGAGCAGTTGGCTGACATGAGCTTGTAGTGAGACCAGGCTCTAGAGAGAGGTGATAGTGCTCTACAGCGGGTGCATACGTTGACTCAGGCCAATAATAATGCAGATCGCATGATTGGATAGTTGGTTCAGGAGAGGAATGAAGCCTAGAATGAGAGGGACTTTCTGAGGCAGAGGGTCGAGGAGCTAGAGGAGTATAACGTCAACTTGCATGAGGAGTTTCACGTGCTCTACAATGGGATTGGCCTGTATGCTCCTCCAGACACCGCCAGTATGGACGTCAATGACGACGAGGACGAGCTTGCAGTTGCACCTGCCAACGACGATGACGTCGCTACTGATGGTAGCGATGGTGACGTCTCTGACCCCGACGATGGCCCCGAGGAGTAGGCTAGTTGCTTTGCGTTAGCTACTAGGTCTTGTCGCAATGACCCTTCTTTTGGTTTCATGTATCTTGGTGTATCTCGTTTCAAACCTCGAGACTTGGTAGAATGTTGAAACTTGGTTGGTCATGCGATATCTTAGCGCATAAAAGTCTAGTGTATGTATGCTGGCAATTTGGTTGTGTGGACACGATGTTTGCATTTGAAGTAATTTTATTAGTGGTGTTGTTTTAATTGGAATGCGATTATTGTGCCTCTGTTTTATTATATGACTTGTTCTCTCCAATGAATTCAGTACGGTATAATTTTTCATTCACTCACAATTACTATAGCTTCACTTAATCATTACTTGTTGCTAAAATATGCAGATGGCAAACACTCGTCATGCCACGTATGAGGCCGCTGAAACTAGTGGTAATGGTGCCGGGGCAGGTGGGAGTGGTGAAAACAACATCAACCATAATGAGCCACACCCGAAACCACATTTGCCGCCTCCTCCACCGCTCACTGCAGAGGTATTCTTTGCGCAGTTTCTTGGAAGTCAGTGCAATGCCGAGCAATTGCAGAAGAACATGGAAGATTTTCTGCGTACCATTGCCAATAATGTTCAACGCGGTAACAACCAAGGTGGTGGCAATGGGGTGAATCAGTACAGCACTTCAAGGATTTCATGGACACCAGGCCACCAATTTTCAAGGAAGCTACAGAGCCACTTGACGCTGAAGAATGGATCAACACCTTGGAAGATAAGTTTCATGTGTTAAGGCTGACTGAAGTACTAAAGACAGAATATGCTGCACATCAGTTACAAGGACTAGCAGGGATGTGGTGGAAGCATCATCGAACCACCTTCCCTCCAAATGCTCAGATCTCGTGGAGAGAGTTCACCGAAGCCTTCCGTGGAGTTTACATTCCACCAGGGCTGGTTGAGATGAAGCTAGGAGAGTTCTTGGCTTTAAATCAGGACACCAAAACTATGACGCAGTATTTGCATGCCTTCAACAACTTGTGTCATTATGCTCCCGACATGGTTGACACAGATGCTAAGAGAATTGCTAGTTTCAAGAGAGGGTTAAGTCTGAAGATGATGAAGCATGTGGGTACCAATACCTGCGCCAGATTCAATGACTTCATCAGTGATTGTCTGAAACAAGAGAAGAATAACAATGCGTACATTACATCTAAGACTCGCAAGAGGGCCTTTGAGTCAGGACCATCACAGCCAAGAGTTCTCACTGCTAATCGTTCTGCCTATCGTCCATCTGCACCAGGTGTAAGGTTTAGGCCACCACAGCATAAAACCTAGAACTACAAGGGACTGTAGAAGCCGTACAAGATGGCCGTGCTGCCAGCAAAGACAGTCGCTACTGCGGGACAGGGCAACTCTAAGGGAGCTATAGGCTCTGCTGGTACAGTGAGGGGACCCTGCTACAATTGTGATCAGCCAGACCACTTTTCAAAGTTCTGTCCTTACCTCCCATAAAGAAGCAACAGACCTATACTACTCAGGTACACCATACCACCGTGGATGAGATTCCTGAGGGAGAGCCTGTAATCGCTGGTAAGTTTTCTGTTAACCAACACCCTGCAGTTGTTCTATTTGATTCTGGAGCATCACATTCTTCATGAGTCAAGCATTTGCACGAAAACATGAATAACTATGCATAGATTTGAGTTATGGTTACCGTATAAGTTCAGCAGGGGCTGATGTTTTAACCAATCAGAT
The DNA here is from genome assembly GCA_020631735.1 of Saccharum officinarum. Lineage (NCBI taxonomy): Eukaryota > Viridiplantae > Streptophyta > Magnoliopsida > Poales > Poaceae > Saccharum > Saccharum officinarum. Next base: position 88,884,973 of record CM036171.1, on the reverse strand, counting down.
GGTTAGAGGGGCAACCCTTGAATTAGGTAGTCGAAAGTTTTGAGTGAACTTGATAGTTATGTCTGGACTAGTTCTGGATGTCATCATAGGGATGAATTGGATGAAGGATTGGGGAGCAGTTATAGATACAGGAAGTCAGGTACTTACCCGTAAGGATCCCCAGGGTGAGGGTACTTTTCAAGTACCATTGCCCAAAAGAACAGACCTTGTGAGTGTGACATGTGCTATGGAAGTCATTCCTATTCATCATATTCCAGTAGTGTGTGAGTTTCCGGATGTGTTCCCAAATGAGTTACCTAGTCTTCCGCCAGACAGAGATGTTGAGTTTGGAATTGAGTTGATCCCCGGGACAGATCCAATTTCAAGGAGACCTTATCAGATGCCTCCGGATGAGTTAGCTGAGCTAAAGAAGTAGCTAGAGGAATTGTTAAAAAAGGGGTTTATCCGGCCAAGTAAGTCTGAATGGGGATGTCATGCCTTGTTTGTGAAGAAAAAGAAAGAGGGTACTTTGAGAATGTGTGTGGATTATAGGCCTCTTAATGTTGTAACTATTAAGAATAAGTATCCCTTGCCTTATATTGATGTTTTGTTCGATCAGTTAGCCAAAGCCAGAGTGTTCTCCAAGACAGATTTAAGATTGGGTTACCATCAGATAAAGATTAGGCCACAAGATATACTGAAAACCGCCTTTTCCACCAGATACGGGTTGTACGAGTATCTTGTTATGTCTTTTGGCTTAACAAATGCTCCTGCATACTTTATGTATCTGATGAATGCGGTTTTCATGCTAGAATTGGACAAGTTTGTGGTTGTGTTCATTGATGACATTCTAGTATACTCCGAGAACGAGAATGATCATGAAGAGCATCTGAGAATTGCCTTGACCAGACTTAGAGATCATAAGTTGTATGCTAAGTTTAGCAAGTGTGAATTTTGGTTGAAGAAAGTTCCTTTCCTTGGTCACATTCTGTCAGAAAATGGAGTTTTAGTAGATCCGAGTAAAGTGCAAGATGTTATGGATTAGAAGACACCAACCACAGTTTCGGAAGTTAGAAGTTTCTTAGGATTAGCTGGTTACTATCGCCGTTTTATACCAGATTTCTCGAAGATTGCCAAGCCAATGACAAGTCTGCTATAGAAAGATCACAAGTTTGTGTGGACAGGGGAGTATGAAACAACTTTCCACACCTTGCGGAAACTGTTGACCACTGCTCCAGTTCTAGCGCAACCGGACATTGAGAAACCTTTTGATGTGTTTTGCGACACATCAAAAATAGGATTAGGCTGTGTTCTTATACAAGAAGGAAGAGTCATTGCTTATGCCTCCCGCCAGTTGAGAAAAGCATGAGATCAACTATCCAACACATGATCTTGAACTTGCTGCCGTAGTGCATGCATTAAAAATTTGGAGACATTACTTACTTGGTAATGTGTGCAATATTTTCACCGATCACAAGAGTCTCAAGTACATCTTCACCCAACCAGAGTTGAACATGAGACAACGAAGATGGTTAGATTTGATCAAAGATTACAACTTGAATGTGTAGTATCACCCTAGAAAGGCCAATGTAGTGGCAGATGCTTTGAGTAGAAAGTCACATTGCCTAAATGTGCAACCTTTGCTTGAAGATGGTTTTGATCTGATGCACCCCGCCGTGTTATATAGTATTCAGATTAGTTGCTCTTTGGAGAGTAAGATAATAGAAGGCCAGAAAATCGACAAAGAGATATTCCACATCAAAGAGAAAATTAAAGAAGAACCATCCAAGCACTTTAGAGTGGATGAACAGGATGTGTTGTGGTTTGATGACCATCTTGTTGTTCCCAAGGATCGGGAGCTTAAGAATAAACTTATGGATGAGGCTCACCTTTCTAAGATATCTATCCATCCCGGAAGTAGCAAGATGTACCAAGAACTAAGACCTCATTATTGGTGGACAAAAATGAAGAAAGAAATTGCAGCATATGTGGCCAGATGTGACACATGTTGTAGGGTAAAAGCCATTCATATGAGACATGCCGGATTGTTGCAACCTTTGTCCGTACCTCATTGGAAGTGGGATGATATAAGTATGGATTTCATCATAGGTTTACCCACTACTCAGAAAGGACATGATTCGATTTGGGTAATCGTGGATCGTCTTACAAAGATAGCTCACTTTTTATTTGTCAAGACAAATTATAGACCACCTCAATATGCCGAGAAGTATATTGCTGAGATTGTGAGATTGCATGGCATACCAAAGACTATAGTGTCTGACAGAGGGTCACAATTCACTGCTCACTTTTGGGAACACTTGCATAAAGGATTGGGAACTAGTTTGATCTGTAGTACTGCCTATCATCCTCAGATAGATGGTCAAACCGAAAGAGTTAATGTTGTTCTGGAGGATATGTTGAGAGCCTGTGTGTTGTCTTCCAGGGGTTCATGGGAGTCATGGTTACCCTTAGCCGAATTTGCTTACAATAATAGTTATCAAGAAAGTATCAAAATGGCACCATTTGAAGCTTTCTATGGCAGAAAGTGTAGAACACCACTAAACTAGATCGAGCTAGGAGAAAGAAGATATTATGGTATTGACTTTGTAGAAGAAGCCGATAAGAAAGTTCATATCATTCAGCAAAATATGAAAGCCGCTCAATCACGTCAGAAAAGCTATGCAGATAGAAGGAGGAGACCGCTTGTGTTTGAAGTTGGTGACTATGTTTATCTAGAAGTCACGCCAATGAAGAAGAAACGGTTTGGAGTACGCAGAAAGCTCACAGCCAGATTTGTGGGACCATACAAGATCTTGGAAAGAAAAGGTCCAGTAGCTTATAAGTTAGAGTTATCTGAGACAATGGGTGCTATATTCCTAGTTTTTCATGTATCGCATCTCAAGAAGTGTTTGCGCGTTTCAGAGGAAAGAATCGAACCTCGAGGCATAAAGCTCAAGTCAGATTTGGCATATCATGAGCAACCAGTTTGAGTTTTGGACTCTAAAGAGAGGTCTACTCGAAATAGTATGGTGAAAACATATAAGATACAGTGGAGTCATCATGATGAAGAGGATGCAACTTGGGAAACGGATGAATATTTACAAAAAGCTTATGAGGATTTTTATAACAAATGGTTCGTAACCCAAATCTTGGGACGAGATTTTTATAAGGAAGGAGGGTTGTAACACCCCTGGGTGTTAAGCATGCATTAACATTCCAAAGCATGAGCATTAGCATCACATACATGTTCATCATCACATGCAATATAAGTTGAATCTAAATTGAAGTGTGAAAAACATATGTTTGAACCCTAAATTATTGCATTTGCTTGCTAAGAGTGGTAAAACTTGTTTGACTATAATTTTAAATAACCTAGAATTAATTATCATGATTTTTGGAGAACTTTTGTATTCAAAATCTCCTCAAATTTTGCTTTTAAAAATAATCTAGAAAAATGAGTCTTTATTTAAAAATTGGACTTTAAATCACTAATTCAAAATCTGTTTAGAATTTTGAAAAGTGCCCTAAATGAAAGTTGTAGAGAATTAAGTTTTGAACAACTTTTGTTTTGGGGACAACTTGTGAAAATGCCTTTTTCATCTTCAAAATTTGAATATGAATCAATTTAGAAAATCTAGAAATTTATTTATAAAAGGAAAAGGGTTTTCCGGCCTTAACGGGTCGCTGCCTCCGTTTCGGCCAGCTCGCGCAAACGGCCCGGCCCACACCAGCGCCCGCTTCCTCCCACCCGCCCACGCGTGCGCGCGACGCCGTTGCGCCCGCGGCAGAGTCTGCCCGCCGCGTGGCCGTACGCCGTCGACGCCGCTCGCCGCGTGCCCCGGTGGCCCCCGTCACGTCCCTGGTCACCAAAGCCCGCAGCCGCGCGTCTCCTTCTCTCCACGATCGCATTCGCTCTCTCCCTCACTCCGCAGCGCAGCAGCAGCGGAGTTCCTCCACCGGCACCGTGCGCCATCGCCGGCGCTGCCGTTCTGGCCACCACATCGCACCATCGACGCCTCCATCTTGCCCCGAGCTCCGCCTTTCCCTCGTGCAGCCCATGCTCGCACCAGTTGCCCGTGGTAAGCCTCCTCTCCATGTGAATTGCTCGTTGGAGTTTCAGCCGAGCTCACCGGAGTGAGCCGCTCTGTGGAGCTCACACCTCCACTCCACCCCTCGCCTCTTTTTCAAGCGCAACCGCATCGCACCACCTCACCGGTGCCTGTGAGCTCTTCCCCGCGCCTTGACTTGGCCGGAGACGACTCACCGCCGGGGAGCAGCTCCGCCGCTTCGCCATTGGCGATGGCGAGCCTATTCCCGAGCTCCTCCGGTCACGCCGTTTGCACCAACGTGACTGCCTTGGCACGGTGATCACGATGGTGGTGACCTCACCGCCGGCGAGCTCACCGTCGGCGAGAACCGCGCGGTCAGCGCCTCACCCGTCTCTGGGCGACTGACCCGTGGGGTCGCGGGTCCACCTATCTGTCTTAGTGTGCGCATGCGTGTACGCTACACCGGGTGCACCTAGCGTTTTTAGCGGCTGATGTTAAAAGGATTTTTTGAAAAAGATTTTCCAGAAAAGATGAAAATGGTATAGAAATTCATAATTTGCTCATTTTAGCTCCAAAAATTGTGAAACAAATTTTGTAGTGTTTCTCATAAGTAGATCTATGATCTAAAAATATTGCATGTCAAGTTTGAAATACTTTTCTGTAGGGTTTTTATTTAATCACTGAAATTGTTGTTTTCTTGATAAATATGTAATAAATCATAGAAAGCTCAGAAAAATATGGTTTCACTTGCAATAATTTTATTTTGTGATGTACGTTCTAGGAAAAATATGTGACATGCATGTTCTGTAGAAAATTTTTTATGTGTAGTACAAGTGCTTATTATTGTTGATAAATGTTATTTTTGATAGAGAGAAAAATATGAATAAAACATGCATATAATAATTTTTCTATAGTGATTATTTATTGTGTAGAATGTAGAAAAAATGCTAAATCTGTTGTTTGACACTTTTCATAGTATAAAGTATTTTATGCTCATTTTTCGGCCCTAGCTTGTTATTTTTGTGTAGGAAGTTCTAGTACTCCATATGCAATGAAATTTTTGTGGCATGCTAGATTAGATGATAGTAAGCTACTGTAATTTTTTCAGATTTTTTTGTGCTACCAAAATAGGTGTTTCTGTTCAAACCTAGTTGCAATTAGGGTTTAATTAACCTTGTTAATGCATGACTAGTTAATAAGATTTGCTTTAGTGTATCTTTGAAGCATATTAGGTTTTGTGGTGACTTGTCATGGTAGAGAATGATTGTAGTAGTAGCATGCTAGTACATGTTTTTGGATGATGTTGACTACCTTGTAGAAGAGTTGTATTCCTACTTTATGCAATAAAGTAAACCTGTTCATTATAACTTATTCATCATGATCATTACATGTCATCTCTACAATGCACCTAGGCATGAGTACTTATATATTTGCATCATACAGGATCACAAGAAGTAACTCTGGTATCAGTTCCCGAGGAGCCGGAAGAGCAGCCCGAGGTGTAAGAGCAGGAGGTGCCCAAAGCCGACGAGGAGGTCGGTGAGGATCTTCCAGAGTGTCCCGACCACCGCCCGAGCTCTTTCGAAAGAGGCAAGCCCCAAAGCATTTCTCTCCCGGTTTGCAAATATTTTATTAATGCTTTACTTTAACTGATGCATTACATTTAGGAGTTGTTTGCAACCGTTGCTGCATTATACCTTGTTTACCCTGTTCTACCATATCCTTGTTACCTTGGTATTCTTAGTCAAGAAATACTTAGCTTTCTTAGACCGGTAGGATTCGGGTGATTTCCTATCACCTGCGAGCTATAGGTGGTTACCTAGATCAGCTTGAATAAGTATATGTCATCGTAGAATAACTAAGTGTTAATGTGAAACTGAGACCGGACGGAGACTTGTAGGGTTTCGGACTGTAGTGTTTTCCGTCTGTGTCGATTAAGGACTGACCGTTGTTGGGCCTCGAGTCATGTTGAACGCATGCCTTATATTTAGCTGGCCGAATAATGTACCTTTCGACCGCGAAGCTGGAAGATTATTCGGGCCGAGTGGATTGCCCGCAACGCACTGTACTAGAGCAGGTGTGGTAGGACACGGGGGCGCGATGATAAGGCCAAAGAGCAATCGGGCGGCCCCCGGGTACATGTGGTTCCTGGCAAGCTCGAGACTTTACCTGAATTGTTGACTCGGTGACCAATATCTCACTTTAGCAGGTGAGTGAGATTTGTGTGAGGAATAAATTACCAGCTGGTTAATAATCGATTCGAATCGCCATCGTTCACTGGATAGTGAACACTTGGCTTGAGTTACTTCATCGTAGTAATATTGATGGAACACTTGGACAGTTATATGGAATATGACATGATGGAAGTTATTAATGATCATTGGTCATCCTTACTTGTTTAATTACATGTTACTCTAGTACAGGTGCAAATGTAGTTGACAGGTTAATAAAGATTTAACTTGATTCAAAGCTTCTGGAAAAGATTCTTTAAATGCTAAAAATGCCTTTTCGCAAAGGAGTTAGCTATCCTACCATAAAGCCTGTCATGATCGTCGGTGTCAATTTATTTTTGATTATGTCGGGTAAGTCTAGCTAAGTACCTTTTCGTACTCAGGGTTTTGCTCCCACTTGTTGCAGATGGGCAGATATATTACGACTATTGTATCAACTGCCTTTATCCTGCGATGGGAGAAGTTTAGGACCATGGGCAGTGGTCATTCACTATGTCTCATCTGATGCTTTTGTCAGAAGATGATCCTGAGCTGGCACTTTATTTCAAACTCTGTGTGAGTGTGTGTGGTTTAAACTAAATGCTTCCGCTACTTTTATTTGAACTTGGTTTGTAATAACTATGTTTAAACTCCGATGTATTTGCGACGCAAACTTTTATGTAACTTGTTATGGTGACCGCTAAACTTATTACGATCTTGGTTGGTATGTAAGTTGGTTTGAAATTTATCGTGATTTCACGGACTACCGGGTTATACGGGCTTAAGTTTGCTAAATCGTCTGCTCGGTGGGTGATTTTCTTACTTAATCTCGTATAATTGGTCGGTTCTGTTACAACTATAGGGACGGCTGAAAACACCAGCCGCCCCTATAGAGGGCACTGCAGGGCGGTCAGGGAACCGCCCCTACAGAGGCACCCTATGTAGGAACACCCTGGGAAGGCGGCTGGCGCAGCCGCCCCTATAGAGGCTCTAGAGCCGCCCCTACAGTTAACTTCTGCAGTAATGTATAATTCTTCTTTTGTCGAAGAAAAAAAGACTTGTGAATGGCACATAGGAGGTATGGTTGATGAGTTGAAGTCTTTAATCCATTCCAACTTTCTTCATTTTGAATGTTATTTCAAGAGTTGAGTTTGTAATAGAGCAACCCATGCGCTGGCTAATCTGGGTTATGAGTGCGTTGATGGGGAAGAGATAATTAGCACCTCTGTCCGTTGGAACGTTAATGTAATAGGTAGAGCAGGGACTTGGGCCAGGCCGGGCCAGCACGGCACGGTCCTCTCGTGCTTCGTGCCGCTTTAGGTCGTACCCTCTAGGCACGGGAGGCACGTCGGGCCGTGCAGATATGACACGGTGAATCTTTTCTTCGGCCCAAGCAAGGCCCGTGGCACGCTGGCACGCCTTCGGGTCGTGCCGGCCCAAGCACGGCCCTCAAAATATCTTTGCTAGTTTTCTTTTTCCACTCGTGATATGAAATATATATATATATCTTGTGTGTACTATTTTAATAAAAATTTAATGATTTTCATAATCTTTTCAAGAATTAGATAAGAGGTAGTATAGTAAATACTAGAAAATTGTATTGTATAGTTGTTGAAGTGTCTACGTGCTATTTTCGTGTCGTGCCGGCCCAAGCACGGCCCAAGATGCGGGCCGGGCCATGTAGCCCGCCGTGCCGAGATTCTGGGCACGGCACGGCCCTCGTGTTCGTGTCGTGCCGGCATGACCCAAAATATTTCATGCCGTGCCGTGCTTCGGGTCGTGCCAAAAGGTCGTGCCATGACCCGCCCTCAAATGGCATGGCCCAAGTCCCAGCTCTAGTAATAGGGACGGTAGCTCATTCATCAGCAGGCAAATAATGAAAGTCCCAGAGTTAAAAAAATATTTTTTTGAGGCAAAAGTTTAGACTTTATTAATTTAAGGTCTTGTTTAGTTCCCCTAAAGTTTACACCCTATCATATCGGATGTTTGGACACATGCATGAAGTATTAAATATAGACTAAAAAAATAACTAATTGCACAGATTGTGTTTAATTTGCGAGACGAATCTTTTAAGCCTAATTAGTCCATGATTTGACAATGTGGTGCTATAGTAACACATGGATTACTGTCAGATTTTGTAATTTGTTTTCTAATAGTTTGTGAACACTCCATGTGACACGCGATGTGACACCACAAAATTTTACGCACCGGAACTAAGGCCTTGTTTAGATGCAAGGCTAGAGTTGAAATTTTTTCACTCTCTCTCCATCACATCAACTTTTACATGTATACATGAAACATTAAATATAGATAAAAAAAATAACTAATTGCACAGTTTAGTTATAAATCACGAGATGAATCTTTTGAGCCTAGTTAATCTATAATTAGACACTAATTGTTAGATACAAACGAAAGTGATACGGTTAAAAAAATTCTAACTTTTTACCAACTAAACAGAGGACAATACCGCCTGCACATCACCAGATGGGTCCACATCAGGGGCCCGTGGCCTATGCGCAAATTCAAAGGCCCTCACCGATGGTTGCAGACCATCAGAGAGACTCATGGCCCATGCGCAACAGAGGCCCGTACCACCTGCACATCATCAGATGGGTGCATTTAGGGGCCAGCGGCCCATGCGCAAATTCAGAGACCCACAGGGAGATTGCAGATGCGCATCAGAGGCGCTTATTAGTACCTGTATATACATCATCAGAAGCCTGTGGAGCATGCACATCGTCTAATGAGTACGCTGCTAGTACAAGTCAAAAGGCTTGGACTGGTCGGCTTACTCGTCCTGATCCTGGCCTACAGTCGGAGCACCTCGTCAGGCGAATCGATCAAATGACCAAACAAAATTAAATGCACAAGATTGGGAGCTTTTTCCTTCCCCATCGTCCTATTTATCGGTTACCTTTATTGTTATAGCTTGTCTGGAGTTGTATTGTGCTCAACATAACAAGGTTCGCTATGTCTACCGGCTTTACTTTATAGGCAAAGTTTAATTTGTGCATCGGGTGCTTCCTCTTCTTCTACAATGCAACCCGATATCTTTCTTAATCTGCGTGTATTTTTTCACTTAGAATATTTTTCTAGGAAAAGACTATAACAATAGTATATAAGGTGCCTCCTATTTTTTTCCAAGAGCGGTTTACTTAGCATACCATCTCTAATAGCTTCGGGAGAGCTTACAAACCGCTCGGAATGGTTCTATTAAGTAAATCGTCTCTGAAGATATTCACCTTCAAGGGTAGTCGGTTTAAGAGAACTGCCTTTAAAAATATCCTAATGGGAGATTTTCTAAAGATGGTTGACTTAGTCAACCACTCTTCGAAATCGATTTCTAAGGATACTTGACTTAGTTCACCGTCCTTCAAATAGCCGCAGCACAAATAAATTCATAACTTTTTCAAAGTGTATGGGATGAAACAAATTATATAAAATATAATAGAACTCGATGAGATCGAAAACTTTATTGTTGATAAAAATTTTGTTAGACGTTTAGGGGCTTAGATATATATAGTAAGTTGTCTTGAGTTTCAATTTTTTGAATTTTTCAAATGATCTCAGATGTACCACACCCCCCCTTTATATCAAAGTTGTAGTGCTCGGCAAGATCTATAACTTTATAGTTGAAATTTTCCCATTTAAGATCATTTATGAGTTCTAATATTGACTACAAAATTCGTATCTATTAGTACAAAGGGCTAGCATCATATAGGTAAATACAAGTGACTTTGTGTTGTAGTGGTAGGAGGTGCTCCTCATGAGGCAAGAGGTCATCGATTCAAACCCTAATGGATGCACTTAGGCAAAAAAATGAATATTCGGTGTGTGTGTGTATATATATATATATATATATATATATATTATGTTTTACTGCATCTAAGAAATTTTCTAAAATAACTGAAAATAATTTTATGGATGGTTGACTAAGTCAACCACCTCTGAAAATCATCTTTAGGGACCTTGAGAATTGTGCCTGAAAATTGATTTGTAGGAACAATTGTCTTTAAATTAATTTTTATGTGTGGTTTTGAAAATGCCCCTAAAAATGACTTATTTTTACAATCGATAGTTAAGTAACGATTTTGATAGCAGGCACTAAAAGTTATTTTTGACTGTCAGCAAAAAAGGTTTGTGTGATATTGTAAAATGTGTTAAAATTATTGCATACATGCTTGTGTGGTTATTTATTGTTAGCCTAATTCAAGACAAAAATGCAACCACAACACAAGGTTAGTTTTATTTTGGGCAACTAACACCAATAAAGAATGAACGAACGGAATGCCTTGTCCAGTTTATAATTTGGCAATGCGTGTAAGTCCTTTGTCAAAACATTATCATCCTCATCAACTGGTGGGAAGAAACAAAAGAGCACTTCCAATACTTCAGCTGCTGATCCCTACGACCCCTCTGTGAGGTAAGCTAATTCCTTCCTATAATTGTCTTTTCACCATTTTAATAGGTTAACCAATTGTTTTTTTTACTCATTTTTCCTTTTTCCAGAAGATCTGGAACATGATCCAATCAGTTAGATCCTTTGCCTTTGTCGATTACTCACCCTTCTTCTGAATCAAATGTGCAGTACATAGCTGAAAAGAGCACAAAGTGAGCAGCAGCACAAGAAGAAGGCCATTCAGAAAAAAGACAATTGCATGCAAAGAAGGATTACAATGAGAAGAAACATTTTGATGCCTTGGGTAGTCCAGCTATATGAACCCGTACCAAGGTCCCCAGTTACCATTCTAGTTTGGCCATGGGAACTAGGAGCAAGAAAAAACTTTAATCTTTCATGAGCTTAGATCTATACAGTGTAGCACTTGAGGTCTGCATGAACAAACAAATTTTAAACTAGTAGCGAGGTCAATGTGGCCATCTTTTGTATGCAAACATGAATTTGTAATCAGACTATGCATGTGGCACTAAATATATATATGCTGGAGTCTTGTTTGATTATTGATCCATCCACCATACCTCCAGTGATGAAAGAACGCGTGTGAGAATTAGAATTTTTTAAATATATAAGATCGAGGGCATATTCAATGAACCGGACATATGAGTAACAATACTTAACATCAATTTGGCACTACCAAATTATGAAGCATCTTGGTTAGGTGTGTATTAGGTGTAGACTTGCCAGGTCAAAGTCGTCTATGGAAACACATGATTTTTACTTTAAAGAAGGAAGCACTGGATTATGTATAACATGATTAATAAAGTGCTCGTGGTACTGTACTAGCACTATTACTTCAACAGCAAGATTATACTGTCTGGTATTGTCAGTTAAAATGAAACCGGCAGTGAAATAACAACATTATCTATTATAACCACGAACTAACAATGATAATAGATATCATTATTGCTGGTCTGACCATGAACTAACGTAACAATGATTATAATACTACTACTGGGTGTTGAGCAAAACCAGCGGTGGTAGACCGTAGACACGGATTTAACTGAAATTTGTACCAAACGAGTTCAACAGCAGGCTTGAACCAGTCTCCATCCTTATCCTCTAATAAGCTCATATGATTCTCCTATCTACCTACTTTCTCCCTCTTCCTGTCCATGCTCTCTCTAGCACCCCCTCCTTCCCTTGAACTAGCTTTCCCTGTCTCTATGTGTGTGGGTTAATTATTGTGATTTTTTGTGGCTAAATGAAAACATAACTAAAAGTATCTAAGCCCCAAATTCGGTTTTGGCGATCAATGACAATATAATCATTGTAACTATGAACCGGTCATTATGTGACCGAGACGGGTATCTTCCAACAGGAACCCTCACTAGGCGATCCTGCCAAGGTAACTTGTACCACACAAGTCACTCCTCACCCATCCCATGTCGGGTTAAGTTCTAGTTTTACCAATTTTTAGTTCATATTTCGCTTGAACTTATCAGCCATTGGTATAATATTTTTCTCTCACAACAAATCATCGAACAATACTTTTCAGCAAAGTGAACAGGGTTGTGGTTCATTTTATTTAGCTCATTAAGGTATCCTTATTCACATTCTACTTAATCATTCTCATGATTCATCACATTTCAGGTATTTTATAATTAAAGGATAATTGGTATAAGTTGGGTTTATTAATTAATGGAGGTAGAGAGTGGAGGGTTTTAGGGTGGAGGTTACCAAGATGTGGTGGATGGGGGAGCTAGGACATGCCTTCGTTGTAGTCCTCACCGTCCTCTGTCAGTCAGTGCTAATAATAAGGCTAATGCGGATCACAAAACAAACATCGAAAACAAGCATAGAACAACATGGTGGTACTAGGTGGATTCGATAGTGTTTATTTTTAGAAGATTTATGGAAGTGATTTCACGGGAAATGGAGTTAGGGTTTAAGAGTTATGATTTTAGAAGTTTAATTATAGTTTGAGAATTAAATGGATTTTATGGCTGTATTTTGGTGTATGGAAAAAAGGTGAAAATTATATGGTTAAGTTCCAGAGAGTATATAGTTTACAAATTTTCTGGGAACTTTTCTAAGTTAGGAAATTAGGTTTTTTAACTATCTGTGTACACTAACCGGGGGTACCTATGCTAGTGTTTTCCTATACTGTATGTTTTGTGTGTTTGGTGTATGGCCCTGTTTGGTTACACCATGTTAAAGTTTAACTCCCATCACATCAATATTGCAGCAAATGCATGAAGTACTAAATGTAGACTAATTGCATGCATGTCGACACAGATTAGGAGTAATTTACGAGACGAATGTATTAAGCCTAATTAGTCCAAAATTAGAAACTTTTTATCAAATAAGACGAAAGTGCTACAGTGTTTGTTAAACTTTAACACCCAAACCAAACAGGCCCTATGTGCGAGAGACAGCTGGGGCCAGGTGGTCAGCAGTGGGAGTTACTAACATGTGGGCCAGACTGACCACTGTGACTAACCTAGGGACGACGACGTTAGGGCTATGGACCCACGTGACACAGAGAGAGAGGGAGGAGGGGAAAGGGAGAGATGGACAGGAACAGGACGGTGATAGCAATGGCATCACCCGTCGATCCCACAAGACAGAGAGAGGAAGGGGGAGAGGGAGAACGACGACTAAATGGCGGGGGCCATTCTGACACTGGAACAGGGATAGAGGCAAGATCTTGCCGAAGCTCATTATTACGCCGGCGACCTCAGGCCTCAAGATGAGACACAAAGGGGTGGACGACGTTCAGAAGGCCGAGCCGCAGACATGGGTGGGGTTCCCAGCCGCGTTGGGCTCCCATAGTGATGGTGACGGCACGCCGGAGCTACTGCGGCGGCGCTATGCCATGGAAATGGCACTAGAGGCCCTATCCTAATCAAATAGCTACATGTACGTGAGTGTGAGAGTGTGGGGAGTGAGCTAGGGGTGACAGAGGACCAATCCGAACCACGTCGGTGACTAGCCGGCGATGATGGTGGCTCGGCGGAGCATAGCTCTGGCTACTAGCGGAATGCAGGCCTAACAAGATGGAAAGAAGTGGAGGAAAAGGTAGAGGAGTGGGCAAAGAGCGTACCTGCTCCCCTAATCGACTTGAGGCATAGCAGAGAGGGAGAGAGAGGAGGGCAGCGCTGATGGAGATGGCGGTGGCGCCCGAATTGGGGAAGACTCTATAGAGAGGACAGGAACATCTGAGGAGGAGATGGTGTGTTCTAGCTCAGGGCGAAGCTAGTAGAGGTGGAGGTGCGATGGGAGTGTACATGGAGGTGCCCGGCGGTGAGAGATTTTCTCGCCGCCATAGTTATTTTCACCGGCGCACATGAGTTTGAACCACGAAGGCAGTTCGACATAGTGTGGCCTTATTTGCGCGCGCATCAGAGCTTGATCTTATCCATGACGGCCAACGGTCGACTGTGATCGGACCGTCACATCTCCATGGCGAGCAGAGGGGGAAGAGTGGAGAGGAGGGAGAGAGAGAGAGATATGGCATGGTGGGGCCGAGAAGCTTCTGGGAGGTGGCGCCGTCCTTATCCATTCGTGCCGGGGCAAAATGGGTGGCGGCGCGACTGAGGCGACGTTGCCACGACGTGGTATTCGCATCGATAGCGAGAGGTAGACGACGGCCCTAACACTAGGCCCCATGCGTTGGTGCGAGAAGGAGAAGAGATGGGGAGCGGGGTGGTCGTGCTGGGTTGGGCTGGCCCAGCGTGGGAGAAGAGAGAAGATGAGATGGGCTGCTGCGGACCGAGGAGAGAAGAAGGAGCTCCAAGCTCTTTTCTATTTTCTGTTTTCTTTTCTAGTTCTCTAGAATTATTTTGGAAATGATTTTTGAATTCAAATTTGGTTGAGATGTTTTTAGAAAATGAGTACCACCATATGTTCACTCAAGCAAGCAGTTAAGCATTCCAAACAAGGTCACTTATGTAGTTTTTATTAGGTACATTTATTATTTATGTTGAATTAATTCTTAGGTGAGTTAAAATAATTAATATGTGAGCAAATAATTCCTTTTTGAGTTAGTTATTATTTGTTTTAGGTGAAGTTTTAAAAAGTTCAAATGTTTAGTGATTTTTATTTTATGGTCAAAATTTAGAGTGTTACACGAAGTGATCATCGGTGGAGTTGGAGGTGGAAATAAATAAGAAGTCTGTTAGAATCCCTCGTGACTGTATGGTGCCTGCACTGAACATAACAACTGATGAATTGATGAAGGGAGGGAGGAGAACTGAAGAGATAGCAGTGAGGAAGAAGAGACAGCTATGTGGAGAGACGCTTCCTTTTTTGATGATGTGGCTTCACAGATTTGCCGGAAAATCAGCTAGTGGCCGAGGTTCTCCTATTTAGTTATAGAAGATTAATCTGCCATCAAATAGTTTTGTTGTACATTGGTTTGCGGGATCCTAACTCCTAGTGCTGAATACATTTCAACAATATTTTAGATTGCATTCGCATGTGTTCAACCTAGAAGTGCACTGTTCATACCCAGAGGAGATGTGGTGGTGCAATTGCAGGATTTGGTTCTTTATGATTGGAAGATGGTCAACTAGATCTAGAGGTATCTTCACCCGATGAAGATTAGGGACCCATTCCACCCGGGAGGCTAGTGCTTGTGTCGAGGAGTATATGTTGTCTAGATGAAAGTATGTCACATGGATTTGTTCATTGGAACACCGAAGTCATGGAGATCTTGATCCTTGTCTGAAGGTGCAGCTCTTGGAGTCTCGAATGTCCAGACTGTTGTCCAAAGATGGACATGAAGAAGACATCCCTTCGTGAGCTGTTTGCCCTCCCTACCCCACACTACTACAGATTCAGACATTACTCCCGACCTCATCACTGCCCGATTCGTGAGAACCGGTAGTGATGTACCTTCACTGCCGGTTCTGAGCTTGAAATTGAAAAAATGATTGGGGCTGGCTAGAACCGGCAGTGAAGGACCACATCACTGCTGGTTTGTGGCTTGCACTGGCAGTGAGTTGGCAGTCACTTATCACTACTGGTTCTAGCCAAGAACCAACGGTGATAAACTGATAGTACAAAAAGGCTACAGCCATCCTCTCCTTCCTCCTCTCTTCCATCCCGAGCACAGAGGCGTGCGTTTGGGCCGCTCCCTCCATTGTTGTGGTCACCCAAAACCATGAAGCTAGCTCTTGGATTTGGAAGAATGGCTTAATCTTTTTTGCTTTGAGGTTAGTAACAAGCATCCACTCCTTTGATTTTGTTAATTAATTAGCATTGTTTTTGTGGCTATATTGCTTGATTCTCATTCTAATCCTTTCTCCATTCCAGAGAGCACTTTTCCATGTGTCACCTAACAGCGCATTGTTTGGAGCTACAGTGTTGTTCATGATCATGTCTCTAATTTTAGTTTTTTTTAAATTAGTGTCTCCATTTTTATGTGGCATGGAGTAGAATAGTTGTTCTTCATTAATGTGCAATGATTGTTTTTTATGGGGCTACGATTTTCAATTTATGTGGTGGGGCTACCAATTTCAATTTTCCAATAATTAGTGTACAATAATGTTTTCCAAAAATGGTACTTTCGAGCTACAATTGTTGTTCATGAAGCTCGACTTCTTATTAATTCTCTATAATTACTGTCTCAATATTTTTTTGTGCAGAGATAGATCGAGAGTGGATGCATCTATCCCGAACGGATAGGTGGTACATGCATGACGTCAGCCAGTTTATGGCCAATGCCAAAGCCCATGTTGGGAATGGGAACCCTATCTTCTGCCCATGCAAAGATTGCATGAATCAAAGGAACTTTCATCAAATTGAGTCTATACGATCGCACTTTATTACCAGGGGCTTCATGCCAAACTATACGATATGGACTATACATGGCGAAGTTGGTGTGAATATTCCGCAGGAAAACGATGATGATGTGGCCATGCCTGACATAGCCATCCACGATGCTGACAAGGAACTCGGTGTCAACACGGAACCTATGGCCATGGTTAATAATGTGTTTAGGAATATGCTAGCTGATGACACCGATGATAACAATGGCATTTCTCAGCTTCTACGTAATGTAGAGACCGGATGTCTTAGTGAAACACAGCTGAGAAAGCTAGAGAAAATGAGACAAGATGGTAAAACACCATTGTATATGAATTTTCCAATGAGCAAACTGGAAGCCGACATGATGCTGTTAGAGTTCAAATCGACAAACGGATTGAGCGATAAAGGCTTCAATCAGTTGTTAGGTATAATAAGGAAAATACTTCTAGAAAAAAAATGAGTTGCCAGAAAATACATTCTTGGCCAAGCAAATGATCTGCCCCATCGGCCTCGAGGTTCAAAAAATCCACGCATGTTCCAATGATTGCATATTATACCATGGAGAAAAATACAAAGACTTGGAGAAGTGCCCCAAGTGTGAGGCTCCACGGTACAAGAAAGGGCCAATAAATGAGGGGACCAAGACTAGAGGAGGTCCCGTAAAGGTTGTTTGGTATTTTCCTATAGCTCCCCGGGTGCATAGGTTGTTTGCATGTGCAAAGTCAGCTAAGCTATTGCGCTGGCACGGCGAAGAGCTTAAGAAATATACAATATTGAGGCACCCCGCCGATGGAAAGGACTGGAGGACTGTCAATACTATGTTCTATAAGAACATTTGTGGAGAGGTAAGGCACCTTTGGTTTGGTTTGAGCACAGATGGGATGAATCCTTTTGACCAGTTTAGAAGCAATCATAGCACCTAGCCTGTGACGCTCTGTATATCCAACCTTCCACCTTGGCTCTGTATGAAGCGATCATACATCTAGATGTCACTACTGATCCAAGAGCCAAGAAAACCTAGGAATGACATCGATGTGTTTCTAGAACCAGCGATCGATGAACTAGTGGAGATGTTTGAAAAGGGTGTGGAGGATATTTGGGATGAGTACAAAAAGGAACATGTCATGATCATGGCAGTACTTTTTGCTACAATCACTGACCTGCGAGGTCGAGGTTGCTTGTCTAGAGAGAAGATGAAATGTTATACTGGATGTTTCAAGTGCTTGGACGACACCGATGCAGTGCATCTGTCAAAGAACTCAAAGATAGTTTATATGGGACACCGTAGGTTCCTACCTAAGGATCACCCTTACCACAGGAACAAAAAAGATTTTTAATGGGACTATTGAGAAATGCGCACCTCCAAAATATCGAGACAAACCTGCGATACTTCGAGAACTCAACAAACTAGAGGTTGTCCTTGGAAAGGGGGGCAATGTAGTAGCAGCGCCTGATTGGAGCGTGTGGAAGAAGAAATCGATTTTCTAGAAACTACCTTACTAGTCAGTGCTGAGTCTGCGCCATTGTTTTGATCCCATGCACATCACTCAAAACATGTGTGCTAACACGCTTAATACCTTGATGGACATGGGGGGCATCGAAGGATTCACTTGCCACATGCCTAGACATGCAACACTTCGGAATCAAAAAGGTGTTGCATCCCGTGGCGCTAGAGGATGGCCAATTTGAACTTCCAGTTGCGTCATGGACCTTGAAGAAGGAAGAAAAGCGTGCACTTATTTCTTTCTTCAATGAACTCAAAGTCCTGACGGGCTACTGTGCGAAACTAAAGAGGCTTGCAAACATGGGAGAACTCAAGTTGAACTATGGCACTATGAAGGCCCTTGAGTGTCATGTCATTACGACTCAGTTGCTCCCTGTTGCCCTACATGGTATCCTCCCCCCAAAGGTCTATGCCCCAATCATAAAGTTATGCTCGTTCTTCAACGTGATCTCAAAAAAGGTCATTGATGTGTCCACACTGAACCAGCTGCAGTGGGACATAGTTGAAACTCTCGTTAGGCTTGAGATGTATTTCTCGCAGACTTACTTTGATATCTCATTGCATCTGCTCATTCATCTTGTTGACCAAATTAGAGCCCTTGGTCCAATGTACCTGCATCAGATGTTCCCTTTGAAAAGGTTGATGAAAGTTTTCAGGAGGTATGTTAGGAACAGATTCAGGCTAGAAGGGAGCATGGTTGAAGGATGGTCAATGGAGGAGGCCATTGAGTTCTGCACATATTATCTAGACATCAATAGGGTCGGAGTTCCATAATCTCATCACGAGAGAAGACTAGGTGGCAAAGGAATGATCGGGGATAAATCTATGATAGTAAACGACGAGAAATCTTTTAGACAGACACAATTCGTTGTTCTTTGGCAAGTAGAGGATGTGATGCCATACATTGATGAGCATAGGCAAGAGCTACAAACTTTGTATCCAGGAAGGTCGTAGGCTTGGCTTGATAAAAAACATAAGGAGGAATTTGTTAGCTGGTTGCGAAGCCGCTTGATTGGAACAACGTTGGGTAATCAGCTGGATATCTTAGCCAAGGGACCTTCAAGTACATTACTTAAGTACCAATGGTATGAGATCAATGGATTTACATTTTACACAAAAAAGCAAGATGGAAAGAGCACATACTAAAACAGTGGTGTTCGTTTCGATGCTCACGATGAAAATGGCAATGTGCAGGCGACGTGCTATGATTTCATAGAGGAGATATGGGAGCTAGACTACAGTAGGTTAAATGTAGCTCTTTTTCGCTGCCAATGGATCTGGCTCAAGGAAATTACCATTGACAAAGAAGGGTTCACTACCGTTGATCTCACCAAGATAGCATAAAAAGACAACCCCTTCGTTCTTACAAAAGATGTTATGCAAATCTTCTATGCAGGGGACAACATGACAAAAGGAAAGCTAAAAGTAGTGATGGAATGAAAAAGGAAGATTATCGATGCCGATGGAGTGACGGACAAAAAAGACTATAGGGGCTATCAGGAAATGCCTGCATTCGGGGCGAACGTACCCCTACTTATCCTTGAAGAGGATGACGAACTTGCTTACGTCCGGCGTGGTCACAATGAGGCCCTCATTGTTGGACCCATGAAGATAGTTAGATTATTATTAACTATGTAATCATTATTCAGGTGATGTATAAGTAATTTGCATAGACTATCTAATTTATATTTTGTGCGCATCTCTATAACTAAATTATTGAATATGTAATCAAATATTGAGATGATGTTCACAAGCACTATTATTTGATAGTTATATACCATTAATTAATTATCAAATAATTAAATAATCAAGACACAAATTTTTGTCTTATTTTAGAATATAAAATAACTGCATTATGTCTATTAATAATAAAAAAGCAAGCTAACCGAACTCCTTATCCTAGTTCAGCTGTTAAGGCCGTGCACTCTGTAGTCCGAGACCCGCGCTCGAATCCTAGGTGGGCCAAAATTTTGATTTTTCATTTATTATGTAGTAGTGCGTTACAACAGGATAAAAGAAAAAAAATAAAACCAATATAACCGAAATCCCTATCTAGCTCAGCAGTTAATGCCGCGCACTGTCGACCCCACGACCCGCGCTCGAATCCCAGACGGACCAAACTTTTTAATTTTTTCTTTTACTAAGTTGAGTGCCCTTACTACAGATTTACATAGAATTTCATAACATACATCCACATGGTTAAAACATATATAAAATATTATGACATGCAACAAAAATTGAAACCGACAATTCCACTTAGTATAGATAAATATATAGTGCTAGCAAAAGTAACTAAATATTTCAGTTATACCTTAGCAGACCTGGCTGAACAGGATAAAGGATTTAACACTGTTACATCAATCTAAACAATATTATCCTATTAAACTTATGTGTGAGTGAAATAATAAGGCGGCACGGAAGTTCACAAACGACGCTCGGGACTATTGGTCAGCGCGCATGCGCTAGCAGCGTTCCCAACGCACGCGCATCGGAAGAGAAAGCAGCGCGCGCCCCGTGACGTCGTGGTTTCCCAACGAGCGGAAGGCAGGCGAGTGCGTGTGGGTCGTGAAGCATTTTTCTTTCTTCCTTCTCGTATCTAGTTTCAGCGCAGTTTTCTTTCTTCCTTCTCGTGTCTAGTTTCCATACGTGTTAAATTGGCCCAATTGTCATTTTATATTTCTCTTGTCTAGATTCAAGGTGCAATATTTGAATTCTTCGAGCTTTTTATTTCTCTTTGGGATAGCGGGTACGTGGAAGATGAAACAGGCGGGGATGGTTTCACATCTATATTGATGCAAAACAGGTATATACAAAGTTAATATTATCTTATGCTCTATAAAATTTTCTACGAGCTTATTCGATTTTAAATTCAGGAACTTTATATTAGCATATTTAAAACTTTGTATTTTAAGCTTTAAAATTTTATAATTTCAAACTTAAATTTTAAATTCGGGAATTTTATACTAGCACATTTAAAACTTTCTACATTAAAAATTAAAACTTTGTAATTTCAAATTATATTTTTAAGATTTAGAAACTTTATACTAGCATATTTAAAATTTTGTATTCAGCTTTAAAACTTTATAATTTCAAACTTAAATTTTAAATTTAGGAACTTTATACTAGCACATTTAAAACTTTCTATTTTAAGATTTTGAAGTCTGTAATTTTAAATTTTATTTTAAGATTCAGGAACTTTATACTAGCATATTTAAAGCTTTGTATTTCAAACTTAAAAACTTGTAATTTCAAACTTTAAATTTAGGAACTTTATACTAGCACGTTTTAACTTTTTACTTTAAGATTCAAAACTTTGTAATTTAAAATTTAGGAACTTTATATTAGCACATTTAAAACTTTGTATTTCAAGATTTGAAACTTTATAATTTCAAACTTTAATTTTAAATTCAATAACATTATACTAGCATATTTAAAACTTTTCACTTTAAGATTCAAAACTTTGAACTATCACATTATAAAATTTGTACTGTTATGTTCAAAACATTACACTCAAAATTTATAAAATTTTGAACTATGACATTACAAACTTTGTTAGGTTCAAAACTTTGAACTATCGCATTATAAATTTTATACTACTAGATTCAAAACTTTATACTCAAAATTTATAAACTTTAAACTATAACATTACAAACTTTGTACTATTAGATTCAAAACTTTGAATTATCATATTATAAACTTTATACTGCTAGGTTCAAAACTGTACACTCAGAAGCTTCAAGAAGCACATTTCCAGACTTTGCACTTCTAAAATCATGCACTTTGTACTAGCACATTTAAAACTTTCTACTTTAAGATTTAAACTTTATAATTTTAAAATTTATTTTTAAAATTCATGAAGTTTATGCTAGCACATTTATAGCTTTTCATTTCAAACTTTAAAACTTCGTAACTTTAAACTTTACCTTTTAAATTCAGGAATTAGCACATTCAAAACTTTTTTCCTTTAAGATTTAAAACTTTGTAATTTTAAATTTTATTTTTAAAATTCAGAAACTTTATACTAGTATATTGAAACTTTGTACTCCAAGCTTCAAAACTTTGGGACTTTAAAACTCTACACCTAAATTTAGGAACTTTATACTAGCTCATTTCAAACTTTGTACACCTAAAAAATGGAACTTTGTAATTTGAAACTTTGCACTCTAAGTTTTGGAAATTTGTACTACAACATTTAAAACTTTGTACTCCCTAGCTCTAAACTTTATCGTCACGAAAATTATTTCGAAACCTATCCAACATGGATCTACTTTTGTAGATCTCGTCATAATGAACGTAACGGTGCAAACGAAATTAAAAATAGATGCTTGACAAGAAAGTTATCACATTTTAAAGTTTTGTGTACCACTTGCATGTTTCACATAAGCAGGATCTGACACAGATCTGACACATGCGTGCGCCTCCCTCCCCTTCCGCGCGTCCACCCTCCACGCTCAGTCACACGGAAAAAGAAAGCAGACCCAAAAACAGAAAATGCATATGTACTGCTTGTGGATGTAAAATAAAACGGAGCTAGAAATAGAAAGCGTGCGTCGGCAAGGCGACGGACGCACGCGCGCTGAATAATGTTTGACTTGATAATGTAAGAATTTTTTTACCCACACAGCGTATTTTCTTCCATTTCATATTTGCTCTTCTTCCCCCTGACCTCCAGCTTTCCCCAGCTCGCACATGTGCCCTCGCTTTGCTTCCACGGGAACGGAGAGAAAACGGTCTTAGGAGTTTAATAACACAATACATTGGCACACCTCTCCTCTTCCCAAAATCACATCTTGACTGAATTGTCCAATTCAATGCTGCTCCAACCTCCACCTAATCCAGCTGCTCTCGTCACTTCCAACACCACCACCAGCAGCCACCATTTCTGTACGTTGCTGTCAACAACAAAAATTGGTAGTAACAAAATTAGGTTAACTAAAATAAGAAAAATATAGATGAATCTTAGCACTGACAATTCTTTTCAGTACTCAAACTCACGTAAAAAGGAAAGAGCATTAATGACTGAATCTTCTAAGCTTGTGAAATACACTCCCAGCCATATGAATGCCAACATTACATTAGCTTCTCTCATTACAGTCACCAGATTTACTATACACTTACGGGCGGCTCGGCACTTAAAATCTCAAGCATGGGCAATCAATCTTGCTATCATGATCGATTGACATTTTAGTTCTCATTCTCAACTAACCATTGCTATTTGATCCAAACACTCTCTGAAGCTTGCCAATGACACAAAACACTAAGGATGCATCAAGTGTATGCAATATACAGAGCTGCAACAAATGTGCCCTGGAGTTTTTTTTTTTGTTTTTTGTTTTTTTGCATCTAGTGAGAATCCAGGGCCCAAAAATTTCTTCATGCATCGAACAAGATGATAGTATTAATGCCAGAGCTCTATTCACACATCTAGAACTTAAGCAGCAAACAACAAGGGAACAATGCATCAAGCTGCTATAGGAACACTATAAAATGCGAACCCTTTATAGTCATGGTGCAAGGCCGAAAATGGAAGACATGAGATTTCCAAGACCAATAAAGTCACCTTGCCCTTGCCATTTCCATGACCATATCCTACCAAACCATGTGTGAATAACTGAATTGATACGGTTGTATGTACTTCAATCCACGAAGAACATGACTTCTAAGATCCATACAGGTTTCCAAAAATATTGAATCTAAGAGGCAACAGACTTGGACTTTTGCTTACAACAAACTAAATAAGTGAGTGAGACTGAGACAAGGATGATGCTGGACATGCAACGGCTTTAGGAAATAATGCAGAATAGTGCTTTTTCATGCACTTTCAGACTAAAAGAATGAAGCAAAAAGTTTTCTGAGACTGGACTGGCCCTTTCAATAGTTTGAATTATTCGCTAAAAGTATAAAAGACTGAATCAAACAATGAAACACAAAAAGACTGAATAAAACACTGAAAGACGCAAAAACTTCAGGAAAAACTGACAAATTGCAACAATTGGAAACTGAAGAAACAATGATAATGATGGTGTCACCTTTGCCTCGTGTCCTTATCTGTTCATGGTGCCCTCTATCATGGATGATTAGCAGTGTGGCACGACGTTGTTCGCGTGCAAACTGGTATCACTGGATGACTGTAGAAACCATTTGAAGTATATAGCTCAACTTGTAACCTTGGTGGCCCAGGTTTGACCTGTAATTAGAGGAGACAATTGATACATAAGAATAGGCTAATAGTTGATCTACAAAATACATACATCATAGAGGACCAGTGCAAACTACAAGAAAGTACCTTTAGTTATTTCTCATGGTATACAATAAATTGATTTCACATCAAACAGCCTGGATGCCACATTGATCAAGCAACCTGCGCTGTAGTGTTTCAAGCTCTGACTTCACGAAAACAAAGTTCAGTATTTATGATATGCAAGCCCAATATGAATGTGCTAATGTGCCACGCAACATATGCTGATGCATTTAAGGAAACAAATAAAGCCACTTGTCGAAATCTGAGAAATATCCTGCGAATACAAATACAATCTTCTCCCCCCAAATCCCGTTTAACAAAAAGTTTCAACATTCCATTTTATCAAAGACATCAGAAAATCTTCCTACCAAGTGAATCCTTGCAATGTGCCTAAATAATCCAAATGTGCCCAACTTAGCACCTTTAACTAACAAAGTTAATGTTACTTAGACAGAAAATAGCTTGACCAATTGTTTAGCAAATGTATACCTTGCAAATCCTGAGTACTGAGAAACTGCTCATATGGACTACTGCTTTCTTCACAATGGTTCTCTGCTCAACTACAGTGGATTTCACCTCCATATGCCACTGCTCGATTCACGGCTGTTCAGCTCCACTCCAGCGCGGTCATGTGGATCTGCTGCAGCTCTTCGGTGCCCACCTCCTCCTACGATTTCTCATCCTCATCGGTGAGAGTGCTGAGTCCGGGTCGATGCCGTGCGACTGGAGACGGGAGTGGTAATAGGCATCGAGATCGGAGAGTGATCGGCGTGGCCCTCGGCATAGACTGACGGGCCTCCATCTGTGTTGCGGCCTTCTCCCGCTGAAGGTGCTGAATCATGAGCATGGCCTTGCTGGCCGCCGTCTCCGCAGAGGCCCGCTCGGCGTCGATCTCCTGCCGCAGCCCCTGCGCTTCTCGTCCTCCTCCTCGAGCAGCTGCAACGCTGCCGCCTCCAGCTCTTCTCCCGCCTTTGCCGTGTCCCCCGGGACCAAGGTTCTGGGATTCGACCGAATTAGTCCGAATTTCGGCGAAATTCGTCCATTTCGGTGAGGTCCGAAACGAATTTTACACTTCACATTCCGAAAATTCACCGAATTGAATTCGAAATTCATCCGAATTTTTCTGAAATTCGTCCAATTCGGTTGTGAGCGATTTTTTTTTCCAAAACGAATCCCAAAACCTTGTCTGGGACCTCCTTCTCCCCGATCAGCTGTGCCACCGCCGTCTCCAGTTCGTCCACCCGCCAGATCAGCTCCTCCCCTGCCTCCAAGACCCACCTTGGGCGACGCTCCGGCGCCACAAGGGGGAGCTATGACCTTCAGCGCGCATCTCCACCACCGGCTCCATGTGAGCCCCTCGCTTTGACGCCGGGTAGAGGCGGCGGCGGCGGGATGTGGGCAGCCGTGAGCTGGCTATGTCGGCAGGGTGACGGCGAAGGGGCTTCCGTGGTTCACGCACGGATCGGGTGACGATCTGAGTAGGGGTTGTGCGGGTGGGAGGGAAGGAGGGCGATAGAAAGCCGCGGGGTGACCTGGGCGTCGTTTGCAGGTGGCGGTTCCGTAGTCACACCAGAGGAAGCAGCGCGGGGCGGGGCGATTAGCAGGGGTGATTAGTTTAGGCGGACCGATCAGACGATAACATTCGGATATTTTTAGCTGTAGAGATTAATTAATAGTGATTTACAATGGGATAAAACAAAAAATAAAACAAACTTAATTGAACTCCCTATCTTAGCTCAGCTGTTAAGGCCGCACACGCTTTTCTCCAAGACCCGCGCTCGAATTCCCAGTGGGCCAAACTTTTTTATTTTTTTATTAATTAATACACGGGATAAAAGAAAAAAATAAAACTAATTGCTGAGTCAGGCCACAATTTTTTTATTTTTATTGAAATTTTGTTATCACTGCCGCATTCTTTTTTTTTAAATCAATCACTGCCGCATTCTAAAAAACCAGGACTATTTTTTTTAAAAAAGGCTGAGCCCATGGCAGTGGCACTGCTTTTCATGTTGAGCAGTGGCGCAGCTGTAGCATGCCAGGGCCCATCACTGTCGGTTTAGGTTAAAAAACCGACAGTGATACAAGCTATCACTGCTGGTTCCGCTAACCGGCACAGATGGACACATTCACTGTCGGTTTTGGTTTAAATACCGACAGTGATGAGTAGATGCTCCTCACGGGCCAGCAATACTCCCGCTGACCACCACAGCAGGGGCACTGCTCCCACCTACCTGATAGCTTTAATTCAAAAAAAAAACTACGACGACTGCTATCCCTTATAAATGGCCCTCAACCGAGATCCTCTCAATGGCAATCCTCTTGCTGCTTATTTCTCACTTCGTTCTCTCTTATCTAGTATACACAACTATGGCCTCTCTGTGGGAGAAAGCCCTTCACATACAAATTTCAATATGCGTAGTCATCCGCAAGGATGGTGCACACAAAAGGTACTAGAAGAATGTTTATGAAGATAAAGCAACGCCGAAGCTTGGGGACACCGCGAGGTTAATAGAGCCATCCTATGCGGTGTGCTCTGGCCTGCCGCTCCAGAGAGGCATGGGTTCATCGGAGCTCGGCAACTATCCGGTGTGCGCTGGACTGTCTGTCTGGAGTAGCATGGGTCCGAAGAAGCTTGACAATCTCTCCGTTCGTCTCCCGAAGGCGTAGCTCGTCACCCATCTCTGCATTCTCTGGCGCCTATTCAACCCTAGTTAGGTGCTAGAAGAATGCTTATGAGATGGTTATTTTATAATGTGTTAGTACACTTCAATTGTAAAACCTAGACCAAAATAGGTTTTTGTTATAGTATATTTATTTTTAGTGTCCGGTCTTCGTTATTGTATATGTAATTTTATTTCAAGGTTTCTGTTATTTTATGTTGTATTTCTATAACCGAAATAAATATATCGATGTTGTCTCTTCAAATGGCAATGCATGTATGAATATTTTGCATAAATTTTTTGGGTGAACGACGGTTTTTGTACCCATATATGAAATTATGTAATTGATACAAATTTTTTTGATATTATTTGAGCATTAAATAAAGATCACAGGATTAATATTTTTTCGTAAGTAATGACCGTTATGTAATGACCTCTATTGCAGCATGCATGCAATGCATGGAAGTACGTTGTGCCAGCCACATCACTATTGGTTTTCATACAAAACCGATAGTGATAGTATGACATCACTATCAGTTTTGCTAAAAAACCGGCAGTGATGTACCCCATCAATGTTGGTTTTGTTATAGAACCGGTAGTGATGTGTCTGCCCCCAGTGGCGGAGCTAGAGAATTACGGAGGGGGGTGCGGCTTGCGGTCTATCGATAGAACAATAATGCAATTTAATAGCATCATAGCCATAATTTTAGCATGAATTGTTTAAAACAAGCAATATTGATGCACATCAAAATGAAGTAGCAGTAATAATATATTTGTACTTACCACTTTTCAAAATACAGTAAGCGAATCCAACAAATATAACAATAAAAGTTTGTCGGCGTTGGCAAAATACAATCCTTAACCATGAAATCCTCACTGGAAAAGAAATAAATCATTCATTGTAAGCAAACAATTTATATAATGTATCATTGAAAAATTAAAAAGAGGTGCATTACCTCTTATAGATCAAATCTTCGGCCTTTTCCTTCCATGTTCATGAAGCGATGAACCACAGCATCATTTGTAACTTTCTTTAATTCTTCTTTCTCCACGTAGCAAATAAGTCTACTACTCAAGTGTGCATCACCCATGCGGTTACTAAGTGTTGTTTTCATAATCTTCATCCCTGAAAATATTCTCTCCACTGTTGCAGTAGCAATCGGCAATACTAGCACAAGTTTCAAAAGTCGATAAACCATTGGATAACAAATATTTTTTTCTTGTCTCTACCATTCTTTGTGAAAGCTCACTAATAGTATTTATGTTGGAGAATCGATTGTCTTCTCTCACATCAGCAATGTAGAGGCCAAGGTGGTGTCTAAGATCCCCAAATCTCTAGAGCTAAAATCATCAGGATATAATTTTGCTAGGTTTATCAAACTCTCCACATCAAAAACATGAAATGAATCTCTTGGATTGAAAGCGGCTGAACAAACAAGCAACTGAGAGGTTGTCTCACTAAAGCGGCTATTAAGCTCTTGAACTAGCCAATCTATAACCTCATTAAAATAATCCACTTCATAGTGATGCTTGTTTGTAATTCCAGATGCCTTCCTAGACTTTTTGGGATCAATATATGCATCTTTAATTTCTAACCTTGTAATATCATGCATCTCGCAAAACTCATTTACTTCGTCTATTAATTTGCCCCACCCATCTCTTCTAAGGTTACACAAATGTAATCTAGTTGACTGCAAACACTTCATAGCATTCACAATGTCTTGATCCTTGCGTTGCAATGCTAGGCCATGTTTAGTTCCCCAAATTTGGGTCCAAAATACACTATGCAAAAAGAAGATTCCCAGTCACATCAAAATGCCGGTACATGCATGGAGTATTAAATGTAGATGAAATCAAAAACTAATTACACAGTTTTATTGTACTTTGCGAGACGAACATTTTGAGCCTAATTAATCAATGTTTGGACAATTATTAACAAATAAAAACAAAATGCTACAGTACCCAACAGTAATTTAGGTATCTCCAATTTGGGGATCTAAACAAGGCCCTAATGACAAAGTGTTTGTGATGGTTAATGTGGTCAATAAGAGATGCAGGTAAAAAACAAAGTCAAAAATTTGGAAGTAGATCAGAAGATTTGATGCTTGGTCTCTATTTTTCCAATCTTTGTCATCCTTTTCCACAAATTGTAGCACTTCAACAACCGTAGAAAATAGGTCAACAAGACTTTTAAAAGTTTTATAGTGGGAACTCCAATGAGTATCTCCTGGTCTTTGAAGACATTGCTCTTGATTTAACCCTCTCCCGGTTTCTAGCTGCCCACAACCTAAGGCCTTTGTCACTTTTTCATGATTGATATCCCTAATCATGCCTCTTCTCTTGGCTGAACCATCCACCACATTTAATAAGTTATGAATCATGGTTAAGAAATTGCTAATACCCTTATGTTTTCTCACAACAGCCACAATAACTAACTTAAGTTGGTGAGCAAAACAATGAACATAATATGCTGATCTACTTTCTCTCATAATTAATGATTGTAGCCCATTGAACTCACCTCGCATGTTGCTAGCACCATCATATCCTTGACCTCTAACTTTCTTTAAGCTGAGCTTAAATTTTGCAAGTAGAGAATCAATAGCTGACTTGGGATAGGAAGAAGAGGTTTCAGTCACATGCACAAGACCAACAAATCTCTCTTTCACAATTCCACATTTGTCAACATACCTCAAGACCACAACCATTTGTTCTTTACAGGAAACATCCCTTGACTCATCAACTAGCAAACAAAACACATCATCACCAAGTTATTCAAGAATAGATTTTGGAATTTCATTTGCAAAACACTCAACAATGTCTATTTGAATTTCATGAGCCACCATACAACTATTACCTGCAAGACCCACTGCCTTCCCCAAATCTGGATCATGATTTGCTAAGCAATCAAAAACCTCCAAAAAATTCCCTTTATTCAAAGACTCCTTTGATTCATCATGGCCACGAAAAGGCAAGCCTTGCTTCAATAGAAGCCTAGCAGTATCAATGGATCCATTCAATCTGGTAAAATAAGCCCTCTTAGAGTCTTCACTTTGCTTCTGCAAAACAACATCTATGTGCTGATTTCTTTGTAACAAATCATCACATTTCTTCATAGCAATATAATGTGCTCCACCAACATTGCCAACATGCAACTTTAGCCGCTCTTTCCTGTGATAACCATTCCAACCCTCAACAACAAATGCTATATATCCTGCATCCTTCTTCTCTTTGAACAAGAAACAACAGAAAGAATATGCTCTATCTTTTGATTCACTGTATTCAAGCCAACCTCCAAATTTATCAAACCATTCCGGTTGAAACCTTCTTGGATTGTCTTTTTTCCCAATCTGTGTAGAGGGAAAAACACACGTGCGAGGTTGGCATGGTCCATTCTCCAAATATTTCCTTCTCACCTTCTCTCTAAGATTTGGATGGTAAGAATCAATTTCCTTTCTCAAGCCTGGGTCATATTTGATCTCCTCTTCCCAATTAATATCTGGTGCTTTTCTTTTAAAAAACCTTTCCATGTTTTTCCTAGCATAGAAAGAACAAAAAAATCATAACCCTAAAATTTGTACAAAGTACGAAGAGAAAAGACAGGAATTACAAAATTAAAATCATGGATGGTCAAATTGATGGAAACTGAAACTATGAAAGAATCAAGGATATTTAAAGTTGCTTACTCTATGAAAGGATGGACACGAAGTAACGAAGAGGAGAGAGGCGCGCGTTGCTGCTTGCTGCGCTCTTGGTTGCCTGGCCGCCTGCCCACCTAGGCTGGCTGCTGCTTACGATTGCGAGACTTGCAACGGCCAATCGGCAGCCGTGGCGTCAGGTTCAGAGAAGCCGAGAAGGCAGAGCGAAGAACGACAGAGAAGGCCGCAGGAGGAGAGGCGTACAGTCGAAGGCTCGAAGCAATGGGCGAAGCTTGCAGTTGAAGCGTCCGCTGCTGCATGCGATTGGGTGGCCGGCCAGGGTGCGTGCGCGTGCTGCGTGCGTTGATGCTGCTGGCTGCTGGGCTGCCGAGTTGCAACTTGCAAGCAGCTGTGGGCTCTTTCCAGATGGGCTATACTTGGGCAAGGGGGGTGCGGATATAGGGAAAATTTGTATACTATAAAGTATTTCGTATTCCGGCGTGGGTGCGGCCGCACCCAGCACAACATAGATCCGCCCGTGTCTGCCCCCCAATAAAATAGAACCACTAGGAATATACACATACGCACGCACCCTCAATTCACTCTCATTTCTCAGCTCTCACTACTCACTCTTTTCACTCTCTGTGATTTGGTCATGGCTTTTGGGTATTTCATTGCAGGGGATGTTATATATATGTTCTCTCCTCTTCCGTATTCTAGCTATGTATATGCATCGCCGATCTATATTTATTTAGTTTGCGACATTTTACTTGGCATATTTTATATAATGCAATATTTTATTAGGTATGATGCAATATATATTCTCCTCTTCCATGTTCTAGCTATGTATATGCATCGATAAATATTTATTTAGTTTGTGACATTTTACTTAACATATTTTTTTACAATGCAATGTATATTTGATTTCTTGAATTTTATTAGGTATAATGCAATATATATGTTCTCCTCTTCCATATTCTAGCTATATGTATATGTATCGATATATATTTATTTAGTTTGCTACATTTTACTTGGCACATTTTATATAATGAAATATATATTTATA
The DNA here is from genome assembly GCA_020631735.1 of Saccharum officinarum. Lineage (NCBI taxonomy): Eukaryota > Viridiplantae > Streptophyta > Magnoliopsida > Poales > Poaceae > Saccharum > Saccharum officinarum. The sequence goes on along the minus strand of CM036171.1, from coordinate 88,853,419 downwards.
GTCATATTTCTCGAATTTTATTAGGATGGATGAACGTACCTCCACCACTAGAAGAACCAGGTTTCCACCCTGGCGATGATCCATTCAATCTAGATGTGGCCATTCCAAACCACCCACTTCCTGCTACCGTATGAAATATTTTCTAACATCTTATTTTTGGATGCTAATTAATTAATAATTGTAGTTTAATTTCCATAATAAGTGTTGTTTCATAATATGTATGGACTCATTCAAATTATATCATTGTTGCATATGTCGTAGATGATAGCCCCGATAGAGTGGCTAGAAACAGTACTTAGCTTGCTCATGGTGTATGGACTCATTCAAAATTCTAGTGTGCCCAACTTATAATTGGGCCTCTTTTGTTCCGTCTAGCATAAAGAAAAATATAATAATTAAGAAAATGATAAAAAAACATGAAATCTTGTGTGAGGCCATAATTTGAGTGTACATGCTTGCAAAAAAATTTCAAGCTATTTCGACATAGACGGATTATACATGCTACACAAACCTATAGAAGCCGCTCATATTGCAATAACTAAACTCATGGATTCACAAGGTTTTTGTGATTCATATGAATTCCGGTGTCATATTGGTCTTAAACTTTTTCTCAGGCTTGCACGTGCCACGGGAGAAGGAACCACCAAATTTGGGATTTTTCTGAGATGGTTTGGTACTTTCTCCTGTTTAATTAAATTTCCTCGCGACGGCACCGATTAATTAGAGGTTGAAGTTGAACTGATCCTACACCGGAAATGATCCGGAATCATGCCAAACTTTTCCACGGGGTCTTATGTGCCCTAGGGACCAATTTTTGGTTGAGGTGGATGCAAAATTCTAGTGTGTCCAACATTTAATTAGGCTCCTTTTGTCCCATCTACCACAAATAAAAATATAATAATCAAGAAAATGATCAGAAAAACCTAAGATCTTGTGTGGAGCCATAATTTGGGGTGTACATGCTTGCAAAAAAAAATTCAAGCCATTTCGACATAGGCGGATTATACGTGCTTCAGAAACATATAGAAGCTGTCTCATGTTACATTGACTAAACACTTGGTTCCCAAGGTTTTTGTGGTTCATATGCATTCCGCTATCGTATTGGTCTCAAACTTTTTATCAGGCTTGCACGTGCCACGGGTGAAGGAACCACCAAGTTTGGGATTTTTCTGAGATGGTTTGGTACTTTCTCCGGTTTAATTGAATTTCCACATGATGTCACCGATTAATTAGAGGTTGAACTGAGCCTACCCCGAAAATAATCCGAAATAGTGCCAAACTTTTCCATGGCATGTCATGTGCCCTAGGGACCAATTTTTGGTAGAGGTGGAGTGTGCCCAACATGTAATTGGGCCTCTTTTGTCCCGCTTAGCACAAAGAAAAAATAATAATAAAGAAAATGATCAGAAAACCTAAGATCTTCTGTGGGGCCATAATTTGGTTGTACGTGCTTGCAAAAAAATTTCAAACCATTTCGACATAGGTGGAATAGGAATATAAATGCGTCCATTTATTCTGTTTAAAAAGAAAAAAGATTACAAATAATTATCACTTTCGGTTTGGGAAAACCGGCAGTGATGGGCCAAAACCGACACTGATAACTATATTTTAGAAAAAATTCAAAAAAATGTAGCCTACCCTGGCTCGGGTCCAGAGTAGCGGGCCTTAACCGCTGCGCTAGCATAGTAATGATGTTAGGTTTAGCTTTTTAGTTTGTTTTATTTAGTTATAGTGTAGTTAGTTTATATTAAAATATAAAACAAAATTGACTGCCCAGGGTTCGAAACCCGGGTCTCGGGGTTGAGACTGTGCGGCCTTAACCGCTGCGGTAGTGTAGGGAGCTCATTAGGTGTAGGTTTTTTACTTTTTTATCCAGTTCTAACGCTCTATTAAATTATAAAATAAAAAATAGAAAGTTTGGCCCGCCTGGAATTCGAACGCGGGTAACGGGGTAGAGAGTGCGCGGCTTTAACTGCTGCGCTAGGATAGGGAGCTCGTAAGTCTCTGTTATTTTCTTGTTTCTAACCTTTTAAACAAACCGGTCGTGGATCTGTACATCATTGCCGGTTTGCCCTTGGCACCGGCAGTGATGCTATATTATCACTGTTGGTTGGCCCATGGAACCGGCAGAGATGTGCCATGAGTATATAGCCCGATGGCGCGGGGTGAAATTTTTCTAAGTCATTTGAACCCCGTGCCATCCACTTCCTCCAAGCCGATGGAGCATCGCCGCCCCGCGCGCTGCCGTCCACAGCCTGAGCGCCCTCCTCTTCTTCAATGCTGGCGTCCGCGCGTCCCCATATGGCGCACACCAGCGAGGAAGAACAACGACGCCGTCATCCACCCTGGCGTCTCCCACCCCGCGGTCCACCCCGGCATCGCCCACCCCGCGGTCCTGCCCGCCGGCGTCCCCCACCCCGTGGTCCTCCTCACCGGCGTCCCCCATCCCTGGTCCTCCACGCCCCCTCCCACCCCTCCCACAGCTAGGAATTGAAGGAGCGCACGGACAGCGGGGTCACCACGCTACACGGTGAGTGCCTCACTCACTGTGCCCCTTAGGTGTTCAACAGTTTGCCGCTAACCGTCGCTGCCATCCCAGCCACGCCCGCGCCATCGTCATCCGCCATGCCAACAGAGCTCCACCGCCACTCGCGTCTTCCTTGACACCGCCCGACGCCATCCGTGCCACGCTGGCGCCCTCGTCTTCCTCGACACCGCTGGAGCACCGTCGCACCACCGCCATCCCCCACGCCCTCGTTTGGTCGTCCATGCCGGCCATGCCCTCATCCACGCCTGCATCTGCCAAAGCCGGCCATGAACCGAGGCCCTCAGGAGCTCGCGGACAGCTATTGCCGCACCCCCATGGTGAGTGCGTTAGTCACTGCCCGCTATGTGTTTGCTAAAATGCCTGTTAGGTTAGCAGCAACTTGTTATTGTCTTTTTCTCTATATTTCATGTAGAAACAGTTCAAAGTTCCTTAGTACCAAATGCTCTTTGGTCCATGGTGAACAAATTTGCTTAAAACACTATGGCCATTTGAAGCACGGTTGACGACATACTAGTTCTCTAAGTAGGATTGAAATGAGTTATATGTCGGAATTCATGAGTTAGTGGTGTTGGAAATTCTAGTTTGAATATTTGAACATAGTCTACAACTTTGCTTAGTCTACAACATTTTTAAATGATAGCACTATCAACCTAATTTGGTTACATGTATAGGCAACCATGGCATGGTATGTAGTGCATATTGGTCACGTGCCAAGGATCTATCGAACCGGGGAAGATTTCTATACTCAAGTCAATCATTACCCTAGTAATTGTTACAAAAAATACAACACAAAAGTTGAAGCTTTGAGGGCTTACTATGGTCATCTGGCCTACCTTGCAAACCATGGCCATCCGCCCTACTATAGTCCAATGAATGCAAACCATGGCCATCTGCCAGCACTAGAGATTGAAGAGGAGCCACCCGTCGGAGATATGAAGATTAGGAGAATTGTTCCTTGGTCTTGGAAAGATGCCACAATTTTTTTATCGCTATAGTCATTGCTTTTCTTATTTGGAAGATGATGTAGGCTTTGTTCCGTAGAATAGTAGGTGGACTTTGTTGTATGGAGCCAATCAAACAATGCCTTTGTTCTACGTGAACTCTATGTGGACTTATTATTAGACTTTGCATTAAATCTCTATTAGTTGGGTAATATATATATAATGCTACTAGTAGTTGTACGCTGCCAAAACTTACTACTATCATGTCACAGCCATGATGCGTAAACGCCTATTAACCCGTCGCCCAAGAACCGAATGACAACAAGAAGCGGCTAATATAGATGGGACGAGAGAGTTGCATGATCCGACAAACAGTGGTGGTGACAATCAGGCCGGTGAGAACAAGGTACCATGGACCCTACCTCTTGTCTCCAGCTGGATCAAGATGACCAGGTAACTTAGGTATCATTTGACTAGGTAGCCATAAACGCTAATTAATTGTGAGGGTCTTAGCTGACTTGGTGTCTCTAGTAGGAGGTTTAGCCGATTGAGCAGCTAGATGGTTCGGGTAGCAGCAGGGCCAGAACCAAGCGAGGTGTGTGTCACAACTTCCTAGTGGTAGGAATGCACATTGGCACATCACTGAGTTTGACCAATTTGGGAAGCCGGTCAGACCGCATAAAGCTACCGCCAAATACAAGACTGTCATCGGGGCACTTGTAAGGGACTACATCCTGACTAAGTACAGGAGATGGATTGGGAGAGATGATGACTAGTGGAGGGTTCCCAAAAGTGAGAAGGATGATCTATGGGACAACAAGATCCCAATTTATTTCACTTTCCCAAAGGACTATTGTAACACCCAGGTGTTTATCACCAATTAAGTAGTGGGTTTAAGCTCAAACATGATAGATTAATGGAGATGACAATGTCAAAGTCAAACCTATGGAAATAAGCCCTAACCTAAACTTGGATATTGCACACTCGCTTACATATAGGCTCAATTAAAAGATATATGCTTGGGTGTTGCTATCAAAGTATCTTCACATGTCTCACCTCAATAACTATCTATATTGATCCCTGGAAAAGTTTCTTGAAGTTTGGAATCAAGAAGTCAAATGAAATGATAAGTCATAGTAGAGTTGGAAATTTTGAAGGAATGAGTCATATCTTGCTTGGATTGTTTTGTTTAGAGAATGAGAACATATGTCATCAACCAAGTCTTGCAACCTTGACCAAACAACTCCAATTGAACCCTACAACAACACTTATGAAAGGCTCATGTGGAACAAGTGACAAGAAGATGCCGCAAATCGGTCCCGAACCTCAAAACTAGGGTTTCTTCCGACGTGGTGTTGACCGAAGTGAAACTACTATTTTTGTTCGAGATATGAAGTTTGACCTTTCATGAAAATTGGAGTTTAGTTTGTATGCAACAAACTTTATTTTTGAACCGCGTCCCGATCCCACCCGAAGTGCTGTCAAGCTGATCACAGTGCAATTTTGACTCATCCTGTGCAACCCTATGGTGGGAATTAATATCTCGCAAACTAGTGAAATTTGACTGAGCTCCTATAAGCAATGTTGTAGTACTCTCATAGCCCTACGCAGCGGTATAATTTGTTGGTCGAATTGTCATCTGGTTTAAGAGATAGATGTGAGATGCTAAGAGTGGCAGACTCGTAAATACGTCGCTTTTGGATGGCAGTTTTGGAGGCGCTGAAACTTGGTGGCCGACATCGGAAAGGACCTAGCGCCGTGTGGCCTCCGTGCCCGTGCATGAGCGCCACCTCCCCGGGCTGCTCTGTGTCGAGGGGGAGAAAAAGGGGATCGAGCCCGACCCTTCACTCGCTCCCTTCTCCTCTTTTTCTCGGTCTATTTCTCTCTCACTCTCTCGTGCCCGAAGCCATGGCCGAGTCGGGCTGGAACTCGCTGTTGCCGTCGCCCCTCCTTTGCCCCTCCTCTTCCAACACCAGCCACCCCTCTCCTCCTCCCTCCTGCCGCTGCTGTTGGCTGCCATCTGCTCCTTCGTCGTCCTGGGCCGCTATCTCACCGGAATCAAGCCAGCCTCCTCCGTCCCCTTCTCTGTTTTCCGTCGCTGTGAGGAAGAAGGACCATCTAGCGAGGCAGAAACTCTTTGTTGTGTTCACTTTGCAAAAGTGCTAGAGACAAAGGATTTACATATAGGGGCTTACATGATTTGTGGAAAGTTTTGTGTTCACTCTGCATAATGTTTTCTTTTTTTTCTTTTTCGGAATTAGTATTGCATTTAAATGGCTGAACTTTGAAAATACATAGTAAATGATAGAAAAATCGTAAAATAGCAAATGAGGACTTTTTGGAATCCTTGTGAAATTGTCTATGCAGTGGATCTATAATAGCAAATGAGGACTTTTAGTTTAAAGTTTTAGCTGTAAAAATAGATTTATGCAACTAGGTTTTGAATACTAGTTGGATCTGTTATTTTTAATAACTGTAAATATATAACTCCAAATGAAGTGAAATTTTTGTAACGTGTTACTCTTGTGATGTATGATGTCTAGTAAAAATTTCAAGATTTTAGGCTTGATAGTTTAGGAACTATAAAAATAACAAATGCTATATGCTGCTTTGCTTCTATTCTGGACAGTTCTGCATATATGCATTGTTTGGCTTAGTTAAGTTATGAATCATGTCTTGATGACAATAAATGATTTGTAGTAATTTTCTTAAGCTTTTGAAAAAGCTAAAGATCACAATTTTTGGTTAAGTATATGTTTAACTATAGTAGTCTAAAGTGCTGTAGCTGTTTCTGTCCAAACCCAGACAGGGTTGCCTTGTTTATAATGTGTGACCTAGTTAGTAGCACAAGTAGCTCTAGATGTTTATAACAAAATTGTTCGCAACTTGTTAATCTTTCTAAAAAGTCCAGAACCATAATTATTGGATTTGTGAAACTCAAGTTATAACGGTTTAAAGTGGCATATCAGATTCTGTCCATATTTTGGACAGAGATGCAATTATTTAATTAATTGACCATTTTAACTGTAGAATCATCTTAAGATGATTACAAGAAAGTTGTAGGTAACTTTATAAGCTTTCCATAAAGTTGAGAATCATGTTTGTTGGAGGTCTAAAACTCCATTTATGCTTCTCTGAAGTTTCTATCAGTTTTCTGTCTATAATTGTACCACTGCTGTTGGGCTGCATGTGTGGTGTTACTCGTGCAACTAGTTTCATGGTGTAAATGATGTTTACTGTGATTTTAGTAAATACAAAAGTTGTAGATAATTATCTTATCTTTCTTGTGTTAATTTTTCATGATCCCAGGTCTGATAGTTTAAGAGTTGCTTGCTTAATAAGTCTACTGTCAGATTTTAATTACCTTCTGTGCAGACTTTAAAGATTGGCATGTTTGGTCATGATAACTTGGGAATCAGGTTGAGATGATTAAAGTTGAAATGTAGATAATTTCCTAAGCTTTCCAGAATGTCTTCTTTCAAGTCATTTGGATTTATGAAACTCCAGATATGGTTGAATTATGAAGCTACTGTTTGCTTGTCCAGAAATTGATAAAATCTAATTATAGTGTTTGCTTGTATATTGTTAAGTGTGACTTATGTCTTTGAGGGTAGTTAAGTTAATACACCTGAGATATTGTGAAATCTTGTGTGCCTTGCCTAATATGATTTTCATCTTTTATATTAGGTTGGGTGATATTTATTTAAGCAACATGAAGTGTGAATGCATGTGGAGTGTAATTTGGTGTTTGCCTTGCTTACTGTATGTGATGCATTGTACATTGTACCTTCATGTATTCATGCACTTGCATCTTGCATCTCATTTAGGTACGCTAGCTGAAGCACGTGAAGGACCTGATGTGGATCCATCCCGAAGATAGAAGAACCGGACAAGTGAAAGATTAGAGGTTGCTCGCCAAGTGACTTCATCTGACATACTCTAACTTGAGTCGGACCCCAGACAAGCCCCGGAGCATTATAAGCCTCCTATCTTTAAAGCAATTAATTCTATATATGGTATAAGTATTGTTGCATTAAGTTATAGGAGTTGGTTGGAAACCCTTGCTGCATTATATCATTCCTTATCCAGATATATGAATCCTTGAATCCTACATAGATTAGGATCGAGTAGATGCTTAGCCCTGCTTTAAGCGGTAGAAGTCAGGTGATTTCCTGTCACCTGCGAGATATAGGGATATTCATATATGGCACGGTTGACTATATTTGCTATCGTGGAAAGGAACCATGTGTTAATAAAATAAAATGAGACCAGGCGGGATGATGATAGTGAAGCGACAAGGCATGGAGGTATTGGGTGTGAATCTATCCCCGTCTGAGTCGTTTAAGGACCGATTCGTTGTACGTCCTTGAGTCATGTTGAACGCAGTCTAACACTTAGTTGGCCGGATAAGTCGTTCTGACCGCGAAGCCGAGTAATGTGATTCATGCCGGGAATCGAATGGTAGGTTGCTTCTTGGAGGAGAGAAAGGATGTGCTTGGGGACATTGGCGTGAGACCAAGGGGGGGTTAGAGTCCCTATCACCTAGCAGAGTGTCGCCCTTGGGGTCGTGACATCATTCGGACCCGTGATTCCTGAATCATATGAAAAGGTGGCTTGTGCGACCCTGGCAGGGGCATGCGCGGTGAGTGTTAGAAATACCCCTCCAGCTGGATAGGAATTCGATTCAAATCGCCGTCGCTCCCGGTTAGTGAGCACTTGAGTTGAGCAGCGGCAACGTAGATTCAATTAAATTGAACAGATGGTTAATTGGATCACGATGAAAATGTTGCCTCAATTTATAACTGCTGTGATTAATATTGTTTGCTCCTAATAAGTGAGTGCTCTAGTACAGATTCTAATATAGATGATAGGTTAATGATAATTAATTTGATGCTTAAGCATTAATGATTGATCATCTATATTAAGCTTTTATGCAAATGTTGTCAAGCTAGCCCCCACTTTATATCAGCCTTGCATGATCCTTGGTGTCACCTTATTTCTGGTTTCTGACGGGTAAGTCTAGCTGAGTACTTTGTCGTACTCAGGGTTTTTTCCTCACTTGTTGCAGGTTGTGATGTATCACAGCGACTGCAAGAGTTGGTTGGCTCCGGCCTTGTGGCAGAGTGTGATCATGGGCATGATCCTTCTTATTTACCTTATCTCTAATGCTTTTGTTGGAAGTCGACCTTGGTACTGGCATGTATTTGAAATAAGATTAATGTTAGTTTCAAATTACTTTGCTTCCGCTACTTTTCAATGCAAGTTGTAATAACTATGTTGAACTCCGTTGTATATTGAATTACTTGTGAAATGGTTGTAACATGTGACTTGTTATGTTGAATCACTACGATCTTGGCTTGTATGTTGGTTGGTTTGAAATCCCTCGTGATTTTATTGGACTACCGGAGTTATATGGGCTCAAGTGCGAGAATTTGATCACTTCGGTGATTGTTTTTGTACTTGTGCTCTTATAATTTGGACGGTTCTGTTACAACTATGACAAGGAGCAAGTCAAGAAAAAAGCAAAAGAAATCATGGGACATGCTTCAAGACTTTCAAGGGGACATTGTACAATAAATTTATCCTCAAGGATGAAGAGCCAAATTGGGATGGTGGAGAGTGCGCCAAGCAGAAGGAATTCTAGGAGGAATTCAAGCAACACAGGCAATCCGAGGAGTACTTGGAACTAAGCAGGAAGAATACGAAGAACTCGTGTAAAGCGACGAATCCTCACCACCTCGGCTATCGTGGCTACGCCAGTAAGATGGATGAATTTGGAGGTGAACGTGAGTAGATGGAATGACTTGGCGTTGAGCCTAAGACTACCACATAGGAGCCTAGATCGATATATTTCTGTATGGTGAGGGGTACACCACAGCACGGACGGGAGCTTTAGCTCCAAAAATCCAGCCATGAGCAGCCTCATCCAGAGGATCTCTGAGGTAAATGATGAGGTGAGGCAATGGACCGGCACTTCTGAAAGGGAGAATGACGTGCTCACCCAAGCACTCAAAAACAAGGAGCACCTTGGTCGCACTAGAGGAGCCAGTCTTGTTCCTTGGAAACTAGCATTCGAGGAAGATTTGGCCACTTATCGGAGCCGCTCGAGGGGTAAAGCGGCACAAGAGGTAGAGTGTATGAGGGTTCTAAAAGAGATGGAAGACAAATTAGAAAAATGGATTGATGAGAAGGTTGAAGAACGAGTCAATCAAATTATGGCGTCCAGGGGATTAGGAGTAGCACCACAAGAACCTGTTCTGACTAGCTTTAACCCACAGTTGAAGGGTCACAGTAGTTGTGGATCGACCCCGCTCGATGACATAGAGGCGAATGCCCCTCATCCGGTGGACAACATCACCGAGCCCGTCAGTGTCAGGTTGTACATCCGTCAGAAATGGACAACTGACAAGGTGGAGCTCGGCTAGGCCTGGCCTACGGGAGACAGGGTAATCAATGGCCGCCCAATTCCACTGGGGTATGCCCATTTCAGCATTGATACTATACTTGATAAGAAGTATAACAAGATCCACATTGATTACCCCACACTTGAAGACAGGAAACTCCTTGTTCAGAACAAGGGCGCTCATGTGGCATGGCGCAAGCACTTCATTAAGCTTGATCACTAGTTGTCTTCGGATGAAGATGAGGACGACGATGAATCACCCCCGAGAGATCATGAACCCAGAGATCACTCTCCTATGCCCCAACATCCTACCTCTCCCTCTCCCTCTCCCCCACCCTAGAGAAAAGAGAATTCTCCTCCTCCTCCTCCTCCTCCTCCTCCACCTCCTCGTGCTTCCCTACCAAGATCCAAAGAAGTGCCATCTCGGCATATACAAAGCACAAGGGCAGGTCCAGCCTCGCAGAGAGTGTCATCTGCTTTAGTAGATAATGTTCCAAAAATGGTGAAAAGGAAGAAGTCGGTGGATGCGAGCATTATGGCATTGATCAATCAAAACAAAAAGGCACAGCCTATCAAGCCTGACTGCATGATGGCCACATGTAGTAGTTTTTAAACTAATCGCCTCAAAACCTAGGTGGATGATGGTCACCAATATCGACCGGCAAGACATGAGCAGGCATAATGAAGAGAGAGCCCTAAACCAAGACTTTAATTATAGGATAAAAATAAACAAGATTGTTAAAGATATGGGCATAATCGTTGAGCAAGCTAAATTACTTTATCTACAACAAGAAGGGGAGTTTGAAAATGCGAGCCACGCATACCAGTATAGACTTGGGCATCGTTTGTTGGCCACCGTGAGGGAAGTAAATGATTTGCCAACAAATATGCGTCAACTGCATCAATATTACATGCTTGATACCATGAGCTGACAGTACACTAGTTTTGGAGCTCTCATCGTATCTAGTGTGGTGTTCAATCGACTTGAAGAAACATTGCATCATATCATATATGACTACCTATTTTAGTTATTCAACAGGCACGACCTTGACAACCAAACATGATGTTGTGGACTTTGTAAGTACCGTTGCAGTACGATGTTATAATAAACTACTTTAGCAACGTTTTAACATATCTCATGATTTATGCAGGTGGGTGGCTGCATTTTTCGATAAGGCTAAATTTTTTCACATAGGATTCTTGGACCCAATGATAGTAAATGAAAAAACATGTAGAGGCGATAAAGGATATGACAAGGCCCATATGACAGACATGGTGACCACAAAGCTGTCAAAGGGTTCTTCAAACAGAAAAAAGGAACATCCTTCTAGCCTACAATTGCGAGTATGTGTTCTCATCCTTTATTTTGGTCATCAGTGCCATTTTTTAAAGATTTTGAATAACTAGGACTTTGTGATTGCAGTTCCCATTTTATCTTCGTAGATATGAAACTTTATGAGTCACGTATCGAGGTGTGGGACTCCAAGATGAAACCACTTTCTCATGTCGATCCCCTATGCGCATTGCTAAATGAGTAAGTGAACCCAATAACATATTTTTTTAATCACATAGCAGATTCTCATATTTTTTTATTTTACACATTATATGACAGTGTCAAGACAAAAGTGGATGGGCTCTCGACACCCCCATTCGAGGTTTTCCGCATGGAAATGGATACCCTAGAGCAGCCGATGGTGAACAACGAATGCGGGTTCTACTTAATGTGGGTAATGTACCATTACATCAGCGGGAAAACAAAAACCTCAGATGAACTGGTGTGTATGCTTCCCATCTCATGTATTTCAATAAAACAAACTACTGTTTTGTCTAACATTTCTTGATTTCGAGACAACGGATCAAAATTAAGCGTCGCTGCCTGTTAGAAGGCAAGATCCTAGGATTCCAGGATGCGCTAGCAGCCTTCATCTTGGATGAGGTGTGTAGTAAAAATGGTATATTCTCCCTTTGTCGGGCCAATGCCAAGGAAAACAAGGTATATGCAAGAGCTACTGCCAATAGATTACTGTAATAGGGAATCTTGATGGACTTGTGATCATGTCATCGTTTTATTGGTACCTTTTTATTATAATGTGTAAATCACGTCATTTTGTAATGTCATTCTTCTAATGTTTAGTGTTGACGGATTTGATGAATTTCTAATGTTTCACTTGTAATATAAATCGTGAAACTCGATTCCACCAAAAAATATAAAAATAAATTATATAAAACAATAAAATGCGAAAAATAGATCACTGCCGGCTAGTATCAAGCCGACAGTGATGGCTTCAACAACACTGCCGGCTTGGGTTATGAGGCGGCAGTATTGCTGAACCTATCACTGCCGGTTTGCATATCAAGCCGGTAGTGATGCTCAAGCCAACACTGTCGGATCGAGCCACAAGCCGGTAGTGTTGTCTTGAGCATCACTACCGGCTCGGGCTACAAGCCGGCAGTGATGGCTTGAACATCATTGTCGGCATGAGCCATGAGCCGATAGTGATGCTCAAGACAACACTGCCGGCTCGTGGCTCATGCCGACAGTGATGTTCAAGCCATCACTGCCGGATTGTAGCCCGAGCCGGCAGTGTTGGCTCAACTGACAATGCCGGGCTGAGCGATGAACCGACAGTCTTGCAGCACATCACTAGCGGTTCTGGTATCTGACAGTGATGTGAGCCGGTTCAAAATCCGGCAGTGAAGGGGGGTTTTGAACCGTCAGTGATGTCGTGATCTAGGGTAGTGCCAATCTACCAGATTAATTGTAGGGCTGTGATGTAATGACATGTTGGGTCTCACTGAAAAGGACACGAAGGTCATCTTTATTCCCTTGCATTTCTATTGTTGACGTTTGATTGACTATTAAATGCTTGTATGATGTATGTCAAATGTGTTTGCGAACAAGTACTTCAAATGTGCCGTGAAACAAAGAACATGGAAATGCCAGGCAACTGTTTAGTGGTTGAAAACCTCTTCAGATGCAGGTAACACAATATTTGCCCCTCTCTTTAAATATTTTTTAGAGGGAGGTAACTTAAAACAACAGTATGTGAAAATCATTTCCATACATTAGCGCGTGAAATAAGCTCGCTGCCAGTAAAGATCAATTTACGCAGATGGTTCGTACAAGTTTTGTGCCAGCAAAGGTATGTTTGGACTGGCGGATATCGAGGTACCTCTAGTAAAATGCACAATTTTTATTGGCCTAGCTTTAATAGGCCGATAAAACAACCACCAATAAAATCGTTTATTACCGCCAATACAAACCATCCGTGTATTAGTGGCAGCAGACCCAATCCGGAGGGTTAACAAGTGGGCGAAAAATTGCGCAATCCTGTGGCTACTTTTTAGCCCATTTATCTCGACACATCCATCTAACAGGCCGTAATAGTTCACTGCATCGGGATGTATACACGTGTTGGCCAGAGATTCAAACACGTGCATGCAATCATGACCAATAGCCGCCTAACTTTTACTAGCTACTAGTTAATATTTAGCTTCAGTGAACTATTAGCCTTAACCAATTCAAATACGTATCTGAGTTGCAATTTTAGTGCCATAGAGTATTGTTTTTAGATGATAAATTACTAAGTTGCAATTTTAGTTGCCTTATTCAGTGTACGGGTCAATAGTCAACCAAACATTAACAGAGGCACAGTCAATCAAGCACGACAGCGTGGTGCTTCCTTTCTTGCTTTCCTTTCATTCAGAACCTGCCATGTATGTATATGTAACCCCAAAAAGGGGACTATATCCTTTTTCAACTTTCAACGTAAGTCATTCCTTCTTTAACATAAAAAAGAAGAACGCCGACATGGCAAGCATGAACACGCGCGCGGTTAAAGCTGATGATGAGCAATCCCGTGAGCGCTACACCGATTCGCATGGTGAACTGCAGGTGATGTGCGGGCTGGAGCGCAGTGCACTAGGGACCTAAACGCCAGCGATGCTCCAGGTGCCTAACGCACATATTTCGTCGGCCAGCTGCAGTGGCCGGACAGAACCTACGGCACCGTGAAGGGATACAACTGCTATGTGGCCTACCAGATCGGGGCGGACCTCATAATCACTATTCTGCCTGCAATGTCGCGGCAGTAGCAGCGGCGGCGCAGCAGCAGCACGAAGGCAAGGAGAACACGACCTCGATGTGTTCGACGACAAGCCACTGAACGACAACAAGTTATTTGTGACATGAACAGGGGCGAGGCATTCCGATACAATGAGCTAGCGAGGGCCGACCGCACCTCATGACATGCATCCCCGTTAGATGTTTGATTGATGGACACTAATTCTACATAGGAAAGATAAAGAATGCGACAGGAGAGACAGAGGAAGGGGTGGGTGAATGAATAAAAGAAATGGCAAGTGGGTCCAAGGTCCTTAGTGGTAATCCTATCCTACGTGGCATGCAATCTCAGCAAAGCTGGCCTACAAAACCACTCCAGGGATTATATATCTAGTTTTCAACAGTGTAAGGTGTTCAATACATGGTATTATAGATGATGGGGTCAAGTAGACAAGCAGCCAAACGAAACGGGGGGCCATGTTTAGTTCCCCAAATTTGGGTCCAACATGCACTATGCAAAAAGAAGATTCCTCGTCACATCAAAATGCCGGCACATGCATGGAGTATTAAATGTATATGAAATCAAAAACTAATTGCACAGTTTTGTTGTACTTTGCGAGACGAACATTTTAAACCTAATTAATCAATGTTTGTACAATTATTATCAAATAAAAACAAAAATGTTACGGTGCCAAACAGTAATTTGGATATCCCCATTTGGGGATCTAAACAAGGCCGGGGTTATTTATACTTTTTCCTAAAAGAATTCTCTATCTCTTGACCTCGCAAGTCACAACACCTAATATAATGCGCACCTATCCAAGATGTTTTGTTTGCCAAATCGAAGATAGAGTTTCATCAGCAATACGTCTTGTTGAATGTGTCGGAGTAGTTAACGGAGGCAAAGTCAGACATGCCGGGCACCAGTAGCATTAAATTTAATTTACCATGCAGATGAATAATGCTAACCTAACACGTTCTTGCATCACAAGAGGATGATGATCAATAATGGAACCAAGACGACTACAGCATAGAGCACCTAACCAAGATGCTTTGATATAGTGCCAAATTGAAGATGTGTACTGTTTCACCCGTACGTCTGGTTCATTGAAGATGCCAACTAACCGCTTGTTTAGTTCCCAAATTTTTTTGCAAAAAATCATTGTAGCATTTTCGTTGTTATTTGGTAATTAGTGTCTAATCATGGACTAACTAGACTTAAAAGATTCGTGTCGTGATTTATAGCTAAACTAGTAATTAGTTTTATTTTTTATCTATATTTAATGCTCAATGCATATGTCAAAGATTCGTTATTATAGTTTTTTGGAAAATTTTTTGAAACTAAACAGGACCAAAGTCAAGCAAAACTTGGAGCCGTACTAATAAGTACTACTTTTATAGTGCTACAAATAAATGCCGTCGATGCAACACTGACGCACACGTTCAAGACAATGAAACAAGATTTTTTTTCTCATCCACTTGATTGTAAACTGTGGCTAGCCTCAATAATTATGACGCGCCGACCGATACCATGACCTAATTCAATAAAATCCCTCCATACAAAAAAAATGAAGTCATTTTGGATAGTGACATGATCTCCAAAACACAAATTTGACTTTTATTTTATAAAAATATTTATCAAAAAGTGATATATGTATATTTTTATGAAATTATTTTTCAAGATAAATCTATTCAGATGGTTTTCACATTTTTAAACTCGACAACCTAAAAGTTATTCATGATTTAACCCAATGTTTGACCCAAACTTTGTCCAAAACGACTTTCCTTTTAAGTATGGAGGGAGTACATTTTTTTAGATGAATACAATGTACAGTTCTATGACGAAGACTTTAAATAATAAGGTGTTATTAGAATATCTAAACACCATGCATTCATCCTCCATACAAAACCATGGAAACCTAGATCTATTTGGGCAACAAATTATAAAGGATTCATCCAAAAAAGACATAGGATAGACATTACCTAACTGTCATGGCCTTGCTCAGGGGTGGCCGGCTTGGGCGGCGGCTAGGGAAGGGGGCGGTGGTGGTGCTATGGTGTACTAGCTGAGGGCAGCGGCGGCGGCGCGGCTAGGGCAGGGAAGGCACTGGCGCAGAGAGAAGAGGGAGGCATGGGCAGTGGAGAGAGAGAGGGATAGGGGAGGATTTGTTTATTTCTTTGCTTAAGATTGAATGGTTACATGGCCCTTTATATTTATAATCTTGAGAGATCTAAAATTTTCTTCCAAGGAACTAAGAGAAGAGTCCTTATATATTTGGACTGCTTTGGCAAAGCTTATTTGTCCTAATCTATTTTTATCTAAGAGACTCCGTATTTATTTTCATACCATTTCTGATTTCCCCTCTCTACTTTGGATCTCCTTGGATGTCAAGAGTTTTGAGGAGCGGAGGCAGCCCGCCATTGCGGCCGTGCACCGCTGCTGCCGCGCGCCGGAGGGTCCCAGGGCTGGCCCATGTTGCGTCACGTTCTCTTCCTGCCCGCTTAGCCCGATGTTCGGCCCCTGATCTAGGCGCAGTGGTCCCAATCAAGAAGTTGTGCATCTTTGATGAGGTGAATGTACCAGGTATTGGCCGCACATGTGAAGTGGAGGGCGGCATAGTTGATCTTGTCGTTGTCGGTGTATGACTGCCCTGAATAGCAGTTCTAGTCATCCGAGCCATGCCAGTGGGTCTGTGGATCCATCATATGTTGGAGTTGAGATTGTTGTCTAGAACAGCTGCTGGTGCATTATCATTGGTGATGGTGTTGCCTGTGTGGATGGATTAGTTTGCGCATGGGAAGGTGGTGGTATTGGCTTTGATTCTGGTGTTGTTGGTGGCGCTAGCTATTGTTGTGGGGTAGATGATTTGGAGATTGTGCTAGTGAAGAGGTTATCACCGACTTCCTTTATGATGTTTGCCGAGGTTGATGATTGCAGCTCATTCATCTTTGAACTAAGGAAGGCGCAGCCTGCAGATGCCACAACGTTCTTGGTGTCTGCCTCTAGTTGCTTGATTGCTATTGCGCGTTCGATGACTGCGATGGCGTTTTTTGTCATAGTACCCTCGTTTGCACATGCTTGTTCCATTGTAGATAAGCATTTGTTGATGGTGGTGAGGATGTTGTTGTACATGTCGAATTGCTTGCTGATGGTGGTGAACATGTTGTCGATCGGATTTGTTGCCGGTGGGTCCCATCTGGTTGTCCATTGTTATGATGCAGAGGATTGGTCTGGTTTCCGAATACCAGGTGCCACAGTCTTTCTCGGGGTGGCCGTTTAAGGGGCGGTGCTAGCACTGTGGTGCACCGGCTGAGGGCGGTTGTGGTGCAGCTAGGGCAGGTGAGGCGGCGACGGTGGAGAGAGAGAGGGATAGAGGAGGAATTTTTTATTTCTTTGCTTAAGATTGAATGGTTTCATGGCCCCTTTGTTTATAGTCCTAGAAGACTTGGTCCTTAAGCAATTTAAACTTTTCTTCCAAGGAGCTAAGAGAAGAGTCCTTATAGATTTGGACTGCTTCACTTACAAGCAAATCTTATTTATCCTAATCTATTTTCATCTAAGCAACTCCATATTTATTTTCCTACCCTTTATTATTTCCCCTTGCCCAGGGTGGCCGGCTAAGGGTCTGAGGATGTCGGGAGTTTTGAGGAGTGGAGGCAGCCTGCCGTCTCGGCCGTGTGCCCCTACTGCCATGCGCCGGTGGGTCCCTAGGCCAGCCTGGGTTGGGTCATGGGCTCTTCCTGGCCCACTTAGCCCGATGTTGGGCCCCTGATCTAGGCACATGACACTAACCTTCTTAAGTAGTCTCATTTAAAGAAATCAAGATGAAAACCTCCCCCATGTATTTTGCAAAATTGCAGATCTCCAAGCTTGACAACAATGGAAGGTTGGCTCAATCTATACGACACTAGTCGGGGTTAAGAAGATGGTACTTATAGAGCTACTTGTACTGGCGGCAGTTTAAGAAAAACACCATTGTAAATGTATCTATACTGGTTGGTAACCTTAAGAAAAACACTAGATTTGGAATGACGGTCACGTAAGCCAACCACCACCATAAAATTCATAAAAATCATGGAAGATCAAATTCATAGCTCATTAATAAGTAGCACCTCCATTCTTGAATCCAAATGTCATCACAACCCACTCAAAGAGACCAACAAACCTGGGACATACATGTCCTCTTTGGCCACAAAATCTAATTGTAACCTGCATTATCATTAAGAAATTAAAGCTAATAACCCGATGTCCTGAAGCATCATTAATGAGCATATCGGCTATAGGTATAGGATATTCATCTTTTGGTGTAGCTCTATCCATATCTCTAGAATCATTGTAGACCCTCAATTTTTCAAGTCTTCCTTCTAAACATGCAAAATATTAGAGACTCACTCCACATATCTGAATGGCTTAATGAACAAGCCGTTGAATCTGCATGGACAATCTCAATATCGTCTCCCACCCACTGAATGAGAAACTGGTGCAAGATAGAAGACACACACCAATTTGCATGAATCCAATCATGCCCAAGTATTACAGTATAGCTACCTTGCACCTCTGCGACAAAGAAAGTGGTGGCCAAAGTCTTGCTCTCGATAGTGAGCTCCATTGATGCAACTCCTTTGGCTAGAATAGGCTCTGCTCCTCCAACTCTGTTGATTGTCCTGTTAGTCTTGATCAGCTCATCATATGAGCCACTAAGCTTCTTGTAAAGCGAATATGGCATCAAGTTCACAATTGCCCCACTATCCACCAACATGTTGTGAACCGGAGTCCTAGTGATATGGCCCTTCATATGCAGTGTCTTAAGATGATTAATGGAGTCTTTTGATTTATGGAAAATAGCACTTTGTGTAGAAAAATTAAACTACACCATATCTGAGTCATCTCCCACAACATAGTGGTCGGAAAACAAATATACCATATTGACATCCACCATATTGGCAGAGGTGTCCAGGGTAATCGTCCTAGCCAGTTCAGAAACCGACTTGGCCAGTTTGGTAGCAATAGCAAGGGATGAACCAGCCTAGCCTGTTCTAGACCCGGCCTAGACAGTTTTGTCTATGCTGTCATCTGTCTTTTCTCCCTTTTTTCTTGTTTGAGCGAAAGTTAGGTGAATCGCGTTGAAGATTTGTTCCCTTGTCCTCTCCAATCTTTCCCTCTTCTGTTTATTGTGGCGAGTGTGTTGCAATTTGTAGCTCTTTGTCATGGACAACCCTCGAGGACACCACTTGTGTTGTAGATATTTAGGATCCCTTTCAACATGTTTCTCTTGATCATTATTATCAGCAACACTAGTTGGAGACCTTGAATTATTGCTAGATCCAGATCATCAATCACAATCGGCACATCATCATTTATAATCGCGACATCCATTAAGCTGATTGTAATAGATGGCAGAGGATCGGTGACGAGAGTCTAACATAGGGTTATGATAAGTCCCTAGGAAAGAGGAAGTTGATCGACGAACCCTTCTGACCGATTCCACGAATCATTCGGGGGATTGGGGGCTATATACCCGTTGGGTACCCTTGTGCGTATCCTCTAGAGGAGTTAGGGTGAGCCCGAGCATGCCCATAGCTGTTGCTCAGGCCTCAGGAGCTCGGTCATGGCCCTAGGCTACCGAATGATGGTGGTCCAAGCCTGAACTCCATCCAAGCACCTACCCAGGCAAGCTGGCTCAGGAACCTGTTAGGCGCCTAGAGCTGGCCTGACAGGAACGGAGATGCTGCACCTTCTAACCATTCAACAGTCGTGAGGCCCTGTCGGCCAATCTCACTACTACACAAATGATGTCGTGAGGCACTACCCTTTTATTAACATAGGTGAGCACATTGGGTGGCCACCTCTGTTAATTGGTGGTAGGGCCCGCGGCAGAGCGCCCACCTATGTTAATCAAGAATGGAGGTGGGCAACGCAAGGTGTCCGCCTCCGTTAATGCTCCATTAATGTGATCGCCTGTGTCAATCAATTAACCGAGGTGGCCAGCTTTAGGTGACCACCTCTGTTAATGTAGTATTAATAGAGGCGGTGTAGCTAAGGCGACCGCCACCGTTAATCAATTAACCGAGGCAGATGGCTTTAGGCAACCGCCACTATTAATGTAGTATTAATGGAGGTGGCCGCCTGCCTTGGTTAACCTATTAACAGAGGTGGTTCAGCTAAGGCGACTGTCTCTGTTAAGGAGTGATTAACGGAGGTAGCCGTCCTTAGGATGCCCACCTCCACTAATCACTACCTATAAATGCAGCCCCCAACCATCCCCCACCTTCTTCCTCCATGAGCTCAACCTCTCTATTTGATGAGTTTTGAGCTCTAAAAACTCTAAAAATTCACCATTTTTTAGACGGGCAAGTTTTGCTCTTGGATTCCCTGAAGGAGGGCACCGTAGGAGGTTGCTATGTGCTCCCACATCATTTTTCTACTCTCTTTTTCGAGATTTGGGTGATCTAGGTCTAGATCTAGAACTACTTCATGGAGGAGAGAGAAAATAGATCTAATTCTTGATTTGCTGCAATTTCTTTGTAATACTGCTATACTTATGTCTTGTTTGCTATGTGTGCAAGGTTCACTAGCATGGAAAGGTCAGAATTGATTTACCAGACATCGAGGCTATCACCATCCTAATAGGTTAGGTGAAAAAGTTTGGTGACACTACTAGAAAAGCATAGTATATTTGTGAGCTGCAGGGAATCATATGTCCATGTTCTCACTGTAAGAACAAGCTTCTCCTAGAAGGTGGCGTGGTATAATCTCACTGGATCAGGTGGGCTTTTGTCGAGGAATACATGGTTTGGAGGTTTCACGGTGAAGCAGATGCGAGTGGTGGTGCATTTGGAGGAAACTTGCCGTCATCGACGGCGGTGGATGCAAACCATGGAGGAGAACAATCCTCATCATCATCCAGCGGGCACGGTGTTGCTGGTAACAATGTTGATTTCATCACAATGGATGATTTAGTCCAAGGCATGGCCAACGGTGGGGGCGATGAGGATGGTGAGCCGCCAACTATGTTGGTGCTCGAGGATGCAGAGCTTTATGAGGAATTAACTAAACACCTCGGAAATAACGACGTTCTATTTAGGATCCACTCTATAAGGACTGTCTAAAGCAATAGACAGGGCTACATTTTGATCTCCATATGCTGGTGCCGAAGGCTTGTTTTGGCTAGTCCAAAACTAGCTTCAACATGTTGTTATGTATCCTTGGTTCTGTACTTCCAAATGATAACAAAATGCCCACGAATACCTATCGGGTGAAGAAGCTGATCTAGCTAGTGACACTGAATCTTCAAAAGATCCATGCTTGCCCAAACCACTGTACCCTATATCAAGGCTAGTATGTGAGCTGTTCGCACTACGGCACGAGTCGATACAAGAGGAATGTTGGTTGTCGCATGGATGTGAATGACGAGGAAGTCTCAGGAGGGCCAAAGGAGAAGGTGGCCAAGAAGAGTTATGTGAAGTAGATCTCATCTTTGGTGATGAGGACACGGCTCCTATGGATATGCCCATGAAAGTGAAAGATGTTTGCACAACAATATATGTAAGAATTTGTTGCTACCTAATGTTGTTGCTTTCAATATGCTTAGGAACAATGATGATGATGATGTAGACTTAAGAAAGACACCTCCTATGGTCTCTACAATAGATGGGACATGGATACAACATGCACAAGATCCGATCATGGAGTGCAAGCTCATCAAAGTCCAATATTTAGTTTGTTAGCAGCTCATAAGTGCTTTATTGGGAAGGCCATAAGTCATCCATCCAAGTTGCAATTGAGGTCAATGAGTACTTGATGGAAATCTTGTTTGATAAGCTTTCAAATAGATCTGGTCCCACCTCAAATCATATCGTCAAGGTCTTCAAATCATCATTACAATCTGCTATTATTTCTGCTGGGTGCTGCAATATCGTCTTGGGTTGGTCATGCAACCTTGGGACCCTGGCCCAAGTTGGAGCACTACCCAACTATGTGGAGAACACTTCAAAGATGTCCAAGGATGTCCTCCTCCTTGGCCACCACCTTAGGATGCAAGCAAAGGCGTCCAAGCTAAGTTGGAGGCCTAATCCATGTCAAGTTCAAGACCATCTCGGACTCCAAGGAGCAGCCTGTAGTAAAACGGATGCACATGTTGCATACGGACTCTGTTTTCAACAATCCACATATGGATGGAATGATAATTTAAAAAGATAACCAATGGAACTTGTCCCACATTAAAAGTCTTTTGAAACTAATGGAAATCATCGAAACAAGTTGACATCTAGAATCTATCAAGGCGCTATGTCATCATCTTTTGGGCTCTTTGGGCCTCGTAACGTGTTAGGACTCCTTGGGAATGTGAATAGGGGTCCTTGAATTCTCCTTAGACTATATAATTAGTAGCTCCTACCCATGTTATGGTTTGGGTTTTTGTTTTTATAAACTGGACTAGTAAATTTATATGATTGTCACGCTACTCTAGGAAGACGATGGTAGCATCCAATAGACATGAGGATTTATACCGGTTTAGGCCAGAGCCCTACATTCAGTCTCAGAGATGATCGAGTGCATGTTCCTCCCTTTAATGCTCTAAAGTTCTTATAATGGGGGTGCAAGAAAGTGGAAGAGGTAGTGGAACCTATGCTAGGTGAAGGGCTGCTCAAGGGAAGCTTTAGGAGCCCTGTTACTATCGTTGATGAATGAAATGGTAGAGGATGAAGATGATGAGAATGTCTGGAGATGGATGCCCTGGCTGCCCATATATAGAGATCAGGGCTAGGGCTTGTACAGAGAGGATGTTTCTTGACCGAAGGGTCATGAGCCTAAGGGAGGCCCTAGCTAACTCGGCTTGCAAGGTATGCCATCTTCTGGTGCATGCGCGGGTATGGCTTTTGTCATGGTCTTGTGGCCACATTGCATCGGGATGTGATGTGGTGCAACTTTACTGGCTGCGGCGGCAGTACAACCATGATGATGGTTCGTCAGCCGTCCAGTGCAACACGGTATCCGTTGTGGTCTTTGTCATTGTCTCCTGGTTCCTAGGCCACCATACCTAAAATAGGTAGCTTCCCTAGGTCATCGATCGCTTGGTCGCTTCGTGGGGCTGAGGGCCGTGACCCCAATTGCTGGGGTCGAGACTCTCTACAAGTCTGGATGGCCTTGGAGCTGAAGACTTCATCGTGTATCCCATCCCATAGTGGGTAGGACTATATATCCGTATCATCGGGCCATATCTAGCTAATGGTCTTTGTACCCGTATTGCTTCTTTAGGACGGTATTGTCTTGTCTGTGCGGCGTGGTACAGGGTTGGTATCTAACCAGGCTGAGATGACTATTGTCTCCTCAGTCCCTGTGGGATCAATGTGGTGTGCTTGCTCCTATGATAACGGTCACGCTTGGCTGGGCGCGACCTCTCTCTATCCCTTTTGAGGGTCGTGATGAGGAGAGGTCATGTGCCTTGTGAGCGTCATGCATTTGAGGCTAGAAGAAGGGGTTACGGTTGACCTCAGATTTAAGGCCTGACCTACCACACTCGGCTTTTGCTAGGCCTTGGTCATTTAGGCCTCTCCTTGCTGATGTGTTGTGGGTCTGCATGGCCTGCTATCTAATCGGTGCCTTGAGATACCCCGGGGTTGTGACCCTGATAGTAGCCCCCGAGTGTTTTTGCGATCATAAAAGTGCTGGTACGCATGCGTGCTAGGACACAGGCTTGTTCTCAGAGGTTGCTCGAGCTTCGTCGCTCAACCCCCTATGGGTTGGTGTGACCGTTGCGATAGGAGGTCGCTCATGTTTAGTTTTCCCAAGATGCCCTGATGAAGTGGTTCGTGACTACTGAACCTTGTCACATCGGAGAGCAGCGTATTGGGGTTCATGACCCATGTGGGTCTGAGTAGTCTCATCAACGCTGTTCCATTCTTGCCTTTGGGGAGGTCTCGACTTTCCCACCCTTACGCGGGCATTTGTCACTTCTCCATGACGCCTTTTGGTTTGCCTTGTGGCAAGGGGTCTCGAGCAGCTCAATCCACTTATAGGCCTACAAGCAATGGCCTCCGTCCCATTCGACCTACCCTGACGCCGAGTTTCCTTTGACCTCTTGGGGGGCTAAGCTCAGGATGAAGGAAGAGGAAAAGGTTTTTCGATGGAACCAAGTGGTTCTTGAATATGCAACCCGCTAGGGTCATATGATGCTAGAAGGGATCTTGTGTGTTGGAGGGCAAGGGTTAGTATGGCCACCCTGTCAGATCATATGTGACATCGGTGTGCCATCTCGTTGCTATATCTTGCTCCAAGCCTAGGCAGCTCATGTGCTCGAAATGGGCAACGACTGGAGTCGCTATCGACTCCCCTTGGAGGTCTACACACTGGTTGTCGGCCTACTTGGACTGCCAGTAAAAAGGGAGGAGAATAAAGTAGTGCTTTCCCGTTACTCCACCCCCGTTAGATGGGGTAGGATGGTGATGTGGCTGCACTGCTACTGTTGGGTGCTCCCTCCTTTGGATCCAAAGGAGTTTTTGTGGCCCTCCAGTGTGTTGTCCCTTAGGGGCATGATGCTAGCAGAGGAGTTGGGAGATTTACGACCCTGGTTCCTCGGTGGTGTTTGGCTCTGGGTTGTCAATTGGTATCACCATTGAGGTGACACCTTTTAATGATATTTCGATGGCGTGGCTGCATTTGTACACGCTGAAGGAATTTTCCTTTTGACATTTTTGGTAGTCCACGCCGTGAGCCCCCAAGCCATGGGTTCAGGATTTGTCCCTCTGACCCAAGTTCACTTAGGAGGACTATTTTTTGTCTTGATGTTACGAGGGATCGTTTCCCCAACCTCTTATTGCATAGTTGCGAGGTTTCCTACAGTCGTGCATCAGCTCATAGGTCTTGGACCTTTGGTCTTTCCCTCCAGACAGAGCCGTGATCACATTATGGGATCCACATTGCGCATCACCCTGGCTACTTGCTTTGTCAATCTCTCCCTCGGAGGGGCCAACAACCTCTGATGGTTTGTGAGTCTCCTAAGCTAGCCTTTGGTCGGAGACCCGAGGCGCAGGGAGGGGTTGGCTATTGGTATAAATTAAGTGCAACTAAAATATGAAGGATTCTGCAAGCGCACAGAATATACCATTATAGCATTTTACTGGGAGTATTCCAGGCATTGTTATTTATATTTTACCACAGGGAAGCAAGGGTTAAAGAATCTGATAATTTACCATCATGTATCTACTAACTTAGTAAACCAACTAGACTATAGCAGGGGTAAATGATACATGAATGATAGGATTTATGCAATATGACACACATGGGATAGGTCACTAAAGATACGCAACTAGTTAACTTGGGAGGTCAACGGGTGATGTAGATTCCTATGATAATCTTATCACATGGTAAAGGTATACCCAACTATACTAAGACTTACCATACTCTTGTGCACTTCGGGACGCCACTAGATAGGAGAAAGTACCATAAAGGATACCTCTACTGATGTGACTACGGTCCTACAATTTAAGAACCTGCTCGATTCGATATGGACAGGGCTGTCACCTCCTGTAACTACAATACAACCAGGGAATAGGGTGTACTCATAGGCAGAGCATCGTGTAAACACCACACTTACATGAGGCTCGGCTACTTAGTCCAACCGGTAAAGCCTAGTCTAAGCGCTCTATGAACTAGCACACAAAAGCAATGATAAACTAAACTAGAAAGATATATTCAAAGTAAGCATATGCATGTAAATAAGAGAATAAGTATAAGTCTTATAGAATGTTGAAGTGAAGATACAAGGCTTTACCAAGCCTCCATGACTAGATCTGGAACCTTGAGTAAGATCCCAACTCGACCCTCTCTCCCAAGATACTAATCTACTACATTGGAGAAGCTAGACCTAATCCAATAGAGAGATCATCCTTTCACGGGACACCTCTCACATGATCTCAGCTAGGAAATAATGAATTAGGGTTTAAGGGATGCCTCCTCTAGGGGCTAGGGCCTTGCTTATATAGCCCTCTAGGAAGCACCACAGCCCTCGGATCAAACCGACCTTGATCTACGATTATTATTGATCCTCAAAGGCGGTGGAGGCATGATCCAGGAGGTGGAACCTGATTGGCTCTGCAGGTGGGGCGCTTGCCCCCACCCTTGGGTGGCCGCCCGGCCTTCGGGCCCGTTTCGCTTCCGGTTTGTTTCTAGAGTCTTCTCGTATCTTATAGATTACAGAAAAGTTATGCATGGCCCTGTTGTCTCTATGTAAACTTGACATGTGGGCCTTCCTTGGTTTTTTCAGCGGACACCCTGCAGAAATAGACATTCACCAAAACTCGTAAAATTATGTTAGTAAAATTATGTTAGTAAACTTTTTCATGCTATATTGACGGTTAAAAAATGATACTTATCTACCATCAACAAACCCCCCAAGCTTACCCTTTGCTCGTCCCTGAGCAAAGATAAACTCAGTGATGGATCAAGAGTTGCTACAATGCTTTCACACCTCAAAAGTACACATGCGTTCAAACAAGAACTCTCCTCCTAATTAGAATGAACTATCCTGACTTCAAACTTACCCATATTACCTTTTACCATGGGGCTTGTAGCCATCACTTGGGTCTTGAACAATCGAAAGATAGAACGATCAAGTTAAGCGCTATGTCTCAAGCTCTTTGATCAACCATTATTCCAAAGTTTTGCAGGGTTTTTAAATAAAAGTTAGAGATTCCTATGTATGACCCTTTCACGTCTCTCCTTTATGGTATTTCTGGATCCTCACCAAGGTATTTATGGTGTATGCCTTCTCTCTTCTCTCAAAATATGTGGTATTTTTGGTATAAGGCATTGTAACATTATACCTTCTCTCTCTCACCCTACTTCTAATAGTTCTATCTGGAGCTCATAGGTGGGAGACAAGGTATCCATACTTGCAAACATTTATTGCATAGTCAGACACATGGATCTAGAGGGACAAGCCCGGCCATACAGTCAAATCAAGATGTGCATGTGTGTGATCCTAAATATGGGCTGAGTGGATATGTATATAGTGGTAATGATGGTGGATGTAAGTGGAAATGAAGGTGTAGAGGAAAAAATGGTGAATATCTATTTCTATTTTTGCTCATTGAAAGAAATTTATACCTCTCTTAAACTTTGAAGAACTTGCTGAGAACTTGGGTTGCTGAAAAATCTCTCATAATTGGGACCCTTGTCCTTTTATTCTCTCTTTATTTTTTTTCTTTCTCACTCTCATTTCTTCTTTTTTTAAAGGAACTAAATACGATGGAATAATTCCCATGTATCTAATTGGAAACATAGATAAGAGATAGCAACAGAAATGTTGGAGCTTATAACAAAAGGGGCTAGCAATGGATGAAGGGTTCTGTTCACTCTCAGTACAGGAGCAGAACAACTTGTTGGGTTGTGTCTAATGGAAAATATTTAAATGCATACCTCTAGGGTAGAAGCAGCATAAGTAGGTGTAGTGCACGTGAATCTTGATTTTAACCGCATGACTATTCCACTAGGGTCAACACAGACTGACCACACTCAATGCTTACAAGCGGCTAAGCTAACAAGTGAAAGACTTTCATAATCTAGTAAGCATGTATATATGGCTGTGGTAGGAATTAAACTCTTGTCATATAGGAACTCATCATGTAGGATTTTTAATTTTCAAAGATAAATTCTTCAGAACTCTAGTATCTCTAGGAGCATGATAAACAGCAGCTCAAAACCTTCCCATATCATATCTGCCAACTACCTAGACTTAGATCAAGCATTCGCTACCCATGAGTTTTTGGATCAGAGCAAATCTTAGATCAAAACAGTGATGTCTAAAACGCAGGAGAGTTCGAGGTTAAAAATTAGGTACTTGAAAGGAATTATGGCAGAGAAACTATTTATCATTTCCATGCAAGAGATTATTTGAGATTCTTCTTTTATTAATAACATCTTTAAGAACAAAAACAAGTAAACTAGACACACCCTTTTTATTTTACTTTAGTTATTTTAGACCACTATTATTACTAATTAAGAAAACTTGTAAGGAATAAAGTAAAGCTGAGGAAAGAAAATACTTAGCTGAATACATGGGGGTGCTTTCCCCCAAGCGGATGTTGACATAGTCGTTCAATCTTATGAAGTAGCAGACTGGCAGTGGGGATGTTCTTCCTCCTCTAGTGGAGCATTAATTAATGTTGATGATTGTTGATATAGTGCTCCACCAGTGGATAGAACATCCACTTACTTATTGGCTCTTCTTGGTCTTTCAAACCCTGTGAAACTCAAATAGACAACAAAACTTGTGGAATAGATTAAGCATTAGTGGTTGGCCACTCAAGCCTTAATTGTCCATAGTTTTTAAGATTGTTCTTGATTCTTTTAAGCAGAGTTTCAATAGGATTTTCCTCAAAAACTTTTTATATTTTTATAATGCAGAGAAGTCTAACAAGATGAATGCATATTTATTTTTATTTTATGCCACCACAGTGAATATTCTTATGGGTCCATGCCACAAAATTATTCACATGGGGCTTATAATTTATGATGCAGCAAAGCAAACATATATTTATTTTATTTTCTAATGCAATGCTAATGTAGAAAAGTAAACATGCTAAAAGGAGAATGATTATGCAACTGTTGAAAACTAACTATGTGAAAAGGGAAACTGATGCAATGCTAAAAAAAGTATAAATATGAATAACTACCGATTTTATCTTTCGGCAAGGGTTCAGTGTTTTTAGGTCCCCTAAACAGGACCTCTTACCATGTTCATTCTATAGGTGCACCATCTGGTCCCATAGTAGAGACCTTAATAGCTTGCACCTCTTGAGATGGTGTGACCCATATTCTTTGCTCTTCCAGCAGTTTGAAGTGAAGTACTAGTTGTGAAAACTGGCTGCATCTTACTCATTGTACGTTCAGAACTTCACTTAGAGGATTTGGAAAATCAACTAATTATTCCCCTTCATTGAAGTGTGTCTTGCTTACAAAGACAAGGTAGAGATCAAGTGCATGGGTCCTGTTGGTGGAAAAACACCAACAGAACCATAACCTTATTTATTCTTCTTTAACCTTAGGCACATTGAACATGATGCGATTGGTGTGTGTTGTTCATTTTATGAGTGGCAAGATCGGGAGGATGAGCATGAATGTAGCAATTAAATACTTTTATCAAAAAGAGTGGAATTGCTTAAACAATGAAAGAATTGTCAACTTTATATCAAATATTTTCATGATTAAGACAATCATCTCCTAAAGATGCAACATTCAGCTCATTTAATGATGACTATGAAATTAAGGGAGTGATGTTATAAACAAGCTCAAAAAACAAGACATGTTGAGTTAGTCAAATTGAATCAAGCAAGTTGTAATTCAAACATGTTTCTCCTTTCTTTATGTGCATACTAGAGTCAAGGAAAGCTTTTTAAATATTTACCACTTACCTTAAGATCTTACCTTTGTCAATGGAGCACACTGTGATGAAGAGTAGATGCTTCTAGTGGTCCTTTCCTTCTTCTTGGGGTTTGTCTTGCTCGATTCACCTCTCTCCTTGACTTGTTCATGGTCCTCTAGATTTACACTCCTTCTTTCTCCTTCCTCTTCTCTTTTTTTCATTATGTCCAGACCTTTGGCTCCACTTATTGTTTCTTCTCTGCAAAGGATTAGTGGACGACACATACCCGAAGGAATGTACAAACAATGAAAAGGGTAGTGTTGTTAATAGAGCTAAAGGTCATTTTCTATGCTACAAAAAAGTTGGTTTGAACATTTTAATTAGCATAGAACATTTACTCACCATTGCTTCTTCTCTCAAGGATTGATTTTACTTTGTCTTAAGTTTGATTTGTATTATGCTATCTATGGAAACATTCAAACTTATAGAGAGAAATTAATTATGAGTGGAGGGATTGCAAACCGGTGTGCCAGAGCGACGGGGGCTTGAGAAGAGAAAGAGCATTGCTGGATCATCAATAGAGGAGTCAGCAGCCTTCCTCCCCCAAGCTTGAGCCTTGTTGTGGCTCGTCACTTGAAGCCATGTGTGAGTGTTGAATCATCCCTCAAAGTGTGTTGTAACTCCATGTCCTTAGACACAGTTCATCCTTTATTCTTAAATCTATCGGAGAGGGCTCTTGATTCTAGGTCTGTTAAGCAAAGATCTCTCCTCTGCATTCTGCTTTTCTTTGGATTGTCCAATCCCGGAGATGAGGATATAGACAGTTGCATGATCTTCTTTCGTCAACCATTCTTGATTTTTGTTGAGTCTTTGTTGATGAATTGATGTTCATTGGAGATGTAGACTCGAGTTCTTCCTTGATGGTCTTTGTCTTCTAGCGGCATGGCGAATAGTTGTTCAGTTTATGATACGCCATCCATCTTGATGATCAAGGAAGGAGTTTCCTTAATATTTGTATGCAGGCTTCATGTCCAATGGCTTAGGAACATCGTCTTGCAACCATAGTCATGTCTTTCAAGGCTTGGTCGGTAGTCAACCCTTGATTGGTGATTGGTTGACATAAGGATGCATGCTATCATATCATCCTTGTCCTCGCCGCCGACGTGCAAGATGGTGTCTTCAAGAACAATGAGAGCAGGTCTTTGTAACACCCTAAATTTTGCTTTGTTTTGAAATAGCTAAATATGATTTAATTATGTATGTATGTGTGCATTTCACATATAGGAAATAATAATTTTTGTGAAAATAAAATCAATCATAAGATTAGCAACTTGTTTATGCATACATGCTGCTGTACTTTATTTTATGCAATGTCTGGTTTTATCTAAATGCCAAAAGGATTTAAAAATCCTTTAAAAATGTATTTGGAAAGTCATTTAAAAAAAGGGAAAATCCTTATTCTCTCCCTCCCTCCCTCCATTCGGCCTGTTGGCCCATCCCCTCTCCAAGGCCCGCTCGCCCCCCTTCTTCTCCTTCCAGGCCGAGGCCCAGCCCAGTGCGGGTGCCCCTCCTTCCTCCCCTGCTCCCTCTCTCTTGCTAGGTCGGCCCAATCGGCAGTGGCAACCGCTGCCACTCTTTCCCTTCCTCCCTACCACCGACAGCCGGGGCCCACCTGGCAGCGCCATCCTCCACCACCTCCCTCTTGGACGCCCGCGGTCATGGAGAACCACCGCCCGTGCCCACCTCCTCCTCGCATCGTGGGAGCGTCTCTGCACCCCGCGCCCGGTCTTCAAAAGGGAAGCCCGCACCTGTCACTACTCTCCTGCCGCTTCTCGCTCCGGCTTTCTCCCTTGCTCGCGTGTGCAGAAGCTGCAACCGCCTCGCAAAGCTTCACCGTCCGCCCTCCTTCACCGTTCGTCATCTCCGTGCCTCCGATGACCAAATCGAGGCCCTTGGTAAGCTCGCCTCTCTCTCCTCTTTCTCCCCGTCCATCTCAAATGTAGAATGGTGGCCGCTAGGGCTCTTTTTGAGTGCGCAGCCGTGTTGTTCTCTGCTGACCATGGCGCTGCCCTGAGCCACCGCGCCGGCCGTGTTCCCCGACCGCACTAAAGGCCCAGGCGAGTTCGCATTTGTCTCCTCTCTCTCCCGGTGTTCTCTGTTCAGCGAACCGCGCCCCATAGGGCTCGATTGGGCAACTCCAGCGAGCCCTCCGCCGTGGCAATGGCGGCGCCGCCGTGTACTCCCCCAATTCCGGTGGCTCGCCCTTCTCTTCCCTCCCCCATCTAATCTCAGCCGCCCATCGCACGATCAAGGGCCAGAAATGGCTAATACCTCTTCGCAGGCAAACTTGCTATAGAGACCCCCAAGAATCTATAAATCGAACCCGCAGTCCTCAGTTCAAATGAATTTCCTGATTTTTTATTTATTTTCATTCCGAAAATGCTTTCAATTTATTTACAATTTTGCCATTACAGTAAAACGCTTGTAAAATCATCGTTTTAGCTCCGATTTGCGTTAGGTTCATAATTTTATAATCTACATGTTAGTGCTACTATTAGACCTGTTATCAACACTTGGATTTCGTGGTTAAGTCTAGTTTGTTAGCTAGCTTTTGGAACCTGAAATAGTTCGGATCTTTTGCGTTGTAGCTCTGTTTTTCGTGCACTTCGTGTCATTATGATCATAGCGAGACGTAGAATATTTTCATAGACTTTTTATCTTGCTTTTATACTGCTAGTGTACTGTTCTAATTATAGGTTTGTTTGCTATGCATGAATGCTCCTGAAATGTGTATGTTGCCGTGTTGGTCGAGTTCAGATGGTGAGGAGTACGTTGGGAACTAGGAGAACTTCGAAGACCAGCAGGACCAGCAGGAGTGCGCAAACCAAGGCAAGTATAGCATGGGCCTACCTTAATTCCAATTCATTATATAATCTACTCATTATGCATGTGTCTAATAATTCTCGACTATAAGGACATCCAAGCCATTGATGACTTATACCTTGATGCCTATGGTTTTTATTACATATGGGTAGAATGCTAGTGCTCTATTCAAACAAGATCAATACTATGATTAATGGAACAAATGGATAAACATGATGGTAATAATTGAAATATAGGGTGATGGCGCAAATGATGTCGATCATGTTGCCCTAAACTCTCCATAAGGACTTATCTGTAGGGCAAAAGCTGGGACATACAGTGCAACCGTGAGAGTTATATGGCTCTGACTTTAGCTCAGTAATAGGATCTTTTCTAGCTTGTTAGAGGTTACCCGAAAGGGCGCAAGAGGGGCTTGCCACTTTGGGTATAGAACTGCCTCTGTTCTGGTGTGTATAGCCTGCAGGAATTGTGCCACAGAAAGGGGGGTTCTCTATATCTGCCTGCCGAGGAAACCTCGTGGCCCTAACTTGTTAGACAAGACCTATGGAAGGCTTCATAGTGTACCCTGCCCGCTCACCTTGGAAGTGTTATGGGAGTAATTAACCCGGTCATATGGGCAACACGACTCACGGGTAAAGATGCACAACCTCTGTAGAGTGTTAAAACTGTTATAACAGTCGTGCTCACGGTCATGAGCGGCCTGGAAAACTCACAGAGTAAATGGTTACTTATGAAGTTGTTGTTCATGGTGAACTATGATGGCATTATGATGATGATGATGATGATGATGACGATATAATGTTGATCAATGACTCTATTTAATTCTAGTATATGATCATGTGGGTTAATTTGGGAGCCTAAGCATAAGTTGATGTTAACCAATGATAAAATGCTGACTTACTAAAATGCTAAATGCAGTAAACCGTGTCTGCCTTTTGAGCCTCATGAATCCCCATGTTATGCTTGTAGAGTACGAAATGTACTCACGCTTGTTTATTTTCAATACTTTGGAAAAATCCCGGATGGGTACCAGATTGCCAGAGATTAGAGCAGATAGGCTTGTGATCAACCAGTCAGTTGTCCCTATGGAGTGGAGTCTTCACCTAAAGACCGGAGTTGTCTTTCCGTTGTTTGATTTATAAGGTTATATCTTTTATAATAAGTATGTTATATATTGAGCATTGTCTTTTGATATTACCCTTATTTGTTGCTATATGTGAGATTTGACTTCCTGGGCTCATATATGGTGTGTATCTGGTTTTGTTCTTAAAATCGGGTGTTACAAAGTGGTATCAAAGCAATGCTGACTGTAAGACGCAAGCCTAGTTAGAAATTGGTCGTCTTAAGGTTTGAGAATTATGCTATAACCACCTTGTTCTATAAACCTTGACATTTTCGTCTCTACTATGTCTTTACCTTTGACATTCCTCTCCTCCTTGATGCTTGTTTTAAAGCCTTCGTTCCCATCTTCACTCCTTGTTTTGATATGCTTTTAGAATCTTCTCTTACCACCTTCTTGCGTAATATGAAGTTAAGATCTAGGATTTTTACCTTTAATATAATGATTATGATAGTATCGCAAGTCGAGTTTATGTGGCCTGTGAACCTTTAGTGTATGGTTGGTTTGTCTTAGTGTTTATGTTTGAGTAGCATCTTTGTAATGAGTGCAATGATCTGGTGGTTTTGTCCACCATTTCATTAGTTTATAGGCCTAAGGCATAAGGATTAATGAAGTAAATAGGCAGGTTTTGGTTTTCTCCTGTTTTATCAATCATGTTTTCCCGAGCAGTCTGTGTTCATCATGATATATCTCCAGATCTAGACATCCAAAAGTTATGAAACTTTTATGGATAAAAGTAGACTCTTTTATGTTTCATCTGCCACTGGAATCACTTCTATAGCTATTTTGGTTTCGGAGTTATGAAAATCACAAGAGAATATAGCTGTGCTATCTGAAACCTGGAGTAGTTTTTGTGGTGCATAATTTTCGACCAAATTATGTTTGGAATCAGGAAAAGTGTTATATACAAACGTTGTAGAGGATTTCAACAACTTTCCAACAATATAAACTACAACTTCATTGGATTAACAGAATAGGAGTTACAACTATTTACCTGCGCTGCTATTTTTCTACTCATGAGGAATTTCAGACTTCTTGTCTTTACTTATGCACATGAGTTTCCATGGGATATTAGAAGGTCATTATGATGGTTAACTCACTAGGAAGAAGATGCAAGCTACCCTTTGTTGTTCCCCTAGTTGATCTCTCTTAAGGGGGGTAGCCGAGTGAAGAAGTAACAAGATGAAGGTTTCTTACATTCAAGTACTCCACCTGGAAGAATTAGTTATCCCTATGGTTGAGAAGTCACCAACAAAGCACAGTTGGGTGTTTGAACTTCAACATACCCAAGACAAGTCAACAACAATGACAAGGCAAGGAGATATGGTTCATCTATGGTTGGTTCTATGGAGACTCGGAAAACTCGTTGCGACATCAAATATGGCAAGAAATTTTTGATTCAAGGAAGATCTCTCCTTGGATAAGTTATCTCAAATGGTGGAATTATGGGGAACTTAAGAAAGCTAATGATGTGTTGAGTTGGAACCCACCAAAGGATGTGAGTGAGATTCAAAGTTTTCCTATGAATAGAAGATATCGTCAGAGGTTCATTGGAGGCATTATAATCTTGGATATAAGGGTGACATCTACAAGGATCGTAAGAATCTAAAGGATATCTTCACTAAGTTGGTTTTGATCTTATGAAATCATCGATGAATTAGAGCAATCAATGATTATGGCATGGAAGTGTGTTAATACCCGGATAAGCAAAAGTTGTTGCCGATGCTCCTAGCATAAAGAGTGTGCTAGGGAGGTTCGGTCGACACCAAGGTTGAGTTGTGTGAGAAACTTGAGTGATGTCACCTATGCTACAAAGTGCACCCTGCCTGCTCACCTTGGAAGTGTTATGGGAGTAATTAACCCGGTCATATGGGCAACACGACTCATGGGTAAAGATGCACAACCTCTGCAGAGTGTTAAAACTATTATAACAGTCGTGCTCATGGTCACGAGTGGCCCGAAAAACTCATAGAGTAAATGATTACTTATGATATTGTTGTTCATGGTGAACTATGATGGTATTATGATGATGATGACGATGATGACGATATAATGTTGATCAATGACTCTATTTAATTCTAGTATATGATCATGTGGGTTAATTTGGGAGCCTAAGCATAAGTTGATGTTAACTAATGATAAAATGCTAACTTACTAAAATGCTAAATGCAGTAAACCGTGTCTGCCTTTTGAGCCTCATGAATCCCCATGTTATGCTTGTGGAGTACAAAATGTACTCACGCTTGTTTATTTTCAATACTTTGGAAAAATCTCGGATGGGTACCAGATTGCTAGAGATTAGAGCAGATAGGCTTGTGATCAACCAGTCAGTTATCCCTATGGAGTGGAGTCTTCACCTAAAGACCGGAGTTGTCTTTCCGTTGTTTGATTTATAAGGTTATATCTTTTATAATAAGTACGTTATATATTGAGCATTGTCTTTTGATATTACCCTTATTTATTGCTATATGTGAGATTTGACTTCCTGGGCTCACATATGGTGTGTATCTAGTTTTGTTCTTAAAACCGGGTGTTACAGTCTTTGGTTGGCTAAAATGAGGTCTCCTAGCTCCTCATCGGCATCCTAGCTCGAGTTTTGGGCTTAATGCTATGATGTCTTCAAGGTTGCTCTTAGCTTGTCGCCTTGTTCATCCACTTCTTTTGAGTGAGTTCAAGATGTTGTTCCTTCTTGTGGCACTCTTCTCTCCTTCTTTGTTCTATCACTGAAGTGGTGGTTTGGCAGGTTCATGACAAACCATGAACCGACAAATCATAGATTCTATCCTACAAAATGTTAGTGGACACATACCCGAAGGATTGCAACAATTCAAACTATGGGATATTATCCACTATCTATTTGAATTTCTTCTATGCTAACAAAGAGATGGTTTTCGAGTTACTTTAGCATAGGATTTATTTATCATGTTTTCTAACAACTTTTTTTTGGCACTTTAACATGGTTCAAGGCAAAGGTAACTTGCAACAAAAGACAATGTGAATGATATTTGATACTTACAATTCTTCCTTGGATGATGAATGAGTTGTGTCTTTTGTGCGAAGTTGTTGGAGTTCATCATATGCCTTGCTTCATCTCTGAAGTGAGTTCATCTCTTGACTTACCCGAATTGGATTTGTGAGTATTCTGCATGAGTTAGTCCGACAAAATAACCATTGTCTACACTAGCAATTTTTAGTTCAATAACCAAACTAGACTCCATGTCTTAATTGGGTTAAGGAAGGTTGTTTAACCTAAGCACCATGCTTAATTTAAAAAGCCTTTGGAAGCATGTCAACAGTACTTCCAAACCAAAGCATACTATGGTAGATAAAGGTAGCATGAAAGCACTATAGAGATTCACTCAATTAGAGATGAAAGAGTGTGATCATGGTGAGGATTTTTTTATAAAGATGCAGGCAACATGGATGTATGCAAGAAACTAAACATGCAGTAGATTTGATATAAAAAAATAAACTAAATGGAGTGGATGCATGGATTATAGAAAGTAAACATGCAGTGAGATGCAACAATTAAAAAGATAACTACCCATTAATTTTAAAGTCCATGAGCAAGACTATCTCACCTTTATTGATCATACTTACCATGACTCACAAGATGGTTGTGAGTGGTGCAACTTCTAATTTTGTCACTTGAGATGTGAGTTGAGTTCTTGTAACGACGACCTTTTCTCCAATCTACATATGGTTAGAATAATATATATGTATACACAAACCTGTGAGATGGCAAAATCCCAGTGTTATTGAATGTTGAATGTTGAGGCACCCTGGGTTCTTCAATGTCTTGTGGAAGCTTGTCGGAAGGTTGAAACGACATCTTTTGTCCTGTCTATTCCACACTCAACGGAACAAGGGTAATCCTACTAAAGCTAGTGATACACTAACTTACAAGACATCAAGATCATTGTCAAAATCTTTATGCCAATTTCTTCCCCGGCAATGGCACCAAAAATGCTTGTTGGTATAAATTAAGTGCAACTAAAATATGAAGGATTCTGCAAGCGCACAGAATATACCATTGTAGCATTTTACCAAGAGTATTCCAAGTATCGTTATTCATATTTTACCACAGGGAAGCAAGGGTTAAAGAATCTGATAATTTACCATCATGTATCTACTAACTTAGTAAACCAACTAGACTATAGTAGGGGTAAATGATACATGAATGATAGGATTTATGCAATATGACACACATGGGATAGGTCACTAAAGATACACAACTAGTTAACTTGGGAGGTCAACTGGTGAGGTAGATTCCTATGATAATCTTATCACATGGTAAAGGTATACCCAACTATGCTAAGACTTACCATACTCTTGTGCACTTTGGGACGCCACTAGACAGGAGAAAGTACCACAAAGGATACCTCTACTAACGTGACTACAGTGCTACAATTTAAGAACCTGCTCGATTCAATATGGACGGGGCTGTCACCTCCCGTAGCTACCATACAACCAGGGAATAGGGTGTACTCATAGGCAGAGCATCGTGTAAACACCACTCTTACACGAGGCTCAGCTACTTATCCCAACCGGTAAAGCCTAGTCTAAGCGCTCTATGAACTAGCACACAAAAGCAATGATAAACTCAACTAGAAAGATATATTCAAAGTAAGCATATGCATGTAAATAAGAGAATAAGTATAAGTCTTACATAATGTTAAAGTGAAGATACAAGGCTTTACCAAGCCTCCATGACTAGATATGGAACCTTGAGCAGGATCCCAACTCAACCCTCTCTCCCAAGATACTAATCTACTACATTGGAGAAGCTAGACCTAATCCCCTAGAGAGATCATCCTTTCATGGGACACCTCTCACATGATCTCGGCTAGGAAATAACGAATTAGGGTTTAAGGGATGCCTCCTCAAGGGGCCAGGGGCCTTGCTTATATAGCCCTCTAGGAAGCACCACAACCCTCGGATCAAACCGACCTTGATCTACGATTATTATTGATCCTCAAAGGCGGTGGAGGCATGATCCAGGAGGTGGAGCCTGATTGGCTTTGTAGGTGGGGCGCCCGCCCCCACCCTTGGGCGGCCACCTAGCCTTTGAGCCCATTTCACCTCCAGTTTGTTTCTAGAGTCTTCTCGTATCTTCTAGATTACAAAAAAGTTATGCATGGCCCTGTTGTCTCTATATAAACCTGACATGTGGGCCTTCCTTGGTTCTTTTTAGCTGACACCCTACAGAAACAGACATTCATTAAAACTCATAGAATTATGTCAGTAAACCCCCTATATCTAAGTGGTAATTATTGTTTTGTCCCTTTTCATGCTATGTTGATGGTTAAAAAATGATACTTATCTACCATCAACATTGGCTGAGTCTTGTCTCTAGCTCCTTTTGGGGTCACGAGGACATGACCCCATCTTTCCCTGGTGCCCTTTTCCACCCCAAGAGGTTGTGTTGCCTTGTTACATGTAGGTTTGGTTTCGTCCCATGCAGGGAGATGCATGTCCACCGTAACCACATGGTCAGAGCGGTGCGTCTCGTCGGGGTCTATGTGTAATTCGAGCGAGACCTGATATCCTCCCCAATCGACATGGAGTTTGGCTGTCCCTCATGTGAGATGTCCCATAAATCATCGACCATCAATCCCATCAGTCCCTAACTGCCTCCGCAGCAGCCAGAGGGCAAGATGCCTCCCCCAGAGAGGATCAACCTAGGAGACTTAAAAATGGATGACTTGAACGCAAGGAGAGACAGTCATGTGGCTTTGCACCACCGATTAGAGCCACAAGGGCCCATATCCTCCCTGCCCCTATCCCTTTTGTGGCCTCGAGCCCTTCTAAGGACCAGCCCAAGAGTGGGTTTCTGTAACACCCTAAAATTTGCTTTGTTTTAAAATAGCTAAATATGATTTAATTATGTATGTATGTGTGCATTTCACGTATAGGAAATAATAATTTTTGTGAAAATAAAATCAATCATAAAATTAGCAACTTGCTTATGCACTCATGCTACTGCACTTTAATTTATGTGATGACTAGTTTGAACCAAAAGCCAATGGGATTCAAAAATCTTATGGAAATGTATTTGGAAAATCTTTACAGAAAAAAGAAAAGAGAAAATCTTTACATCTCCCTCCCTTCCTTGCTTTTGGACCACTGGCCATTTTCCTTTCATAGCCCACTCGATCTCCCCCTCCACTCCTTCTTGGGCCGGCCCATCTCGGCCGCAATAGTTACCGCCACGCCCTTCCTTCCTTTGAGCCGCTGACTGCTCGGGCCTGCTTGTCGGCGCCCTCTTCTTCACCCTCCTTCCTCCGATTTGAATGTAGTCAAGCTGCAACCGCCGCCGCGCCCACATCTTGCTTTGTGGGAGCATCCTCCGCCTCCCTGGCCACTACAAAGGAGTCTAAAACCATCACACCCCTCTCCACATCATTTCCCTTCCATTTCCCCCTCTCTCGTGCGTGAAAAAGGAGCTATAGTGACCACCAGACTTCACCAAGCTCGCGAGCCGCCATTGTTCGTTGTTCATCGTCTCTATTTCGTCCTCGCTCTAATTGAAGCGGTGGTGAGCTTTGCTTTGACCTCCTCTTCCTTTCTATGCTCTCAATTTCTCAAATTGTGGACATTTGTGGCATGTCCCCACTCGCTCCGACGATCTTCTCGTCGCCGTACATGGCGGGTGCCACTCGGGTTCTTCCCCGGAGATCGCCTTGTTCCCCTCTCTCTCGGTGCCTTCAATTTGGTGAGCCGTGGCCGCTAGGGCCGTATTCCAGAGCACTAGCAAGCCTCCCGCCATCGGCCGCGTTTTGTCCTAGTTTGAGCTCGCCGTCTCCTCCGCATCGTTCCAGTGTCCTCAGTGGTCAAAATCATGGCCCGTAGGGCCCTAACCAGTCACGCTGGCGACCTCCTCGCCGCCGTCCATGGTGCGCTGCCGCGACTACCACTATTCCCGGCCGACGCCTCCCTCGCCTTTCCTCCCCCATCAAATCTGAGCTGTCCATCTCGAATCAGACGGCCCAGGATCGCCCATACCCCTTTGCAGGTCATTTTGCTAAAGAGTCCCTTAGTTTTTGGCAAATCTAACCTGCAGTCCTCGGCCTGATGGATTTTGCCAATTTTTTATTTATTTAAAATCCAAGAATAGTTTAGTTTAATTACAGAATTGCCACTGTGTTAAATTGCTTATAAAATCGACGTTTTAGCACCGATTTGACCCGTTCAACTTGCGTTAGTTTTGTAATTTCATAATCTACGTGATGATGCTACTGTTAAACCTGTTAGAAACTTTTAAATTTCTTGATTAGGTTAAGTTAATTAACTCTCTATAGGAATCTTGTTTAATTCGTAACTTTCACGTTATAGCTCCGAATTTCATGAACTTCGCGTCGTTGTGATCGCAGCGAGATGTTGAATATTTTCATAAACTTTTTATCTTGTTTTTATGCTGCTGGTGTACTGTTCTAATTATAGGTTTGTTTGCTATGCATGATTCTCCTGAAATGTGTATGTTGCCATGTTGGTGGAGTTCAGACGGTGAGGAGTACGTTGGGAACCAGGAGTACTTCGAAGACCAGCAGGACCAGCAGGATTTTGTGAACCAAGGCAAGTATAGCATGGGCTTACCTTGATGTCCTATTCATTATATAATCTACTCATTATGCATGTGTCTAATATTGCTTGACTATAAGGACATCCTAGCCATTGATGACTTGTACCTTGATTCCTATGGGTTTTATTGCACATGGGTAGAATGCTAGTGCTCTAACTAAACATGATCTACACTCTGACTAATGGAACCAATGGATAAACATGATGGCAACAATTGAACTATAGGGTGAAGGTGTAAATGATGTTGATCATATTGCCCTAAACCCTCCGTAAGGACTTATCTATCAACAAAAGCTAGGATTGATAGTGCAACCGTGAGAGTCACATGGCTCTAGCTTTAGCTCAATAATAGGATCTTCTCTAGCTTGTTAGAGGTTACCCGAAAGGGCGCAAGAGGGGCT
The DNA here is from genome assembly GCA_020631735.1 of Saccharum officinarum. Lineage (NCBI taxonomy): Eukaryota > Viridiplantae > Streptophyta > Magnoliopsida > Poales > Poaceae > Saccharum > Saccharum officinarum. The sequence goes on along the minus strand of CM036171.1, from coordinate 88,812,117 downwards.
TGCCACTTTGGATATAGGATTGCCCCTGTTCTTATGTGTATAGTGGAGAAGGATTTGTGCCACAAAAAGGAGGTTCCTACATCTGCTTGCCGAGGAAACCTCACGGCCATAACATGTTAGAGAGACCTATGGAAGGCTTTATAGTGTACCCTGCCTGCTCACCTTGGGAGTGTTAGGGGGTCGATGGGCCCTAGGCATTTGGGCAACACAACTCACGGGTAAAGATGCACAACCTCTGCAGAGTGTTAAAACTGTTACAACAGTCGTACTCACGGTCATGATCGGCCTGGAAAACTCACAGAATAAATGGTTACCTGTTATGATGTTAATTTATGATGATGATGATGGTGATGTTACAATAATGTTCAATGATTCTATTTGATTCTAGTATTTGATCATGTGGGATAATTTGGGAGCTTAAGCATAACTTGATGTGAACCAATGATAAAATGTTGACTTACTAAAATGTTAAATGCAATAAACCATGTCTACCTTTTGAGCCTCATGAATCCCCATGTTATGCTTGTGGAGTACGAAATGTACTCACGCTTGTTCATTTTTCAATCTTTTGGATAAAAATCCTGGATGGGTAACAGATGGCAGTTGGTATGAGGATTACCCAGAAGATTTTTAGGTTTGAGTCAACCAGTTGACTGTCCCTGTGTTGGAGCTACCACGTTCGAGAATTATCTTTTATTTTCCGCTTGTGTTGTACATAACTAAGTGATGTATTAAACGTGTGTTGACGGTAGTTAACTATCATTTTTAACCATCAACTTACTTAAAAGAATGTTATAAAGTCAATTACCAGCATAGACTAGGTGTTTAACTGATAGAATTTCACAAGTTTTGGTGAATATCTATTTCTGCAGGGTGTCAGCTGAAAATAACCAAAGATGACCCTCATGTCGGGTTTACATAGAGAGAAAGGATCACATATGGAAAACGTATACTCTAGAAGGTTTGAGAAGCCAAACCCTGGGAGGTGGGACCCACCTGTCACTATGACAGGGGTGGGTGCCCAGCCCCAGAGGCGGTCGCCTAGCCTTGAGAGCCAATCACCTTCCACCTCACGGATCCTGCCTCCACCGCCTTTGAGGATGAATAAAAATCATTGATCAAGGTCGGTTTGATCCAAGAGCTGTGGTGCTTCCTAGAGGGCTATACAAGCAAGGCCCCTGGCCCCTAGAGGAGAGAGTTCAGAAACCCTAATTCATATTTTCCAAAGAGAATTCTCCTGAGAAGGGTCCCTTGAATGGATTTGTCTCTAGAGCACATACAAGAGAGTTTAGCTTTGTAGTCTCTATGTGAGATTAAAGTCATTCTTCTAGATTGAGAGAGTTAGAGTGGAGGTAGAAGATTGGAGGAAGCTCGACCTGTCGGTGTCTCCTCTCCAAGTTTGTATCTACGGGGTCAAGTCTCCTAACCCGAGGCTTGGTTCTAGGATTCTTTGGCAATTCAACTTCTAATACTAAGTAAGTACGTTGTTATTATTGTTCTTTGGTTTACGGGTTTACTTTATTCGCTTTGCGTAGGGAATAGAGTAATCATTCGTAGCGTAAGCATGGTGCTTGGGCTAGGAATACTCGTATTTATCCCCTATCTGGCCAGATTAGTGAGTAGTAGCGTGGGACGTGATAATCCCATTGTTACCTTTAGAGTCTCCTCCCATCAGAAGGTTTGGTAGGATTAAGTACCCTGGTTAAGCATCCTCTGTGGTGTCTCTTTTCCATCGGTATTTCCCCTAAGATCAATAGTATCATATCTTGCCATAGGTTGGAACCAGACTGTCGTCGTAGTTCTCTCTAATCGCTTATATCTTCACCACCTTGTAGTGCGGCCCAGGGGTTAAGTAAAGACTAGGTTAGTCATCGCACGCTTTCTCCTTGAAGATAAAACAAATACGATACTCTGGACTTATCTCCTGGGTGAAGTGCTCACCAATATCCGTGCGCTTGCGGATTATTTTTCTTGAATTCTTTCGTGTGCGTATCTAATATCAACAAGCATTTCTGGCGCCGTTGCCAGAGAGAAAGACGTCAGCTGAGTTAACCTTAAGTCTTGCTTTACCTTGTACCTATACTTTTATCTTTTCCTTTTTATTTCTTACCTTATTCTTCTTGCCTTTTTCTATCCTTATGGATAACATAAATTCAATTCCTATCTTTCAATTTTCTGCACCCATAGAGACTAGCCTAGTGCCATGGGAGTCATCATAACCTATCCAAACCCCTAACTATAGGCTGAGTCCGTGGTTGATTGCAATGGTCCAAAGCCTATCCTTTTCAGGAGGAGTAGACGAAAACCCTTACCTTCATATTAGAGATTTTGAGCAAACATGTGACTGTCTTCGCATAGAGGGCATGTCTGATCAAACTTTACGTTGGAAGCTATTTCCTTTCTCTTTAAAGGAAAAAGCTAGACAATGGTATGATAAAGCCATAGGTAAGAACAAGGAGATTGGGGATCCTTACGTTCTAATTTTTGCCTAGATTTTTACCCTATCTCCCAAATCGTTGACCTTAGAGTCAAGGTTTTGACTTTTAAGCAAGAACCTAGTGAATCTTTGGCCTCATCCTGGAATCGTTTCACTACTCTTTTAGCATATGGCCCGGATCTTAGTTTACAAGACCCTATTCTTCTTCAACATTTTTATAAAGGTCTTCATAAAAACAGTAAGCAATTGCTCGATACTACTTCTGGAGGATCATTCTTGCATGTTTAGTCAGAAAAAGCAAGATTAATCTTAGATCAAATCCTATCCTCTGAATTAGATAATCTCCTAGAAGAAGAACCTCAAGTGGCTAAAGCAAATTCTTTACCAGATATACCATCTACTTCAGCTATTCCAAGTTCTGAGCAAGAAGAAGAAGAAATTCCGTTTCCTAATTTTATGCTTGATATCGAACCCGATCTTTTTTCGATTTTGCAAATGTTATGAATTATTATTCTATAAAGAAACCACAGAATCATCATAATCACCTTAAAGAATCTTTGAATCCTTCTGAGGATATTTCTTATAGGAGCACTTCAGCAGAGTTAGTGTCGGTCATAAGCAGTGAATGGTTAGAGGAATCAGAGCTTTCCTCTGATGTGATCCGTTGGATTCACCCTCTCTTCCAATACGGTGCTCATTTAATTCTGATCACATGGATGCTCTCTATAATCTAGTTGTGGGCATTAATATCATGTCTATTTCACTTGCACAACATTTAATGAGGCACATGACATTAACCCCAACTACAAAATTGATGAAGAGTCTTTTAGGACATATTGTCCCTAGTCTAGGAATTTTACATATCCAACCAATCTAGGTAGAAGGAACCTTGGTTCATTTGAGCTTTTATGTCTTCCCCATATGGGACTTTGACCTGTTGATAGGACAACCTTTCAGAAGACTCCTTTATGAAGGACAAACAGGGAAAATAAATATTTGTTTTGGAAAGAAACTTCAATTCCCAATGTCCATATCTCATTCTCTAAGTACTAGGACCGAATCTTATCCAGAATCTGACCCGCTGGAGGAATTTAAGGCTGCTTCTCTAGAGTTCTTAGTTGACTTAGGTCTAGAGGATGATGTTCAATTCTTCATAGAAGAAGAGGCTAATTACTCTAAGCCTGAACCTTTAGATGAGTTTGCAGAGCCACCTAGACCTCCTATAGAACATAAACTTTTACCAACCGATCTTAAATATGCTTTTCTAAATGATGATCCAGAGTTTCCTGTGATCATAAGTGATAAACTCACTCCAGAACAAACTTTTTTCTTAATGGCTGTCTTAGAGAAACATCGATCAGCTTTTGGCTACTCACTCCAAGATCTTAAAGGAATTAGTCCTGCCCTTTGCACCCATCGCATTCCCACAGATCCTACTGTTCCACCTTCTAGAGAGCCACAACGTAGACTCAACAATGCGATGAGGGAGGTTGTTAAAAAAGAAGTTTTGAAACTTTTGCACACCAGGATTATTTATCCCGTGCCACACAGTGAGTGGGTAAGCCCTATCCAAGTTGTGCCTAAAAAGGGAGGCATGACTGTTGTTAAAAATGAGAAGAATGAGTTGATCCCTCAACGTACCGTCACAGGATGGCAGATGTGCATAGACTATAGAAAGCTTAATAAAGCTACTAAGAAGGATCACTTTCCGTTTCCTTTTATTGATGATATGTTAGAACGGTTAGCCAATCATTCTTTCTTTTATTTCCTTGATGGATATTCTGGGTATCACCAAATCCCTATCCATCCTGATGATCAAAGCAAAACTACCTTTACATGCCCCTATGGAACTTATGCTTATCGTAGAATGTCTTTTGGGTTATGTAATGCCCTGGCTTCTTTTCAAAGATGTATGATGTCTATATTTTCTAAAATGATTGAAGAGATTATGGAAGTTTTCATGGATGACTTTTCTGTTTATGGAAAAACTTTTGATGATTGTCTTGAAAACTTAGAGTTTTGCAAAGATGTGAAGAAAAGCACTTAATCCTCAATTGGGAGAAATACCATTTTATGGTTAGAGAAGGAATAGTGCTAGGACACTTAGTGTCTGAAAGAGGTATAGAGGTAGATAGGGCTAAAATTGAAGTAATTGAACAGCTACCTCCGCCTGTGAATGTAAAAGGAATTAGAAGTTTCTTGGCCATGCTGGATTTTATCGTAGATTTATAAAAGATTTCTCATTTATTGCTAGACCTCTTACTCGTTTGCTAGCCAAGGATGTTCCTTTTGAATTTGATGATGAATGTTTTAAAGAAAGCACTCATCTTAGCACCAATCATTCAACCCCCTAATTGGTCTTTACATTTTGAAATTATGTGTGATGCAAGTGATTATGCTGCGGGGGCAGTTTTAGAACAAACTAAAGATAAAAAGCATCATGCAATAGCCTATGCTAGCAAAACTTTAACAGGACCTCAACTTAATTATGCAACTATTAAAAAAGAGCTCCTTGCTGTTGTTTTTGCTATCGATAAGTTTAGATCTTACTTAGTGGGAGCTAAAGTAATTATTTATTATGATCATGCTGCTCTAAAATATTTACTCACTAAGAAAGATGCTAAACCATGTTTAATACGATGGATTTTGTTACTCCAAGAATTTGACTTAGAAATAAAAGATAAAAAGGGAGTAGAAAATTATGTTGCCGATCACTTGTCTAGAATGCAGTTTGAGAATTCACAGGAAATGCCCATCGACGATTCACTCTAGGACGACATGCTCTACAGGATCAATAGATCTGACCCCTGGTATGCAGGTATTGTTAATTTTATGGTTTCAGGATATGTACCACCAGGAGCAAACAAAAGGAAACTCGTCTAGGAAAGTCGTACTCACATATGGGATGAACCGTACCTCTTCTGAGTCTGCTCAGATGGCCTACTCAGGAGATGTGTACCTATTGAGGAAGGAATAAAAATTATTGAGAGATGCCATTCATCACCATATGGAGGACATTATGGGGCATTCCACACATATGCAAAGATCTAGCAATGCGGATTCTTTTGGCCAACAATGTATGAAGACACAAGAGAATTCATCCGAAGATGTGGACCATGTCAAAGGCACGACAATATCAATACAAGAGATGCCATGCCACTCATCAACAACATTCAGATTGAACTCTTTGATGTCTGGGGAATCGACTATATGGGACCATTCCCACCATCGAGGAAATGCGAGTACATTTTGGTGGCAGTAGATTATATCTCCAAATGGGTTGAAGCCCTGCCATGCAAGAAGGCTGATAACATAAATTCCAAGAAGATGTTTGAAGAGATAATATTTCCCAGATTTGGAGTCCCGAGGATAGTGATAAGTGACGGAGGATCACACTTCATCGACAAGTGCTTTGAGAACTACTTGTCTAAGCATGGAATACGTCACAATGTCGCTACCCCCTATCATCCTCAGACAAGCGGGCAAGAAGAAACATCAAATAAGCAAATCAAGAATATTCTGTAGAAGACAGTAAATGAGATGGGTACTAGATGGAAGGACAAGCTTCCTGAAAGCACTCTGGGCAGATCGAACAACATACAAGCCACCTTTTAGGATGTCTCCTTATCAGTTGGTGTATGGGAAGACTTGCCACCTACCAGTTGAGTTAGAATTTAAAGCTCAATGGGCTATCAAGAAATGGAACATAGACCTTGATGCTGCCAGAATAAGGAGGAAAATGCAACTCTCAAAGTTAAACAAATGGAGAGAAAGAGCATATCACAATTCAAAGATTTATAAAGAGAGAGTTAAGAGATGGCATGACAAGAGAATTAAGAAGAAGGAGTTTGCCCCAGGAGATAAGGTATTACTTTTTAATTCCAGGGTGAAACTTTTCGGACATGGAAAGCTACAAAGTAAGTGGGAAGGACCATTTAAAGTGGTAAATGCATCATCACATGGCGTGGTCACGCTTCAAAATGACGAAGGTACGTTATTCAAGGTAAATGGTCAACGCCTTAAATTATTTTTAGAGCCCAATAAAGAATTAAAAGAATTAGATGTTATTAATTTCTTTATTACTTAAGTATTGTTGGGCCTGACATTTTTAGTTTTCATTTTTTAGGGTCCAACATATTTTTTGAAATAACAAAAATATTTAGAAAATTCTACAAAAAAGTGAACCGGAGCCGGGCTTGTAGGCTGGGCGCCCGCCCCTAGGGCTGGGCGGCCGCCCCACCCCCTGCGCCGTTTCATCGCCGCCTTTTGCCTTAGCAATTCTTCTACATTCTTCTTTTAGAAAAAGTTTATACCTAGTTTATTCAGGCGTTTTTTATCATGAGATACCGTTTAGATGCCGTTTTGATCCTCTGAACCCTCTTATATAAACGCCCAGTGATGTCAGCCATCCTCATTCCATCATATTATTCCTTTTAGAAGTTTGCTAGCTCTCTCAAGCTCCAATGGCCAACCATGGCAAAAGGATCATCCCCTATGGTCTCAACCAAAATTCCATCCCCAAGGAAGATCCAAATTGCAAAGCTCTTATCCCAGTTAGCAATGCTCAACCCCTCGCTGCCATTCCACCAAGACCTCATAGCTATAGCCAATCTTACTTCGCTCAGCCAGTTCTCACAGCACCTCTGCAGCCCCTCTTGTTAGAAGATAAACTGTCAAAGAGGCTTGTCGTCAAGCTACCTACTCGAACCAAGCTTTTGTCGCCGAAGCACAATGAGACGCTTGTTGGTGTAAAGACCAACAAGAAAGGAGAGATCATCTACACCAAGTACAGCACTGGGGAACGCACCTACTTCGAAGGAGTTCACGCTCATCCAAGCAAAGTCAAATTCCTTCCACCCAAAGAAGCTCCTAAGCACGCCCTAGCTAAGGCTGAAGCTCCGTGCAAGCATCGCAAGACTCTATCTGATTTAGAAAAGTTGATAGAGGCTCAGCAAGCTACTATCTCCTCTATAGAATCCACTCTACGCCTTCATCGTACGCACGAGAAAGTAGAAGACATAGAGAAGGACAATAAGGAACTAGAAAAGCACGTAAGTGCTTTAGAGCCTCCTAAGCTAAAGAAGTAGATTGAGTCCGTCTAGCAGTTGATAAGGCACTTTTGAGATTAGCTGCGAGATTGCTTAAATTCTTTTGTTTAGATTAATTCTTTTATTCAGAATTCTTTTTATTGTAAGTAAAGTGTCTTACATGATACTGAATAAAGAGTTGGTTTCTTATTATTATTATTGGATATATTTTGCTTGTGCTTTTGTCTCCACCATGCTTTGTATAAAGGAAAATAGGAAATAAGTGTGGGGGAAAGCACCCGATGATATAATGAATAGATTTTACCACACAAACGAAAAATCTTGAAGATAAATAACACGAGGACCCTGCACGTTGAAGCAAGCTTCAGAGATCCACCCCAAGTGGGGTAGGCACCCAAGAGGTAAGCCCTCCTCGCTCCATCCTTCGACTATGGTCAGGTATGCTTCCTACATGTTCCAATTTTTATATACACATGTTCTGTTATGTTTCGCATTACGAATTTTTAAGTATAACCTATTTAATGCTGAAATTAAAAAGATAGATTATCTTAGTCATGATCTCTTTATAGACTCACACCATGATTCTTTCTAGGAGTCCTATTACTGTTGGGAACTTAACTTTTAGGGACCCCATATCATTTAAGTTGTTGTGAAGTGAGATATAGTAGAATCATGAGAACCAGATTTCTGATACTTTGTTACTTGGAGGATTTCTTTTACAAAAATGTTAAAATTTTTAGCTATGCTTCTCCTCTGTGGTAAGAATAAAATGCCTAGTAAAGCCTTATATATATAAAAACTAGCTCATAAGCTATTTTACTTTGTGTTGAGTTTGGTCAACCCGTGCTAGACCCTTGTTGAGAGGTGGGCCATGCTCCCAAGATTAGGATTCACACTAATTCTTGCACCCTTGCTACTTCTACCCTAGAAGTACGCACCACCATATTACCCATGTAGATCCACTCAAAATTTGTTCAGCTCCTACCCTAGGAGTAAACAATCAAAAATATATCCCCTATATGTTTTTCTTGATTGCTAGCCATGATTCTAAAATGCTTCAGAATGTTATCATCCACTCACAATGTTCCATCAAAGTTCAGTGTTAAAAAAGAGAGAGAGAGAAAAAAGAGAAGACATAAAAAGAAAGTATTGATTTTGCCTTTTGTGAAGTACAAGTTTCAAGTTGCAATTTCTCAAATCAATGTTGAATAAGTATATCTTTTGTAAAGGAGCATTGTAGAATTATCTTGCACCCCCTCTACCTTCCACAAATATTTCTTACTACATTTATTCCTTTAATACCACACCATATGCACGTCCTGATCTAGGGGTATGTCACTCCCCTCCTTGGATCCTATTTTGACTAGGCAATATATGCAAAGTAAGTATGCTACATCCTTGAAATACCATCAACTCCAGATAAGCTTTTGTAGAATAGGATGTGCTATATGGCATTTGTCATACATACCTCAGAGAGGTCTACAAATACCACATATCTTGAGTGACTTGAGAGTACCCATGAGGTAGAAGATAAGCTATGTTTTTATTTCAAATACATACAAAAACGCCAAGTGACAGGTTGAAAGGAAAAAGGGGCTCAGTTTCAGGCTGTTCCATTCTTCAACTGCCCAAAATGGTATGGCAAACACTTTGAATCCCGCAGTACAGGTCTGACTAAGGAATAAATCTACTGTTGATGTCTTGGCTAGAGATTATGCCTAAAGGTAATCTATTCTTTTTCTCGAGGACGAGTAAAATTCCAAGTGTGGGGGAGTTTGTTGACGGTAGTCAACTTACTTAAAAGAATGCTATAAAGTCAATTACCACCATAGACTAGGTGTTTAACTGATAGAATTCCATGAATTTTGGTGGATATCTATTTCTACAGGGTGTCAGCTGAAAATAACCAAAGATGCCCCACATATCGGGTTTACATAGAGAGAAAGGACCACGTATGGAAAAAGTATACTCTAGAAGGTTCAAGAAGCCAAACCCTAGGAGGTGGGACCCACCTGACACTATGATAGGGGCGGGCGCCTAGCCCTGAGAGCCAATCACCTTCCACCTCGCGGATCCTGCCTCCACCGCCTTTGAGGATGAATAAAAATCGTTGATCAAGGTCGTTTTGATCCGAGGGCTATGGTGCTTCCTAGAGGGCTACATAACAAGGCCCCTGGACCCTGGAGGAGAGAGTTTAGAAACCCTAATTCATATTTTCTAGAGAGAATTCGCCTGTGAAGGGTCCCTTGAATGGATCTGTCTCTAGGGCACATACAAGAGAGTTTAGCTTTGTAGTCTCTATGTGAGATTAGAGTTATTCTTCTAGATTGAGAGAGTTAGAGTGGATGTAGAAGATTGGAGGAAGCCCGGCCTGTCGGTGTCTCCTCTCCAAGCTTGTATCTACGGGGTAAAGTCTCCTAACCCGAGGCTTGGTTCTAGGATTCTTCGGCAATTCAACTTCTAATACTAAGTAAGTACGTTGTTATTATTGTTCTTCGATTTATGGGTTTACTTTATTCACTTCGCGTAGGGAATAGAGTAATCATTCGTAGCATAAGCGTGGTGCTTGGGCTAGGAATACTCGTATTTATCCCCTATCTGGCTGGATTAGTGAGTAGTAGCGTGGGATGTGACAATCCCATTGTTACCTTTGGAGTCTCCTTCCGTCAGAAGGTTTGGTAGGATTAAGTACCCTGGTTAAGCATCCTCTATGGTGTCTCTTTTTCATCGGTATTTCCCCTAAGATCAATAGTATCATAGCTTGCCATAGGTTGGAACCAGATTGTCGTCGTAGTTCTCTCTAATCGCTTATATCTTCACCACATTGTAGTGCGGCCCAAGGGTTAAGTATCGACTAGGTTAGTCATCGCACACTTTCTCCTTGCGGATAAAACAAATACGATACTCTAGACTTATCTCCTGGGTGAAGTGCTCACCGATATCCATGTGCTTGCGGATTATTTTTCTTGAATTCTTTCATGTGCGTATCTAATACCAACAACGTGATGTAAAATAGACTATAATGATACTTTCTGTAATTTGTCGACTTATATGTGTGACAAATTGTATCAAAGTTGTGTCGACTCTATGACACAAACATTGGTAGAAATGGTCGTTTCTAGGATTTTTGTTCCCCTTATTTATTGCTTCTGTCTCAGTCTTGTTATTTTTATTAAAAAAATTTATGCTCTTATTCCTTATTCCATTGCATATAATTATTGATTCTAATGATATTTTAATTTAAAATTATAGATGCCTCGCCTTAGCGCTGCAGCTTACTGCGCTCAGTTCACCCCAGCACCACGGGTGGAGCCAGATGTTGTGGTCATCCCTAACGAAGAGGATGAGGAGCCCATGGAGGTAGAAGTGAAGCCACTTACCCCAATGGATGCACCTGCTTCTACACCAGTGGCGGTACCCATCCCTCCAGTTGATGTACTTGTTCTCGCTGCTACACCTGCACCGACGTCATCCGTAGCCTTTGCATCGACACCTGTGCCACCCTTAGCAGCTCCAGAGGCATAGGAAGAGATGAGGTGGACCACTAGGAACAAGTTTAAGGATGCCCCCGAGGATGTTCACTACCACAACATGCTCACTATTATGCTGGCTAAGTAGTACCCAGACCTTGCTGCCACTGTCAAGTACTACTGCGTGGAGCACAAGCACCCTGTGGAGGCAACATATTGGAAGACCAATGTGATTGTCACTACCTAGAACAATGCTAACAACTCGCATGATGTGGAGACTACTCATAGCCACAGGTCCAGACGTGCCAGTGCCTACGATAGCATGGAAGATGCTGCGCAGGAGGCTTACCTGTACTACCATGGTTGTCACTTTGAGGCCATGCAGGAGAATCATTACAGGTTTCTCCCACACTATGACCATGTGGAAAGGACATGGGCGGTATTGGCTCCCTCGGTGACTGATCTAACCTTGGATACGACAGTGAGACACCTCTGTGCCATGCAGGAGGCCAATGAAGCACTCAAGGAGAAGCTTCGTGCGGCGCAGAAGTCCGAGAAGCACCTTCAGAAGCAGATCGATGACATGGCCACGCAGCTTGGGCAGCCTGCCATCTACCAAAAGAAGGATAGGAAGTTCACCATGGTTGATAGAGCCCCATAGATGCCTTGATGCCCGCTAAAGTAAAGACATTGCTAGATTGCGAGTCTTGTTGAGTTAATATTATGTCTTGTAAACCTTTAATTGCTTAAATGTTTGTGTTTATGAACATGCTTCATTTGGAGTTTGTTTGTTTGTGGAGAACATTGTGGGCATGTCCGCATGTTCTAAAGTATCGAAACCTTAAGTTTAGCCTTTATTTAACATAGTTGGGTTTGATAATTCGTATCTCTACTGTGCTGATTTTTGGAGCAGCATGTGATGTTTATCTTGTATCTCTGAATCCCTGCATCCAAAAATTATGAAATTTTGTGGAAGAAACTAGACCTACGTATCTTTCATTTCCCGCTGGAATCACCTTATTATAAGTTCTGGTTTGAGAGATACATCTGTTACAATCTGGCAATTCTGCGCAGTCTATTACATGGTACAAAAATTGTTTAGCTCAGTTTTTGATGATGTTGCCGTCAGAATCTGTGAAAAAGTTCTATATAAAAGTTGTAGCAGACTTCTTAAGCTTGCAACGGTGTATGCCATGCCTCTTTTGGATCTCTAAAACTTGAGTTATACCTCAACTTCTGATCTGCTGTTATTGACACCCGTCCAGAACTTTTTAGCTATGCTATTTACCTTTTGTAAGTAATTTATGAATATTTGGAAGTTCTCTAAAAGTCTTGCACATTTGTTTGGAAGCATATGGACGCCAGAGGAGGAAGAGGCCGAGGCCATGGACATGGCCGTGGACATGGCGCTCTCATGGATCCACCACCGCCACCGTCGGTGACTATTGAACAGCTTATGGGGATGTAGGCACAACTCATGCAAGTGGTGATGGACCGCCTCGACAATCAGCCCACAGGAGCACCCCCGCCAGTTCAGGTCAGGGACAAGCACGGAGAGTTCATGAAGGGACGTCTACCAATGTTCAAGCATGCCTCTGATCAATGTTTTCCTAAACGCTAAACGGTAAATAGTCGGTCACCCTTCATTTAGCGTTTAGACCGTTTAAATGGTGTTTAAATGGAGTTAAACGACCTAAACGGTTTTGTACAATAACAATAAAATATACATATTTATGTAGGTAAAAATAAAATTTACTAGAACCCACACATATTTACACATGTAAAAATCAAATATTCTACCAAATAATCTTGTTGAAAGAAATCTAAATCCCACAACACTTCGTATAATTACAATGTTAATTAGTTTCATGTTAATTGTGATAGACGTAGTCCTTTAATTCACTTAGTTATGAATTAAATTGTTGTTTAGCTCATTTAATCACGTTTAGTCTGATTTTGTTTAGACCATTTAGACGGGATTGAACGGTTTAAACGGGTTTAAACAGTCCAACCGCTTAATTCACCGTTTAGGGCCTAAACAACACAGTTGACTTCTGTTTACCGTTTAATCGGTGTTTAAATGGACTAAATGATCGTTTAGGCGAACAGTGCCTCTGATCTCTTAGAGGCAGATGACTAGTTGAAGGTAGTGGAGAAGCAGTTAAACATAGCCTAGTGTAGCGATCTTGAGAAGGTCCTGTACGCTTTTGGCTAGCTGCAAGGAGCCGCGCAAGAATGGTGGGAGTCTTATCAGTATGGATGCCCAAACAACGCTCCACCCATCACTTGGAAGGAGTTCACTGACAGTTTCAAGTCCTACCATATTCCTGAGGGACTCAGAGAACTAAAGCAGGAGGAGTTTCGTGCTCTCAAATAGGGATCTATGTCTGTGGCGGAATATCGTGACAAGTTTGTCCAATTGTCATGTTACGCTCTTGATGAGGTGGCGAAAGATTCTGACAAGCAGCTTCGCTTTCTAAAGGGACTGTATGATGGTCTTCAATTGTAGCTGATGTCCAATGTCTACCCCAACTTCCAAGAATTGGTGAACCGTGCTATTGTAATCGACAATAAGCGCAAGGAGATGGATGTCAAGAAGAGGAAGCTCTAAGGGCAGGCTTCTAGAAGCAACACATGCCCACGTGCCTATCCACAACAAGGTTTTCCATAGAGAAACCAAGGACCACTCAATCAGTGGAACCGTGGCCAGTACCCATAGCGGAACCAGAACCAGCAACGTCCCTAATACCCATAGCAGTATGGCAATCAAAATCAACAACACCCCTAGCAGCAGTCCGGCAACTAGTCACCACGTCAGGGAGTGCCCAACAATGTTCCGGTGAAGAGTGGTGCACCCAACAACAACCCCAACGCTTGCTATCGCTGTGGAGAAGTTGGACACTATGCTCATCAGTGTCCTAAGAAGCAGAACCAGCAAGCTCCACAAAATCAGAACAACAACCAGAGGCCCAATGCTCAACCTCCTTACACTAGGAAAGTGAACCATGTGTCATTTGATATAGCTCAGGAGGTGCCTGAGGTTATGTTGGGTACGTTTAGCATCAACTCAACCTCTACCATAGTACTTTTCGATTTGGTGCTTCGCATTCTTTCATTTCTTAAGCCTTTGTTATAATGCATAGCATACCTTTATGTGCAATGAAAAACCCCATGCTAGTAAATTCACCGGGGGGTAGTATGTCAGCTTCTTATTGGAGTCCCTCTACTAGTATATCTCTAAGGGGGTAGCTTTTAAAGTGAACCCAATTGTGTTGAGAACCGCCAAAATTGATCTTATCTTGGGTATGGACTAGATGAAACAACATCGGGCAGTGACTCAGTGCCAGGAGAAAGCAGTTGTTGTGACATCCCCTAGTGGAGATAGAATCAGTATTGAAGTGGCAGTGCAAGCACAACCGACTGCCACCGTGAATCAGCTGGGAGATGATGCCAACCAAGAGGATCTAGTGGTGGATGAATTTCCTGATGTGTTCCCCGATGAATTGCCAGGTATGCCACCTGATCGTGACATTGAATTCCTTATTGAGCTTTTACCTAGAAATGCATCTATAGCTAAAAGACTATATAGAATGGGGGTAGATGAATTAGAAGAACTTAAGAAATGAATTAAGGAGTTGCAAGAAAAAGGTTTTATTCACCCTAGTTCTTCATCCTGGGGAGGAGCACCAGTTATCTTTGTTGATAAAAAAGATGGCACACGGAGAATGTGTGTGGACTACCGGTCACTTAATGAAGTAACTATCAAGAACAAGTACCCTTTTCCTAGAATTAATGACTTATTTGATCAGTTGAAAAGGTGCTTGTGTGTTCTCTAAAATTGATCTTCATTCTGGCTATCATCAATTGAAAATTCGTGCATCTGATATACCTAAGATAGCATTTACTATAGGATAAGGCTTGTATGAGTACACAGTTATGTCATTTGGGTTAACTAATGCACCTGCATATTTTATGTACCTGATGAACAAGGTGTTCATGGAATTTTTTGATAAGTTTGTGATGGTATTCATAGATGATATCCTAGTATTCTCTAAAACTAAAGAAGAACATGCGGAACATCTGAGATTAGTCTTACAAAAGCTCAGAGAACATAAATTGTATGCTAAGAGAAGCAAGTGTGAATTTTGGCTGAAAGAGATCTCTTTTCTGGGTCATGTTGTCTCTAATAGTGGAATAGCAGTAGATCGTAATAAGGTGCAAGATCTGTTGAACTGGAAACCCCCAACCAATGTTAGTGAAATTTGTAGCTTTTTGGGTTTGGCTAGGTACTATAGAAGGTTCATTGAGGGATTCTCTAAGCTTGCTAAGCCTATGACAGCTCTATTAGAGAAGAATGCCAAATTTATATGGTCGGATAAATGTCAAGCTAATTTTGAGGAGTTAAAGAAGAGGTTGACAACAGCTCCAGTGTTGACCTTACCAAATTTAAGCAAGAGTTTTTCTTTCTATTGTGATGCATCTCGCTTAGGCCTTGGATGTGTGCTTATGCAAGAAGGAAGAGTGGTGGCATATGCATCAAGGCAGTTGAGAAAGCATGAACTGAACTACCCTACTCATGATTTGGAATTAGCCGCAGTTGTCCATGCCTTGAAGATCTAGAGACATTATTTAATTAGACACAAGAGTGACATTTATATAGATCGTAAGAATTTGAAGTATATTTTCACACAGTCGGATCTAAACCTAAGGCAGCGTCGTTGGTTAGAGTTGATCAAGGACTATGATCTGGAGGTGCATTACCATCCTGGGAAGGCAAATGTCGTGGCTGATGCACTTAGCAGGAAGAGCTATGCCAACGGACTTCAGTTAACATTTATATCTGTAGAGTTGCGAGCTAAAATAGAACATCTCAACTTGGGTTTTATCAATAATGTAATGGAGTTGGCAATAGAGCCTATGTTGGAGCAAGAAATACGCAAAGGTCAGTTGGAGGATGAGAATCTAAAGGAGATAGCAGAGAATGTAGTACTCGGAAAGGAACCAGGCTTTAGGCTGGATGAGAATGGTACTCTATGGTTTGGGAAAAGGATATGTGTACTGGAAGTGAAAGCTATCCGTGATACAATTCTATAAGAGGCACATGAGTCTGCTTATTCAATACACCCTGGAAGCACCAAGATGTATTTAGATCTGAAAGAGAAGTATTGGTGGCATGGCTTGAAAAGAGGTGTGGCATAGTATGTGGCCATATGTGATACTTGTCAAATGGTAAAAGCTAAAAACCAAAGACCTACAGGATTGCTGCAACCAATGAAAATACTAGAGTGGAAATGGGAAGAAGTTGGTATGGACTTTATTACTAGATTACCTCGCACTCAACGCGGATATGATTTGATCTGGGTAATAGTGGACCGACTCACTAAGGTTGCTCATTTTCTGCCAGTCAAAACTACCTATAATGGTGCAAGACTAGCAGAATTGTATATGTAGAGGATAGTGTGTTTACATGGAGTCCCAAAGAAGATTGTGTCTGATCGAGGTACTCAATTCATGTCACAATTTTGGCATAAGGTACATAGAGCTTTAGGGACAAAGTTGAATTTCAGTTCTGCACATCATCCCCAAACCGATGGACAAATAGAGAGGACCACTCAAATCTTGGAAGACATGTTAAGAGCTTGTGCTCTATAGTATGGTATTAGCAGGGACAAGAGTTTACCATATGCTGAGTTTTCATATAACAACAATCACCGGAAAAGTCTCAAAATGGCACCATTTAAAGCGTTATATGGACGTAAGTGTAGAACACCTTTATTTTGGAATCAGACAGGTGAAACTCAAGTGTTTGGACCTGATGTTCTACGTAATGCAGAGGAACAAGTGAGAATGATTAGGGACAATTTGAGAGTAGCAAAATCCAGATAAAAAGAGTTATGCTGATACCCAAAGAAGAGAGTTGAGCTTCAGAGTAGGTGATTATGTGTATTTGAAGGTGTCACCCATGAGAAATGTGAAAATGTTTAGTATGAAAGGCAAGCTAGCACCGAGATATGTGGGACCTTTCAAGATTCTGGAGTGATGTGGAGAAGTGGCCTATCAATTAGAACTGCCAGAAAGTTTGTCAGGTGTGCATGATGTGTTCCATGTTTCTTAGTTGAAAAAGTCTTTGCGGGTACCAGAAGAGCATATCCCTTTGGAAGAGCTTGCTATTAAAGAAGATCTCACATATGAAGAGTATTCGATAAAGATCTTGGAAAATGCAGAAAGAGTATTTGGAACATCTTTACAGAAAAAGCCAATGGGATTCAAAAAATCTTATGGAAATGTATTTGGAACATCTTTACAGAAAAAGAAAAGAGAAAATCTTTACATCTCCCTCCCTTCCTTGCTTTTGGCCTACTAGCCGTTTTCCTTTCCCGGCCCACTCGATCTCCCCCTCCACTCCTGCCTGGGCTAGCCCATCTTGGTCGCAACAGTTGCCGCCACGCCCTTCCTTCCTCTGAGCCGCTAACTGCCTAGCCCCGCCTGTTGGCGCCCTCTTCTTCCCCCTCCTTCCTCCGATTTGAGTGCAGTCAAGCTGCAACCACCACCGCGCCCACGTCTTGCATCGTGGGAGCATCCTCTGCCTCCCTGGCCACTACAAAGGCATCTAGAACCATCATGCCCCCTCTCCACATCATTTCCCTTCCATTTCCCCCTCTCTTGTGCGCGAAAAAGGAGCCATAGTGACCACCAGACTTCACCAAGCTCGCAAGCCGCCATTGTTCGTCGTTCATCGTCTCTGTTTTGTCCTCGCTCCAATTGAAGCGGTGGTGAGCTCCACCTTGACCTCCTCTTCCTTTCTATGCTCACAATTTCTCAAATTATGGACGTTTGTGGCGTGTCCCCGCTCGCTCCGACGATCTTCTTGTCGCCGTACATGGCGGGTGCCACTTGGGTTCTTCTCGGGCCACGCTAAGGACCTAAGCAAGATCACCTTGTTCCCCTCACCCCCTCGGTGCCTTCAATTTGGCGAGCCTTGGCTGCTAGGGCCGTATTATAGAGCACCGGCAAGCCTCCCGCCGTCGGCCATGGCGCGCACACCGCGCGGGCCACTCCGCGGCCGCGTTTTGTCCTGGGGTGAGCTCGTCGTCTCCTCCGCATCGTCCCAGTGTCCTCGGTGGTCAAAACCATGGCCCGTAGGGCCCTAACTAGTCATGCCAGCGACCTCCTCACCATCGTCCATGGCGTGCCGCCATGGCTGCCACTGTTCCTGGCCGGTGCCTCCCTCTCCTTTTCTCCCCCAACAAATCTGAGTCATCCATCTCGGATCAGACGGTCTAGGATCGCCCATACCCCTTTGTGGGTCATTTTGCTAAAGAGTCCCTCGGCTTTTGGAAAATCTAACCCGCAGTCCTCGGCCTGATGGATTTTTCAAAATTTTGATTTATTTAAAATCTAAAAATAGTTCAGTTTAATTACAGAATTGCCACCACATTAAATTGCTTATAAAATCATCGTTTTAGCTCCGATTTGACCCGTTCGACTTGTTTTAGTTTTGTAATTTTGTAATCTACGTGATGATGCTACTATTAAAATGGCAATAGGTGTTTCATAAACTTCGTAGTCATCAGTAATAGCTGGTCTTCTTATTCTTTGAGACCTTCTAGGTGCCTTTGCCACTTGTTCCACATTAGGATGTTGTTGTTCTTCCTCATGTGCGACATTTGGTTCTATAGGTTCCTCAAGGAGAGGCTCCTCAAGGACAGGTTCCTCTTGTTCATTCATTGTCGCCACAGGAGAACTTGCAACATGTGTTGGCACTATAGTGTCCTACACTATCGGCACAACAGCAGTAGGTAGCGTAAAGAATGGTTTTTCAACCATCGGAGTGGGTACATGCACCCGCTTCTCCTATAGGCTTATTTCTCGTGCTACCACACTCCCCTTGATCATGTTATCCTCTAAGAACACAGTGTGTCTTGTTTCTACAATTTTTGTATGTCTGTTAGGACAATATAAGCAATATCCTTTCGATCTTTCTGGATAGCCAATAAAACGACAGCTGACTGTCTTGGAATCTAACTTTCCTATATTTGGGTTAAACACTTTTGCCTCAGCCGAACAACCCCACACACGCAAGTGGTTAAGTGAGGGTTCCCTTCCTGTCCATAATTCATATGGTGTTTTAGGCACCGATTTGCTTGGTACTCGATTAAGTATGTGAATGGCTGTAACACCCAAATTTTAGAGTTAATAAATTTTAAATAATTTAGATAACAATTAATGAGAAATTAAAATTTTAAAAATTATTTGGTGTTGCATTCATGCTGTTGCATTTATTTTATTTTGTGGAGTAGATTTATTTTATTTTGATTTGGTTTGGAAAATTTTATTTGGAATAGTTTGTAAACAAGTAAATAAAGAAGGAAAGAAAAAAAAAGAACAATTTACCTGTCTGTTAGCCGGCGGCCCAGCTGTTGAGCCCGCTCCCGCGCTCGTGTTGTGGCAGGCCGCGTCGGTGGGCCGGCCCAGCAGACGAGCATCCAGTCGGCCCGAGTCCAGCAGCCGCGCCTTCCCCTCCTTTCTGTGTCACTGGTGGGTGGGGGCCACTTGTCAGTCGTCTTCTCCCTTTCGAATCGTAACCGAGCCGAACTCTAGGAAGCTGCCGTCGGTCCTTGCCGTGATAACAGGGGATTTCCTACCCGAAAACGTTGAATTGGAGCTATAAATTGGTAGCCGCATGTTTCCTATTTCCGTTTTTCATCTAAAACATGAGTTCATCCACGTTAAATCGAGTTGGCGAGTTGGAAAACCTAGGCGGGTTTCGGTTGAACGTCGCCGTCGGTTGCGGTTAGTCTGGTGCCTTTCTTCTTCGCTTAGGTGAGTTCGTTAGCTCCTCCTCTCCCTTCCCATGTGTTTCTTTTGAATTCTTGTGCATGGTACCGTGAGGTTTGAAGCTCACCGTCGGTCGGCAATGGCGCCACCGTTTCCTCCGAGCCGCGTTCTCTTCTTGGTTCGATTTAGTGCATCCAAACCATCTAGGATAGATCGGGTTTATCTCCTCTTTCGATTTGAGTTGATGGCGAGTCAAGTAGTGGTCGGAAAAGGGGGAGACGGAGTTTTCCGGCGAATACATGGCGGCGGCCATGGTGACCGTTGGCCGGAGGGGAGAAAGAAGCCGTGTTCCCTCTCTCTCTTTTGCTGGGAACAATTTCGGCCGTCTGATCTTGGATCGACGGTCGAGATTAGAACTTACCCCTTCGCGGGTAAAATTCATAAAGAGACCCTCAGCTTTTTAGTAATCAACCCGCGGTCCGTAGCGTAAAACTGAAAGTACGTTTTCGTGTTTTGAAAGCATATTCTCTTCCGGTTTATTCAAAAATACGTTTTCAGAAAATTACAGTTTTGCCACTAGAATTGTTTTGGTCATAAAAACTTCGTTTTAACTCCGATTTGATCCGTTCAAGTTGCGTTAGGTTCGTATTTGCGAGTTCTACATGTTAGAACAATTGTTCAGTAGGCACCCGGTTTTAAGGATAAAACCAGACATACACTATATGTGAAATAAAGACGACAAATCTCACATATAGCCACAGATAAGTGTAATATCAAAAGACAAATGCTTAATATACATAACTCAATAGTATAAAGTATACCTTAGAGAATAACATAGCGAAAAGACAACTCCGAACACCGGGTGCAACCTTCACTCCAGGATCAAACTAACTGGTTGATCACAAGCCTAACAATTCCAGAATCTAGAAATCTGGTACCCTTCCTGAGATGTGGGGAAATAGCAAGAGTGAGTCCATGTCGAACTCAACAAATATAACATGGGGTTCATGCGGCTCAAAAGGTTTGACACGGGTTTACTGCAATAGCTTTTAGTGAGTCATCTTTTTAGCAATTGAGTAGCAACAAGTTTACCAAAATCCCAAATAACCTCATGATCATGTAAACGAGAATAATGTATAGCAAGAAACAATAATCATTAGTGAACATCAATATCATCAGTGTTATCATTATCATCAGTGTTCATCATTTATTCTGTAAGGGTCCAAGGCCACTCGTGACCGTGAGCACGGCTGTTATAACAGTTTTACACTCTGCAGAGGTTGTACACTTTCACTGTGAGTCGTGATTTACCCTTTCGCCCGAGGTAGCTAATCTCTTGACCCACTTCCAAGGAAGGTTGGCAGGGTTCACTATGAAGTCTTTCAAAGGTTCGTCTAACAAGTTAGGGCCATTAGATTCACTCGGCAAACAGATGTAGAGCCCCCCTTCCAAATGGCACAATAACGCGCAGCCTATACACATAAGGACAGAGGCCGCACTATACCCGATTCGTCAAGCCGTTCTTACGCCATGAAGGTTACCACTAACAAGCTAGAAAAGGTCCTCATACTTGACTAAAGCCAGAGCCATATAGCCCTCACAGTTGTACTGTAAGTCTCAGATTTTCGCTTACAGATAAGTCCTTAAGGAGAGAAACTAGAGCACCAAAAATACCCCATGCTCTAGCCCCCTTGAGCCATGTTTCTATAAAGCATCTTTTAAACGTTTATTGCTTATACCATTAGTCAAGTTACAGATCATGATTATTCAAAAAGAGCACTAGCATCACTACCCAATGCAATGTCCCATAGGTGTCAAGGTACAAGATATAAAAGCTAGGATATCCTTAGTGGTAACAAGGTAGACACATGCACATGAATTAAGTATATTAAAGATGAATAGGAAACAAGAATGATCCCATGCTATACTTGCCTTAAACACCGATCCTTCGGTAAGCTTTAATCTTCAACGTTCTTCTTCTTCTTCTTGATAACCACGTATATCTCACCGACTGGACTTGATCAATAAATCACCACACACACATCGAGCAATCATACACGAAGCAAACAATAGATCTAAATTAGAACAGTACACCAAACATAAAATTAAGATGAAAAGTTTGTAGAACGAATCTACGTCTCGCTACGAATACACAGACGCGAAAAGCACACTAATCAGAGCTACGGTTGAAAAGATACATCTACCGAAAGATTTTGTTGTATAAAACGGAAAAATTATAGGTCTCATTTGTTTTAACTATATAAAATCATATATATAGGATAAAATACTCTTTATAGACAATCAAAAGTGACTTAGGCTAAATTACATTTAAAGGATAAATCAATACTATATTTTATTCATAAATCTAGTTGCACAGTTATTAATCAAATTAGATCTAAACTATGAAATTTCAGAGATTTTGATAAAGAAAACATTAATACTAGTACATAGTTCATATTGTTATAAATCTATTGAAATTTGAACGGACTAATTCGGAATTAAAACAAATAAATTATGTATTAAACGAGATTTTCTTTATTAAAGTAATAGATTAAATCTCACATCGGAACTTAAAGATAGAAAACCTAACCAACAGTAATACTAACGGTATAACAAGTTTATAAAACTCTTCTACACATTACTACGATCACATAGACATAAAGATCACGAAATTTGGATTTAAAACGTAAAAGTTATGAGTTTTCTAAGATTTCCTATAGATAAATAATTATTTTAATATAAACTCGAAAATAAATTATCTCAAACCTACTGTACAGTTCTATCATCATGTAGAGCTCGCAAATACGAATCTAACGCAATTTGAATGGATCAAATCGGAGTTAAAACGGATAATTTATGACTAAAACAAACTCAGTGGCAAAACTGTAAATATCAGAAAACGTATTTTTCAATTACTGAGACGAAATACGCTTTCAACAGATCAAAACGAACGCGGGATAATACGTTTTGGACTACGGGTTTACAACTTAAATCTTACAGGGACTCTTTAGCAAGATTCACAGGCGAACCGGTATCTTTAAATAACGGTCGTCCGATTTAAAATGGACGGTCCAGATCGGATCGGGGAGAGAGCCGGCGGCGCTCCGGCCGGAATCGGCCGACGGTGACCTCCCCGCGGCGGTGCCATGGCCGGAAAACGCCATCTTGCTCTACGGTGCACGAAAACGCGAACGGAGAGTACCTGCGGGTAGACAACTCGAACGCGAACTCACCTAGGGTAAAACCGTAGGCGAGGATGAAGCGAGGAACGCGTGCGGCTCGGAGGGGCGGACGGTGGAGGCGGTGCTTCGACGGTGGCGCGTCGAGACGACTAGAGCGGCTCCAAAAGGATGGGATGGGGGCGGTACGATGCAGGGGTCTCGTTTTTATAGCCCGAAGGCGGCCACAAGAGAGGAAATAGGGAGATTGAGCCGTGGATTCGATCGGTGGAAGAAGGAAAGCGAATCCCGCCGTCGTCGGGAGGAGGAAGAAAGGAAAGGTGGAAAGAGACACTGACAAGCGGGCCCCTCGTGTCAGCGACTCAGAGCGACTGCGCGCGCGACTGGGCCAGCAGGCCGCGGCTTGGGCTCAGCCCACGCGGAAGAAGGCGGGCGCGGGAGAAAACGGGCCGCTGCTAGCAGGCCGAGACGAGCGCCGGGCTGAAAACCGAAAGAAAATGATTTTCCTTTTCTTTTTTTCCTTTTCTAATTTTTCAAAGCAAATTTTCAAAAGATTTTCAAATCCAAATTTGAATTTAAATCAAACCACTCATCTCAAAAATTTGAATGCAACAGCATGAGTGCACAAACATGTTTCTACTCTTATATTTGATTTTAATTTATAAAAATTATTCTTATTCTAAATTTTTATGCTCATAAAAATATACAAAAATCATATTTTTCCTATTTTTCTTCTTTTCAAATTTTTAGGGTGTTACAGTTTTCAACTTTTAAATTTTGAGCTTATATTTAATCTATTATTTTTCTATAGGAAATCTTCAGAAATTCATATCTTTCACGTTTTAGATCTGAATTTCGTGATCTTTACGTTTGTGTGATCGTAGTAACGTGTAGAAGAGTTTTACAAACTTTTTATATTATTTTGCTACTGTTGGTGTATTGTTTTAATTATGTCTCTTTGTTTGCTTCGTGTATGTTTGATTGGATGCATGTGTGTTGTTGAATGATGATCGAGTATAGAAGGAGAGCAGTATATGGACGATCAGGAGTATTATTTTGAGCCAGACCAGCAGTATCAACAGGAAAGCTTTGATCAAGGCAAGTATAACATGGGACTATCCTTGTTACCTATTCACTGAAATTATTATACATACGCATGTGTCTTCTTTGACAACCATAGAGATTATAACTTAGCTATTGATATCTTGTTTCCTTGTTACCTATGGGTTATGCATTTGGGTAGCTACTGCTAGTGCTTAATTATGAACAATGATCTTGTAATTTGACTAATAGATTATGCAATCAACCAATTAAGATGATTTTATTACTGTTGAAAAGGGGGCTAGAGCAAGGGGTTATATTGTTGCTCTAGTTACTCTCCGTAAGGACTTACCTGTAAGTGATAACCGGGATATACAGTACAGCTGTGAGGGCTATATGGCTCTGGCTCTAGTTGTTCAAGAGACCTTTTCTAGCTTGTTAGAGGTTACCTTAAATGGCGTAAGAATGGCTTGCCACGTTGGGTGTAGTGCGAGCCCCTGGCCTAGTGTGTATAGGCTGCGGTTGTTGTGCCACAGGGAAGGGGGGTTCTACATCTGCCTGTCGAGTGAATCTAATGGTCCTAACTTGTTAGACGAACTTTTGAGTGGCTTTATATGGTCTCTGATGTTTTGGGCCTTGCAAACCCATGCATTTGGAAATCATGACTCACAGTGAAAGTGTACACCTCTGCGCAGAGTTAAAAACTGGTATACTAGCCGTGCTCACGGATACGAGCGGCCTTGGGGATTCTTACAGAATAGT
This sequence comes from Saccharum officinarum, assembly GCA_020631735.1. Taxonomy (NCBI): domain Eukaryota; kingdom Viridiplantae; phylum Streptophyta; class Magnoliopsida; order Poales; family Poaceae; genus Saccharum; species Saccharum officinarum. The sequence goes on along the minus strand of CM036171.1, from coordinate 88,787,402 downwards.
TGATCACCATTATTATATCATGTTTAATTACTGTTGTTATTATTATGCTCATATTAATGCTATTCATTATCCTTATTACAATTGATCATTGGTTCATTAATGGGAATTGGAATACCTTGATGCTACTCAATTGCTAATTATATGATGATTAAAAGCTAAACACAGTCAAACAGTGTCTAGCCTTTTTGAGCCTCATGAACCCTGTGTTATACTTGTTGAGTTCGACATGGACTCACTCTTGCTATTTCCCCAACACTCCAGTGTATAGTAAGATGCTACTCGGAAGAAGGACAAAGGTGTAGTGGAGTTTCCAGAAGACTAGTAGAAGTGCTGGGCATATGTTACCCCCAGTCAGCCGTCCCTGAGAAGAATGGAGCCCGAAGTTTAGTCACCGTTCCGTGATACTCCGATGTAAGTGTTAATATAGCTATGTATACGTTATATAATAACATTGTTTCTGATACTTTTTCATTCTGGCATATGTGTGGACTTCCTGGGCACACATATGATTAGCCTGGTTTTGTTCTTTAGAAAACCGGGTGTGACAGAGTGGTATCAGAGCGGTGTTGACTGTAGGACGTATGCCAAGTAGCACTAGACGTATTCTAAAACTTATTTTACGATAAAACTATTATGTCATCCATTGACTCATTGATTTTGACTATTCCTCTTCCTTGTCTTGTTGTATCCTCTCCTTGATAGCTTCCTTTGAGCTATTATTTCTTACTCCCTTGGATTTTATTTTATGTTGTTTTTACTAAAAGTTTTCTGATCTTACCTGGTTCAAAGATTCGATGGCTTTTCATCATCCATACTTTTTCTTAGGATGACCACCATTATTGAAGAAGCACGTGTAGTACCGATAATGTGATGTGTGCTTGTTTTGCTTGATGTGTTGCTTGTGTGTTGTTCTTGTTCTCACGTTTCAAAGGTAGGCCCGGAAGGTATAAGTCTTGAGAAGTAGCTCGATCTATGTTAAGTGGGGTAGTGACATCTGGTATCTTACTTATCTTTCAATCGATCCTAATTCTTGCCATTTTCTCTTACACCGTTCCTGTCTACCCTTGGTTGTCATGCTACCTTATTAATCTCATCTTAATAGATGATCAACACATGAAGGACTTATCATTAGCAGCAAGCTTTAGAGAAAGTGTTGTCTTCAATGACATCGTCAGGTAAAACAAGATCTTTGTTAAGTGGGGTAGCATCTGCTATCAACAACAGCAAGTCCTGAATATCTCAAGCGACGAGGCATGAGGAGGTACAAAGAACTCAAGATCAAACCTTATCTTTCTTGTCATCTTTTGGCTATCCTCGATCCATGTCTTATATCTCATCAACACAAAGCAAAGAAGCATGAAGACTTGAAGATTAGTGTTATCTATCACTCTAGTGTCCTTGAATCTCGTTTCTGCCTTATCCTGTTTTTTTATAGCAGTCTGTCTACCTTAGCTTATATCTCTATTTTTGGATACCCAAAAATCATGGATAAATTCTGGACAATAGTAGACTTTAATATCTTTCTCTGACCGTAAGAACCACCCTGATATCTATTATGGTTTGGGTGTTATGAAAATCACCAGGCGACGCATCTGTGCTGTCAGCAATCTGGAATAGTTTCTGTTGTGCACAGTTTTCGAATACCTTAACTGCAGAATTTGGAAAAGTGTTCTATAAGGAAGTTGTAGTAAATTTGATAAGTTTTCCAACGGTATAAGCTACAATATCATCGGATTCGTAGAACTCGAGATATAACTGTATTTCTGCACTGCTATTTTTCTGCTCGCGAGGAAGTGCAGGTTACTTGTTCTTGCATATGCTCATGAGTCTCTTTGACATGATAGAAGGACACGATAGTAGTTATCACTCAGAAACAAATGCAATCTATCCATTGGTGTTCTTCAATTGATCTCTTCTTAAGGGGTTTGCCGAACTAAAAGACGATACAAGATGAAGGTTTATAGGTTCTGTTTCATCACCTGGAAGCATCAGCTAGCTACATGGTTGTAAAGTCACTATCGAGCGCAAGTGTCTTTTCTCGGGGTTGGTAACCTGTTAGAACATTTATAAGAATCATAAGGGTCTAAAGGAGACATTTACGAAGTTGGTTATGAGCTTGTGGCATCATCATTGCATAAGAGTTGCTGAAGGAAAAAGGAACTTAAGAAGCAAGCTTATAAGGAGATTGACCAATTAAGGGCGGAGTTAGGTCGTTCCAAGATTTATGAGAAGCTTAACTAGGAAATAGGAAAAATCCCTATGTAATAAGAATGATAGTAGTTGCGAGTCAATTTTAAGTTGGATTGTTTTGAGAGTCAGTTTGTGGTGTGAACAATTGTGTGATTGATGGATTGTTAATGTGATAATGTGTGATTTGGATCTTTGTAATGTGTGCTGGAGTTTTGTAGACATGCCTACAAGTTCCATGGTTAAGAATATTAAGTTTGATTAAAATATATTAGTTGAATATGAGGTTAACTTAGTTCTGTCCTTTGCTGATTTTTGGATCAGTCTGGTATGTTTTAGAAATAACTTAAAATCCGTTCATGAGAAATTTAAGAAATTTTACTGGGAATAATTAGACTTCTACATCTTTCCAACCCCAGAAGAATCACTTTAATATCTATTATGAGCTAAGAGATATACCTGTTCCAAGTTGGAGTTACTGCACAGTCTGCAATTCTAAAACAGTTTCGGTTAAGTTCAGTTTTTGGCCAATTTATTGACAGAATCAGAAAAAGGGTTGTGAATAAAAGTTGTAGATAATTTTGTAAGCTTTCCAACCATGTAAAGATCATCTGAATTGGACGTCTGTAGCTCGAGATATGACAGTTTTACTGAGTTACTGAAATTGGAATTTGCACAGAGAAATCAGATTTTGCTTATCTATTGAATTGGAAACCACCTACGGATGCTAGCGAGATTCGTAGTTTCTTGGGATTAGCTGGATATTACAGACGGTTCATTAAAGGGTTTTCAAAACTTGCTAAACCTATGACATCTCTGTTAGAGAAGAATGCCAAGTTTGTGTGGTCGGATAAATGTCAAGCTAGTTTTGAGAAATTGAAGAAGAGGTTGACTACAGCGCCTGTTTTGGTTTTGCTAGATTTGAGTAAGAAGTTTTCTAGTTATTGTGATGCTTCTCGTCAAGGTTTGGGATGTGTTCTTATGCAAGAAGGCAGAGTTGTGGCTTACGCATCTAGGCAGTTGAGAAAGCATGAGTTGAATTATTCTACACATGATTTGGAGTTAGCAGCTGTAGTTCATGCTTTAAAGATTGGGAGATATTATTTGATTGGACATAAGAGTGATATATACAATGATCATAGGAGTTTGAAGTATATTTTCACTCAGTCAGACCTAAATTTGAGGCAACGCAGATGGTTGGAGTTGATTAAGGATTATGATATTGAGATACACTATCATCCTGGTAAGGCTAATAAAGTAGCTGATGCTCTTAGTAGGAAAAGTTATGCCAATGAGATACGGACGTTGTCTAGGACTAGTGAGTTATGTGCTGAATTTGAATATTTGAATTTAGGAATTGTTACTAATACAATGGAATTAGTGATAGAGCCTACTTTAGAGCAAGAAATTTACAAGGGTCAGTTGAAGGATGAGAAACTGAAGAAGATAGCAGAAGATATAGTGATTGGTAAGTCACCAGGGTTTTTTGAATGGATGATAATGGGATTTTGTGGTTTGGAAAGAGGCTGTGTGTATCTGAGGATCAAGCTGTTAGATAGGCAATTCTTCGCGAAGCTCATGAGTCAGCTTATTCTATTCATCCTGGTAGTACTAAGATGTATTTGGATCTGAAACAGAAATATTGGTGGGTTGGATTAAAGCGAGATATGGCTGAGTATGTGGCATTGTGTGACACTTGTCAGAGGGTGAAAGCAGAGTATAAATGTCTGCTGGATTGTTGCAACCAATGAAGATTCCTGAATGGAAGTGGGAGGAAGTTGGTATGGACTTTATAGTAGGGTTACCGCGTACTCAGAAAGGTTATGAATCTATTTGGGTGATAGTGGATAGATTGACTAAAGTTGCTCATTTTATACCAGTCAAGACTAAAGTACACGGGAGTATAATTAGCTACCTTGTATATAGAAAGAATAGTATGTTTGCATGGAGTTCTAAAGAAGATTGTATCTGATCGAGGATCGCAGTTTACGTCGCACTTTTGAAAAGCTGTGCATGAATCATTGGGAACAAAATTGAATTCTAGTACAGCATATCATCCACAGACAGATGGACAGGCTGAAAGGACCAACCAGGTATTAGAGGATATGTTGAGAGCTTGTGCATTGCAATATGGAACTAGTTGGGATAAGAGTTTGCCTTATGCAGAATTTTCTTACAATAACAGTTATCAACAGAATCTTAAGATGGCACCGTTTGAAGCTTTGTATGGACGTAAGTGTAGAACTCCATTGTTTTGGAATCAGACAGGTGAATCTCAGGTGTTTGGTACAGATGTTCTTAGAAACGCAGAAGATCAAGTGCGAGTGATTCGTGAGAATTTGAGAGTAGCACAATCTCGTCAGAAGAATTATGCTGACAATAGAAGAAGAGATTTAGTTTTTGAGGTAGGTGATTATGTTTATTTGAAAGTGTCACCTATGAAAAGTGTGAAGAGGTTTAACATGAAAGGCAAATTAGCACCAAGGTATGTTGGACCATTTAAAGTTATTGCTAGATGTGGAGAAGTTGCTTATCAGTTGGAGTTGCCTGAGAATTTGTCTGGAGTACATGATGTGTTTCATGTTTCACAACTTAAGAAGGGTTTGTGTGTGCCAGAAGAGCAGATACCTTTAGAAGAATTGACGGTTAAGGAGGATCTTACTTATGAAGGAATTCCGATCAAGATTTTGGAAACTGCTGAGAGAGTTACTCGAAGTCGGATTATTAAGATGTGCAAAGTACAGTGGAATCGATATTCAGAGGCAGAGGCAACTTGAGAAAGAGAGGATGAATTGAGGAAATCATATCCGCAGTTGTTTGAATAAGCAGTCCAATCTCGAGGACGAGATTCTTTTAAGGGGGGTAGAATTTGTAACACCCAAATTTTAGAGTTAATAAATTTTAAATAATTTAGATAACAATTAATGAGAAATTAAAATTTTAAAAATTATTTGGTGTTGCATTCATGCTGTTGCATTTATTTTATTTTGTGGAGTGGATTTATTTTATTTTGATTTGGTTTGGAAAATTTTATTTGGAATAGTTTGTAAACAAGTAAATAAAGAAGGAAAGAAAAAAAAAGAACAATTTACCTGTCTGTTAGCCGGCGGCCCAGCTGTCACACCCATTTTTAAGGACAAAAATAGGATGCATAAAAGACTCATGTGCACCCCAGGAAACAATCGCACACATAAGTTGACAAATTACAAAGTATCATCACAGTGCTTATTACATAATGAATAAATATTTAACACATAGTCTTGAACGATAGGTAATAATAACTAATAGTAATTCTTCAGCGGAAACTCCACACAGGGACACGGTTGACTGGTTGACACCAAGACTAGTACTCATTCCGATAATCTTCCTCTATATCATCATCTGTTATGGTGGAAATAGCAAGGGTGAGTCCATGTCGAACTCCACAAATATAACACAGGGTTCATGAGGCTCAAAAAGGCTAGACACTGTTTAACTGCGTTTAGCTTTTAATCATATATTAGCAATTGAGTAGCATCAAGATAAACCACTTCCCATTAAAGAACCAATGATCAATTGTAATAATGATAACGAATAACATTAACATGAGCATAATAATAATCAACAATAATTAAATATGATATAGCAATGGTGATCATCTATCTGTAAATGTTCCAAGGCCGCTCGTATCCGTGAGCACGGCTAGTATACCAGTTTTTAACTCTGCGCAGAGGTGTACACTTTCACTGTAAGTCATGATTTCCAAATGAGTGGGGAGATCAAGCCCAAACACCCGAGAACCATATAAAGCCACTCAAAAGTTCGTCTAACAAGTTAGGGCCATTAGATTCACTCGGCAGGCAGATGTAGAACCCCCCTTCCCTGTGGCACAACAACCACAACCTATACACACTAGGCCAGGGGCTCGCACTACACCCAACGTGGCAAGCCATTCTTACGCCATTTAAGGTAACCTCTAACAAGCTAGAAAAGGTCTCTTGAACAACTAAAGCCAGAGCCATATAGCCCTCACAGCTGTACTGTATATCCCGGATGATCACATACAGATAAGTCCTTATGGAGAGAAACCAGAGCATCAAAATAATGCACATGCTCTAGCCCTCTTTTAACAGAAATAAAATCATCTTAATGGTTGATTGCTTGATCCATTAATCAAATTACAAGATCATTGTTCATAGTTTAAGCACTAGCAGTAGCTACCCATATGCATCCCCAAGGTTGAGAAGGAATCAAGATAACAATCACTAAGTTATAATCTCTACGGTTGTCAAGGTAAGCACATGCATATGTATGACAATTTGATGTATAGGTAACAAGGATAGTCCTGTGTTATACTTGCCTTGATCAAAGCTCTCCGAGTGATACTGCTGACTTGGCTCAAAGTAATACTCCGAATCGTCCAAATACTGCTCACCTTCTATATTCGATCATCAATCAACACATACATGCATCCAATCAAACATACACGAAGCAAACAAAGAGATATAATTAGAACAGTACACCAACAGTAACAAAACAGTAATAAAAGTTTATAAAACTCTTCTACACGTTTCTACGATCACACAGACGCAAAGATCACCAAATTCGGAGTTAAAACGTGAAAGTTATGAATTTTCTAAGATTTCCTATAGATAAATAAATACTAAATTATAAACTCGAAAAATAAATTATCAAAACCAACTGTACAACTACACTAACATGTAGAGCTCGCAAATACGAACCTAACGCAACTTGAACGGATCAAATCGGAGTTAAAACGAAGTTTTTATGACCAAAACAAGTTTAGTGGCAAAACTGTAAATATCCGAAAACGTATTTTTGATTTACCGGGAGAGAATACGCTTTCAAAACACGAAAACGTACTTTCAGCAATACGCTATGGACGGCGGGTTTATTATTAAAAAGCTAAGGGGCTCTTTAAGAAGTTTACCCCGCGAAAGGGTAAGTTCTAATCTGGACCGTTGATTTAAGATCGGACGGCCGAAATCATTCCCAGCCAAAAGAGAGAGAGGGAACACGGCTTCTTTCTCCCCTCCGGCCGGCGGCCACCATGGACGCCGCCATGAGCTCACCGGAAAAGTTCGGCCTCGTCGTTCCTGACCTCCAAACATCCCCCAACCGACACCATTCAAAAGAGAAGCTCCCCCCCGAACTTGTCTACATAGTTTAGGAAAGCTACAACAGCTCGAAATCGGGATGCGGCTTGGATAGGGCGGCGGCGCCATTGCCGGCGCACCCGAGCTCACCAAAACCATGATTCAAAATGTCTCAACACAAAGGGAGAGCACGGGAAGAAAGAGGAGGAGATAGCGAACTCACCAAAGCTAAGAAAAAGAGCTCGAACCTTCCCACAAGCTCCACCGACGAACCGGCCGAAAGAACCTAGGGTTCCGGCCTCCTACGCTCAATCTCACGTGATGTAGCTCGAGTTTTAGATGGAAAACGGAAAATAGAGGGTCTCCTCTTCCTATTTGTAGCCCCAAGATACCGTATTCGTTTAGAAAATCCCGGAAATCAAGATTCGATTGCCGTCCGACTACGGTTCGTGACCGGCTCGGTTACGTGAGGTTGGAGGAGCATCCGACAGCCGGGTCCCACTTGCCAGCGAGACAAGGAGAGAGGGAAGGCGCTGCCGCTGGCATTGGCTGGCTCGGGCCGAACTGGACCGCTGCGCCGAGCTGGGCCGCTGCGTCACCGCTGGGCTGGAACATGGAGACGACTGCTGCGGTGCTGGCCGTCGGGCCGTTGGCTTCCAGGTAAGTATTCTCTTTTCTTTTTTTTTCTTTCTTTTCTTCATTTACTTGTTTTCAAACTATTTCAAATCAAATTTTCCTAAACCAAATCAAAATAAAATAAATCCACACCATAAAATAAAATAAAATAAATGCAACAGCATGAATGCAACACCAATTATTTTCTTAAAAATTTTAATTCTCCTTCTCTAAATTATTTAAAATTTCATTACTCCTAAAATTTGGGTGTTACAAATTGTACCCCCCTTAAAAGAATCTCGTCCTCGAGATTGGACTGCTTACTCAAACAATTGCGGATATGATTTCCTCAATTCATCCTCTCTTTCCCAAGTTGCCTCTGCCTCTGAATATCGATTCCACTGCACCTTGCACATCTTAATAACCCGACTTCGAGTAACTCTCTCAGCAGTTTCTAAAATCTTGATCGGAAACTCTTCATATGTAAGATCCTCCTTAACAGTCAACTCTTCTAAAGGTATCTGTTCCTCAGGCACCCGCAAACATTTCTTAAGTTGTGAAACATGGAACACATCATGTACTCCAGATAAATTCTCAGGCAACTCTAATTGATAAGCAACTTCCCCACGTCTAGTAATAACTTTAAATGGTCCAACATACCTTGGTGCTAGTTTACCTTTCATGTTAAACCTCTTCACACTTTTCATAGGTGACACCTTCAAATAAACATAGTCACCTACTTCAAAAACTAAATCTCTTCTTCTATTGTCAGCATAACTCTTCTGACGAGACTGTGCTACTCTCAAATTCTCACGAATCACTCGCACTTGATCTTCTGCGTTTCTAAGAACATCTGTACCAAACACCTGAGATTCACCTGTCTGATCCCAAAACAATGGAGTTCTACACTTACGTCCATACAAAGCTTCAAACGGTGCCATCTTAAGACTCTGTTGATAGCTATTATTGTAAGAGAATTCTGCATAAGGCAAACTCTTATCCCAACTAGTTCCATATTGCAATGCACAAGCTCTCAGCATATCCTCTAATACCTGATTGGTCCTTTCAGTCTGTCCATCTGTCTGTGGATGATATGCTGTACTAAAATTCAATTTTGTTCCCAATGATTCATGCACAGCTTTCCAAAAGTGTGACGTAAACTGCGAACCTCGATCAGACACAATCTTCTTTGGTACTCCATGCAAACAGACTATTCTTTCCATATACAAGGTAGCTAATTGTACTCCCGTGTATTTAGTCTTGACTGATATAAAATGAGCAACTTTAGTCAATCTATCCACTATCACCCAAATAGAATCATAACCTTTCTGAGTACGCGGTAACCCCACTATAAAGTCCATACCAACTTCTTCCCACTTCCATTCAGGAATCTTCATTGGTTGCAACAATCCAGCAGGTCTCTGATGCTCTGCTTTCACCCTCTGACAAGTATCACACAATGCCACATACTCAGCCACATCTCGCTTTAATCCAACCCACCAATATTTCTGTTTCAGATCCAAATACATCTTAGTACTACCAGGATGAATAGAATAAGCTGACTCATGAGCTTCGCGAAGAATTGCTTGTCTAACAGTTTGATCCTCAGGTACACACAGCCTCTTTCCAAACCACAAAATTCCATTATCATCCATCCAAAAGCCTGGTGACTTACCAATCACTATATCTTCCGCTATCTTCTTTAGTTTCTCATCCTTCAACTGACCCTTGTAAATTTCTTGCTCTAAGGTAGGCTCTATCACTAATTCCATTGTATTAGTAACAATGCCCAAATTCAAATATTCAAATTCAGCACAAAACTCACTAGTCATAGACAATGTCCGTATCTCATTGGCATAACTTTTCCTACTAAGAGCATCAGCTACTACATTAGCCTTACCAGGATGATAGTGTATCTCAATATCATAATCCTTAATCAACTCTAACCATCTATGTTGCCTCAAATTCAGATCTGACTGAGTGAAAATATACTTCAAACTCTTATGATCAGTGTATATATCACTCTTATGTCCAATTAAATAATGTCTCCAAATTTTTAAAGCATGAACTACAGCTGCTAACTCCAAATCATGTGTAGGATAATTCAACTCATGCTTTCTCAACTGCCTAGATGCATAAGCCACAACTCTGCCTTCTTGCATAAGAACACATCCCAAACCTTGACGAGAAGCATCACAATAAATAGAAAACTTCTTACTCAAATCTGGCAAAACCAAAACAGGCGCTGTAGTCAACCTCTTCTTCAATTCCTCAAAACTAGCTTGACATTTATCTGACCACACAAACTTGGCATTCTTCTCTAATAGAGATGTCATAGGTTTAGCAAGTTTAGAAAACCCATCAATGAATCGTCTGTAATATCCAGCTAATCCCAAGAAACTACGAATCTCGCTAACATCAATAGGTGGTTTCTAATTTAATACATCCTTTACTTTACCTGGATCCACTGATATCCCTCCATTAGAAACAATATGACCAAAGAAAGAAACTTCCTTCAACCAAAACTCACATTTACTTCGCTTCGCATACAACTTATGCTCTCTAAGCTTCTGCAACACCAACCTCAAATGTTCAGCATGCTCTACTTTTGTCTTGGAAAAGATCAGTATATCATCAATAAACACTACCACAAACTTATCCAAATATTCCATGAACACCTTATTCATCATGTACATAAAGTATGCAGGTGCATTGGTCAATCCAAATGACATAACAGTATACTCATACAATCCATACCTTGTAGTAAAAGCTGTCTTTGGAATATCAGAAACACGAATCTTCAACTGATGATAACCAGAACGTAAATCAATCTTAGAGAACACACAAGCACCTCTTAACTGATCAAACAAGTCATCAATCCTGGGCAAAGGGTACTTATTCTTGATAGTTACCTCATTTAGTGACCGGTAATCAACACACATCCTCTGACCACCATCTTTCTTATCAACAAAAATAACTGGTGCTCCCCAAGGTGATGAACTAGGTCTAATAAAACCTTTATCTTGTAATTCTTTAATTTGTTTCTTAAGTTCTTCTAATTCATCTACTCCCATCCTATATGGTCGTTTGGCTATAGGTGCAGTTCCAGGAAGTAATTCAATAAGAAATTCAATGTCTCGGTCAGGTGGCATACCTGGCAATTCATCAGGGAAGACATCCGGAAATTCCTCAATCACTGAATTCTCCTTAATAGTATCTTCAAGCTGATTCACCACAGCGGTTGGTTGCTTCTGCACTGCTACATCCACATTGATTTTATCTCCATTAGGTGCAGTCACAACTACCACTTTCTGCTGACACTGAATCTCTGCCTGATTTTGCTTCATCCAGTCCATACCCAATATCACATCAATACCAGATGTCCTCAACACTATAGGAGTTATCTTAAACTCTACCCCCTTAATACCATACTAATTGGAAGACAACGATTACTGGTTTGCATGGTACCTCCAGGTGAATTTACTAAGAGAGGTTCTTTCATAGCTAGCATGGGTATACTATGCATTTTAACAAAAATGTTGGATATGAATGTATGAGATGCTCCAGAGTCAAAAAGAACAGTTGCAGGAGTGAAATGTACATTGAACGTACCAATCATAACTTCTGGTGCATCATGAGCTGTATCAGAAGACACGTGATTCACCCTTCCAGTACCAGATTGCCTCTGGTTGCTCTTCTGGCTCTGAGGAGTCTGCTGGTTCTGCTTCTCAGGACAATGGTAAGACATATGCCCCTCTTTACCACAGACAAAACATCTAGTAGGCGTGCTGGGGCACTATTCTTCATGGGGGTAACATTGGAATTTCCAGTGCGAGGAGTCTGTTGCCCAGTCTGCTGATACTGTTGACGTTGTGGATATGATGAACGCTGTTGTGACTGATTACTTTGCCAATTCTGGGACCACCTCTGATTCGGATTGCGATTCCATTGACTAACCGGTCCCTAAAACTTCTGATGAAAACCATGCTGAGAATTAGTGCGCTGACGGTTGTTGCTTCCTGAGCCTTGTACCTTCATTTTCCTCTTCCTATCCATCTCTCTGCGCTCATTATCAAGCACAATAGCTTTATTTACCAGCTCTTGAAAACTAGCATAGTTGTTCCCCTTCAACTGCAAGCGAAGATCATAATAAATTCCCTTCAAGAAAAGACGCTGTTTGTCTGCATCTTCCCTCACTTCATTAGGAGCATAGCGAGCCAACTGGGTAAATCTATCATGATATTCACTAACGCTCATCTGTCCCATCCTAAGGTTTCTGAATTCTTCCTGCTTCAGCTCAATTATACCTTCAGGAATATGACGAGCTCGAAAATCTCTAACAAACTCATTCCAAGTGATAGGAGGAGCATTGTCAGGGCGTGCAGCTTGATACGACTCCCACCAAGTCTGAGCTGTCCCCTGTAACTGACCAGATGCATATAACACCTTCTCCATATCATTGCATTGGGCTATATTCAGCTGTTTCTCCACTGCCCTCACCCAATCATCTGCCTCTAAAGGATCAGCAGCATGAGAAAACACTGGAGGGCGTCCCTTCAAAAATTCCCCACGCTTATCCCTCACTTGCACAGGCGGTGGTCCTCCTGCAGGGGGATTGTTCTGCATGTGCTGCATAAACATCTGCATCATCTGGTTCTGAGTTTGCATGAGTTCCTCCATAGTAATGGGTAGGTTAGCACCTCCACGACCTCTGCCACGTCCTCTACCTGACATCTATTTCCAAAAACACAGAAATGAAATTCAGTACGATCCGAGATGATGTATTCAATAGATAAGCAAAATCTGATTTTTCTGGGCGAACTTCAATTTCAGCAACTCAGTAAAACTGTCATATCTCGAGCTACAGACGTCCAATTCAGATGATCTTTACATGGTTGGAAAGCTTACAAAATTATCTACAACTGTTATTCACAACACTTTTTCTGAATCTGTCAAATAATTGGCCAAAAACTGAACTTAACCGAAACTGTTTCTGAATTCCAGACTGTGCAGTAACTCCAACTTGGAACATGTATATCTCTTAACTTATAATAGATATTAAAGTGATTCTTGTGGGGTTGGAAAGATATAAAAGTCTAATTATTCCCAGTAAAATTTCTTAAATTTCTCATGAACGGATTTTAAGTTATTTCTAAAACATCCCAGACTGATCCAAAAATCAGCAAAGGACAGAACTAAGTTAACCTCATATTCAACTAATATATTTTGATCAAACTTAATATTCTTAACCATGGAACTTGTAGGCATGTCTACAAAACTCCAGCACACATTACAAAGATCCAAATCACACATTATCATAATAACAATCCATCAATCACACAATTGTTCACACCACAAACTGACTCTTAAAACAAACCAAACTTAAAATTAACTCGCAACTACTATCGTTCCTATTACATAGGGATTTTTCCTATTTCCTAATTAAGCTTCTCATAAATCTTGGGATGACCTAACTCCGCCCTTAATTGGTCAATCTCCTTATAAGCTTGCTCCTTAAGTTCTTTTTCCTTCAGCAACTCATCCTTCAAATCCACCTCATGGAGAGCCAATTCACGAGCTAATCCCACCGTAGCTTGTAAAGTCAAGGAGGAATCATCTGCAGGCGGCACGGTCCAAATACCCTTGTCATGTAAGAAACAAGGAAAATGCCGGAGTGCACCCTTTAACGTCTTGTCCGAGCGTAGACCATGGTAGTAAACAAATGCATTGAAAGCGACATCCTCCATGCTTGTCTCCACGGTTGCCCGGCTCACTCTGGTAATGAACTTTGACTCCACCTTAGGCTCCTTAGTGGTAGGATCCCTTTTCTTAACCCATAACTCCGTTTCCCAATAGGAATCCATCCATGGATGACTATACTCTGCACTACGATACTCCAACGTAGCTTCCCAGTCGTAGTAGTAGTTGTCCAATGTTCTTGTCAACATGTCATGGAAGAAAGCATCAGCTTTAGGAACCATGATATGAAACTTCGTAGTCCACCCCATAACTACATTCTCCATTGGTGTATCACCAACTCTTGATTCAGCATCAGATAGCTCTTGATCACCATCTTCATACGGCTCCTGAGGTTTGAAACGGGCAACGTACTGTGCAGCTGACAGACGGGGATGAGGAGGCATCTATAAGATTTAGACATAGATTAGATAGAATCAATGTATTTTCACAATAGAATAAAGTAGAGGAAGCATAAAACTTTAGTAATTAACAAGGTGAAAAGAGGAAGCATGAATTAAGTGAAATATGAAGGCTATTAACGACCATTCTAACTAGGCTCGCGTCCTACAGTCAACACGGCTCTGATACCAATCTGTCACACCCATTTTTAAGGACAAAAATAGGATGCATAAAAGACTCATGTGCGCCCCAGGAAACAGTCGCACACATAAGTTGACAAATTACAAAGTATCATCACAGTGCTTATTACATAATGAATAAATATTTAAGACATAGTCTTGAACGATAGGTAATAATAACTAATAGTAATTCTTCAGCGGAAACTCCACACAGGGACACGGTTGACTGGTTGACACCAAGACTAGTACTCATTCCGATAATCTTCCTCTATATCATCATCTGTTATGGTGGAAATAGCAAGGGTGAGTCCATGTCGAACTCCACAAATATAACACAGGGTTCATGAGGCTCAAAAAGGCTAGACACTGTTTAACTGCGTTTAGCTTTTAATCATATATTAGCAATTGAGTAGCATCAAGATAAACCACTTCCCATTAAAGAACCAATGATCAATTGTAATAATGATAACGAATAACATTAACATGAGCATAATAATAATCAACAATAATTAAACATGATATAGCAATGGTGATCATCTATCTGTAAATGTTCTAAGGCCGCTCGTATCCGTGAGCACGGCTAGTATACCAGTTTTTAACTCTGCGCAGAGGTGTACACTTTCACTGTAAGTCATGATTTCCAAATGAGTGGGGAGATCAAGCCCAAACACCTGAGAACCATATAAAGCCACTCAAAAGTTCGTCTAACAAGTTAGGGCCATTAGATTCACTCGGCAGGCAGATGTAGAACCCCCCTTCCCTGTGGCACAATAACCGCAGCCTATACACACTAGGCCAGGGGCTCGCACTACACCCAACGTGGCAAGCCATTCTTACGCTATTTAAGGTAACCTCTAACAAGCTAGAAAAGGTCTCTTGAATAACTAAAGCCAGAGCCATATAGCCCTCACAGCTGTACTGTATATCCCGGATGATCACATACAGATAAGTCCTTATGGAGAGAAACCAGAGCATCAAAATAATGCACATGCTCTAGCCCTCTTTTAACAGAAATAAAATCATCTTAATGGTTGATTGCTTGATCCATTAATCAAATTGCAAGATCATTGTTCATAGTTTAAGCACTAGCAGTAGCTACCCATATGCATCCCCAAGGTTGAGAAGGAATCAAGATAACAATCACTAAGTTATAATCTCTACGGTTGTCAAGGTAAGCACATGCATATGTATGACAATTTGATGTATAGGTAACAAGGATAGTCCTGTGTTATACTTGCCTTGATCAAAGCTCTCCGAGTGATACTGCTGACTTGGCTCAAAGTAATACTCCGAATCGTCCAAATACTGCTCACCTTCTATATTCGATCATCAATCAACACATACATGCATCCAATCAAACATACATGAAGCAAACAAAGAGATATAATTAGAACAGTACACCAATAGTAACAAAACAGTAATAAAAGTTTATAAAACTCTTCTACATGTTTCTACGATCACACAGACGCAAAGATCACCAAATTCGGAGTTAAAACGTGAAAGTTATGAATTTTCTAAGATTTCCTATAGATAAATAAATACTAAATTATAAACTCGAAAAATAAATTATCAAAACCAACTGTACAACTACACTAACATGTAGAGCTCGCAAATACGAACCTAACGCAACTTGAACGGAGTTAAAACGAAGTTTTTATGACCAAAACAAGTTTAGTGGCAAAACTGTAAATATCCGAAAACGTATTTTTGATTTACCGGGAGAGAATACGCTTTCAAAACACGAAAACGTACTTTCAGCAATACGCTATGGACGGCGGGTTTATTATTAAAAAGCTAAGGGGCTCTTTAAGAAGTTTACCCCGCGAAGGTTAAGTTCTAATCTGGACCGTTGATTTAAGATCGGACGGCCGAAATCATTCCCAGCCAAAAGAGAGAGAGGGAACACGGCTTCTTTCTCCCCTCCGGCCGGCGGCCACCATGGACGCCGCCATGAGCTCACCGGAAAAGTTCGGCCTCGTCGTTCCTGACCTCCAAACATCCCCCAACCGACACCATTCAAAAGAGAAGCTCCCCCCCGAACTTGTCTACATAGTTTAGGAAAGCTACAACAGCTCGAAATCGGGATGTGGCTTGGATAGGGCGGCGGTGCCATTGCCGGCGCACCCGAGCTCACCAAAACCATGATTCAAAACGTCTCAACACAAAGGGAGAGCATGGGAAGAAAGAGGAGGAGATAGCGAACTCACCAAAGCTAAGAAAAAGAGCTCGAACCTTCCCACAAGCTCCACCGACGAACCGGCCGAAAGAACCTAGGGTTCCGGCCTCCTACGCTCAATCTCACGTGATGTAGCTCGAGTTTTAGATGGAAAACGGAAAATAGAGGGTCTCCTCTTCCTATTTGTAGCCCCAAGATACCGTATTCGTTTAGAAAATCCCGGAAATCAAGATTCGATTGCCGTCCGACTACGGTTCGTGACCGGCTCGGTTACGTGAGGTTGGAGGAGCATCCGACAGCCGGGTCCCACTTGCCAGCGAGACAAGGAGAGAGGGAAGGCGCTGCCGCTGGCATTGGCTGGCTCGGGCCGAACTGGGCCGCTGCGCCGAGCTGGGCCGCTGCGTCACCGCTGGGCTGGAACATGGAGACGACTGCTGCGGTGCTGGCCGTCGGGCCGTTGGCTTCTAGGTAAGTATTCTCTTTTCTTTTTTTTTCTTTCTTTTCTTCATTTACTTGTTTTCAAACTATTTCAAATCAAATTTTCCTAAACCAAATCAAAATAAAATAAATCCACACCATAAAATAAAATAAAATAAATGCAACAGCATGAATGCAACACCAATTATTTTCTTAAAAATTTTAATTCCCCTTCTCTAAATTATTTAAAATTTTATTACTCCTAAAATTTGGGTGTTACACCAGCTGTTGAGCCCGCTCCCGCGCTCGTGTTGTGGCAGGCCGCGTCGGTGGGCCGGCCCAGCAGACGAGCATCCAGTCAGCCCGAGTCCAGCAGCCGCGCCTTCCCCTCCTTTCTGTGTCACTGGCGGGTGGGGGCCACTTGTCAGTCGTCTTCTCCCTTTCGAATCGTAACCGAGCCGAACTCCAGGAAGCTGCCACCGGTCCTTGCCGTGATAACAGGGGATTTCCTACCCGAAAACGTTGAATTGGAGCTATAAATTGGTAGCCGCATGTTTCCTATTTCCGTTTTTCATCTAAAACATGAGTTCATCCACGTGAAATCGAGTTGGCGAGTTGGAAAACCTAGGCGGGTTTCGGTTGAACGTCGCCGTCGGTTGCGGTTAGTCTAGTGCCTTTCTTCTTCGCTTAGGTGAGTTCGTTAGCTCCTCCTCTCCCTTCCCATGTGTTTCTTTTGAATTCTTGTGCATGGTACCGTGAGGTTTGAAGCTCACCGTCGGTCGGCAATGGCGCCACCGTTTCCTCCGAGCCGCGTTCTCTTCTTGGTTCGATTTAGTGCATCCAAACCGTCTAGGATAGATCGGGTTTATCTCCTCTTTCGATTTGAGTTGATGGCGGGTCAAGTAGTGGTCGGAAAAGGGGGAGACGAAGTTTTTCGGCGAATACATGGCGGCGGCCATGGTGACCGTTGGCCGGAGGGGAGAAAGAAGCCGTGTTCCCTCTCTCTCTTTTGCTGGGAACGATTTCGGCCGTCTGATCTTGGATCGACGGTCGAGATTAGAACTTACCCCTTCGCGGGTAAAATTCATAAAGAGACCCTCAGCTTTTTAGTAATCAACCCGCGGTCCGTAGCGTAAAACTGAAAGTACGTTTTCATGTTTTGAAAGCGTATTCTCTTCCGGTTTATTCAAAAATACGTTTTCAGGAAATTACAGTTTTGCCACTAGAATTGTTTTGGTCATAAAAACTTCGTTTTAACTCCGATTTGATCCGTTCAAGTTGCGTTAGAATTGTTCAGTAGGTTTTCAACTTTTAAATTTCGAGCTTATATTTAATCTATTATTTTTCTATAGGAAATCTTCAGAAATTCATATCTTTCACGTTTTAGATCCGAATTTCGTGATCTTTACGTCTGTGTGATCGTAGTAACGTGTAGAAGAGTTTTACAAACTTTTTATATTATTTTGCTACTGTTGGTGTATTGTTTTAATTATGTCTCTTTGTTTGCTTCGTGTATGTTTGATTGGATGCATGTGTGTTGTTGATTGATGATCGAGTATAGAAGGAGAGCAGTATATGGACGATCAGGAGTATTATTTTGAGCCAGACCAGCAGTATCAACAGGAAAGCTTTGATCAAGGCAACTATAACATGGGACCATCCTTGTTACCTATTCACTGAAATTATTATACATATGCATGTGTCTTCTTTGACAACCATAGAGATTATAACTTAGCTATTGATATCTTGTTTCCTTGTCACCTATGGGTTATGCATTTGGGTAGCTACTGCTAGTGCTTAATTATGAACAATGATCTTGTAATTTGACTAATGGATTATGCAATCAACCAATTAAGATGATTTTATTACTGTTGAAAAGAGGGCTAGAGCAAGGGGTTATATTGTTGCTCTAGTTACTCTCCGCAAGGACTTACCTGTAAGTGATAACCGGGATATACAGTACAGCTGTGAGGGCTATATGGCTCTGGCTCTAGTTGTTCAAGAGACCTTTTCTAGCTTGTTAGAGGTTACCTTAAATGGCGTAAGAATGGCTTGCCACGTTGGGTGTAGTGCGAGCCCCTGGCCTAGTGTGTATAGGCTGCGGTTGTTGTGCCACAGGGAAGGGGGGGTTCTACATCTGCCTGCCGAGTGAATCTAATGGTCCTAACTTATTAGACGAACTTTTGAGTGGCTTTATATGGTCTCTGATGTTTTGGGCCTTGCAAACCCATGCATTTGGAAATCATGACTCACAGTGAAAGTGTACACCTCTGCGTAGAGTTAAAAACTGGTATACTAGCCGTGCTCACGGATACGAGCGGCCTTGGGGATTCTTACAGAATAGTTGATCACCATTATTATATCATGTTTAATTACTGTTGTTATTATTATGCTCATATTAATGCTATTCATTATCCTTATTACAATTGATCATTGGTTCATTAATGGGAATTGGAATACCTTGATGCTACTCAATTGCTAATTATATGATGATTAAAAGCTAAACGCAATCAAACAGTGTCTAGCCTTTTTGAACCTCATGAACCCTGTGTTATACTTGTTGAGTTCGACATGGACTCACTCTTGCTATTTCCCCAACACTCCAGTGTGTAGTAAGATGCTACTCGGAAGAAGGACAAAGGTGTAGTGGAGTTTCCAGAAGACTAGTAGAAGTGCTGGGCATATGTTACCCCCAGTCAGCCGTCCCTGAGAAGAATGGAGCCCGAAGTTTAGTCACCGTTCCGCGATACTCTGATGTAAGTGTTAATATAGCTATGTATACGTTATATAATAACATTGTTTCTGATACTTTTTCATTCTGGCATATGTGTGGACTTCCTGGGCACAGATATGATTAGCCTGGTTTTGTTCTTTAGAAAACCGGGTGTGACAATGGCGGTTTTCAGTGCCTCCATCCATAAACTAATCGGTAATGTGGAGTAACTTATCATGCTTCTTACCATATCCATTAAGGTACGGTTACGTCTTTTAGCCACTCCATTCTGCTGAGGCTCCCCCGGTGTAGAGTACTAAGCGACTATGTCATTTTCCTGTAGAAACTTTGCAAATGGTCCTGGAATTTAGCCATATGGGGTATGTCGCCCATAGTACTCGCCACGTCGGTCTGATCATACTATCTTTATTTTCTTATTGTGCTGATTTTCAACCTCAGCTTTAAATATTTTGAATTTATCCAATGCTTCCGATCTTTCTTTAATTGGATAAATATAGCCATAATGAGAGTAGTCGTCTGTGAATGTTATAAATGAATCATAACCATCCACACTTTCATAGGAAATAGACCACATATATCAGTGTGGATTATTTCTAAAGTTCCTCCGCTTCGTTTGGCATCTTTCTTAATTTTCTTGACATACTTTCCTTTGATGCAATCAATGCATTGTTCTAAATCTGAAAATCCTAAGTGCAGAAGAATTGATTCTTTGATCAGTCATTCTATTCTCCCCCTCGAAATATAGCCCAAGCGACAATGCCATAATTTCGAAGAGGCATCATCAATTCGCTTCCGCTTCTAAGTTACATTCACAGATGGGGAATCATTAATATTCTCATCACATACATCATTCACATTCTCAGTAAGAGATAATAAATAAAGCTTGTTTTGTCAGAAGGCAAGACCAACACATTCATTATTAACAAATATCTTACATTTGCCATTACCAAAATGACAATCAATTCTATCATCATCAAGTTTCGAAACACTTATCAAATTTCTGCGCAAAAAGGGAACATAAAGTACTTCTTTAAGACTAATTACAAAACCATTATTCAATTCTAAAAATAAATCTCCAATGGCTTCAACATTGGCTTGTACTCCATTTGCAACTTTAATCATTCTTTCTCCTCTTCGCAAGGTTCTCGTCCCACTTAACCCCTATAAAGAATTTGCAACATGAGTAGTTGCTACTGAATCAACCCACCAAGTGGATTTAGCATAACATAAATACAGGGATTCATCTACAAAGGTAATAAATTTATCACCTTTCTTTAGCAGAGATTTTAGGAAGTCTGGACAATCCCTCTTGTAGTGTCCCTTCTTGAAGCAGTACTTGCACTAATCTTTTTTAGCTCTGCCATACTGCTAATTCTCAGAATCCTGGGGTATCTTTCCCTGTGAATTTGAGGAAGAGGCCTTATCCCACTTGGGTTTCCCTTGTGGTTTAGAATTCTTTCCATTAAAGTTCTTTCTTTTATTATCCTTCACAAAATGAGCGGATTCACCCTGTGAGGACTTTATCCTATCCTCTTCTTGAGCACACATTGAGATAAGCCTTTCTATGCCCCATCTTTCAGGCTGCATATTGTTGTTCACAATGAAGGTGTCATATTCTTTTGGCAAAGAAGCAAAAATCAAATGAATCAGGAAATCATCTTCCTTCAAATTCATTTCCTTTAGCTTAGATGTTGTAGTGTTCATCTTCAAAATGTGCTCTCTTATGCTACCACTAGTGTATTTCTCATTCACAAGCTTCTTAATCAGTGAACTTGTTGTGGCCTTGGTAGACCTAGTAAATAGACTCTTGATTTTATCAAGATATTCTGTGGCAGTAGCACATTTAGGGATTGAGCCCTTTTCTGTTCTTCTATGGTGGCCTTGGCCACCAACAGGCATTTGTGGTTGGAGAGAGTCCATTACCTATGTTCAAGGTCATATTTCATTCTGATCTCAGCATGATCACGCTTTCGAGCAGTGAAATTAGCGTCAGATTCATTTCACCTCTCACTGGGTCCTCTGGCTCAGTAGGACATGGTGAGGTGATGGCAAAATCGACCTCTCCCAACGCAAGTTCCAATTCATACTTCTCCCACCACACACGGTAATTGCCCCCATTGAGTGTCGGGATGTTCGCGATGTTCACAATGCATTTGCCTCCTGAAACCACACCAGAGTAAGTGAGAAACGTTTATACACAAATTGGCATGCTTCAACTCAACGTTGGTCAAATTAAAACATATAATTCATCTATGCAAACATTTTACATCACCGTTGGGCAGAAGTAAAATTAATGCATAATATCTCATGGATCAAATGTTATAATATTGTTATTAACAACGTTGGTCAGAAAATAACAATACTATAATTCATCAAAATTCACTTGAAATTAGTAACTTCTCTCAAAAATTAAATTATCTAGTTGGTTCAAATTTAATCAAAGAGAGTGTTCATTAATTATCCTAAGGGAAGGTGGGGGGCTGGGGCTCGCGGAACAAGGTTGACCGTGCCACCATTCACCCCACCGACATCCTAACCCTAACTGATCTAGAGAGGGGCGCTGCCAGCGACAAGAAGCCTCACCAACGAGGGGCACTGCTAGCGACAGGAAGCCTCACCGATGCCAGCAACGCCACTGCACTGACCTTCTCCACCGAATCGATGGCGCCGACGAACGACCCAAACACCGACGCCTCCAGTGGATCGGCCACTCTCGCTTCGACCACTACGGCCATGGATGGTCTGCGACCTCTCCCTTTTTCCCCTCTCTGACTCGCAATAGAAGATGTACTAGGGTTTGTTATATGTACATTGTGAATCATGATTTGTTGTTCCCGAATATGATCAAAATGTACCCGATCTGATGAACATGATGTATTACAAAATCTCTCACAATGGTATCAGAGCGAGGCTTATGGTTAGAATCTAGATCGGGGTAAGAAAATGGAAAGAAACGAGTACTGATTTCAAATCGGGGTAAAAGAATAGAACCGTTTTTGAAACGGGAAGAAAAGAATGAATCCCTAACCCTAATCGGGATGAGGAGAAAGAATCGAAACGAATCCAACAAGAACCCTAACCCTAAAGAAAGGCTCGATGCGGAGAGGGGCCTACCTAGTCATCCTCCCGCCAGCACCACCGCCTGCATGCGGGAATGAAATCGGCGAAGTGCGGACACCACCGTCGCATGGGACCGCCTACGCGCAAGGGAAAGAAATCACGGTGAGCGGAAGAACATGCGACACGCACGCATGCTCGCCAAGGCGGCACCGCGGCCAACCAGCTCGACAGAGGCGCGTCCACTCCTCGGTGGGCGCACGCACCGGTGAGGGGACCGACCGGCGGCGCCGTGCTCCTCTAGTCGCCATGAACAGTGGCGCCATTTTCTCCGGGTTTTGCTTTTTGCGGCAGCTGGCTGAAAGGAGAGGAAACGAAATGAAACTTAGGGTTTGGGTATAGGCGGCGGCCAAGGGGTTTTGACCCTCAGACATTATCTCCCAGCCATCACATTCGAACAAACGGTAAAGATTCACTCAAGCTTTTAGCTGGGCTTGCAGGTGGAAGTGGCCCGAAAGGGAAATCCCGACCCAGGCCCAGGTTGCGGCCTAGGACGCGGGTGTGCCGTGTGTGCGGCACTGGGTCGGGCCGACTGCTGCGCGCATGGCCGCGAAGGCCCTGCTGGCTGGGCCACTGCGCGAGCTGATGGGCTCAAATGCCTAGAGAAAATGAAGTTTTCTTTTTCCATTTTCCAGAAGCAGTTTTGTATATTTTTGAGTCAAATTTGAATTGAATTTTCACATGAATTTTTGTACAATTATGTCCAATGACCTTTCATTCAGCGAATGAAAATTATGAGTTTCTAGAAAATAGAACTATGAAATGTGTTATTGTTTCCGCTATGCGACGATGACCCACCAATCATGTAGGGTTGGGCGCCCCCGATCAGGGCGTGAGAACAAGGCCCAAAGGCCGTTGGGTCTAATGGTGGGAGATCAGTTCTAACAAAGGCATCCAGGAGGCGGAATAAAAGCTACGTAGCTCGATCCTAAGTCTTACAAATTTCAGCTTGAATGAAAATCATGTCTTCATTCCAATGAACCCTCCTTTTTCCGGAAAGAGAATTACAATAAAGAACCCTCCGCCTCACTTGCTCGACCCAAGCAAGGCAGAGGGCTCAGGGGCTCCCCCCAAGTGCCCATTCATGGATCTCGGAAAATTTACTGTTGCAGTCACATATGTTGTAGCTGCGTAATAGTTGTCATGGTTGCGGGTGGTGAAGCTGTCCATATAATATGAAGTTTGGGATTTTATGGTTGTGGAAGGTTTTTTACGGTTGTGAAGATTAAAATGATTGGCTGGCATGCTGAATAACTATTCAACGCGCTTGCTATTAAATAGCAGTTATACACACAAACACACACTAGCGTTTTTCTTATCTTGCCACCAGTACAATTGAAGTTTAGTTTATTTCTGGATTTTTTAAATAACCTCGAATGGAGAAATGGCCTAAATCAAAGTACGTTGTAGTAATCGAAAAGATCTGCAACCTTGTATTTGAGTACATTTTCATTTGACACCGTTTAATACCCCAAAATTCAGTTTTATGTTTTTAGATTTTGAAATTCATTTACTTGAATTTTTCAAATTATCTCAAATAGAGAAATGACATAAACGAACAATGTAGTACTCTATGAGATCTATGAATTTTTGGTTCAAATTATTTTCATTTGAATTCAATTAAGGTCTTAAATAGTCGTTACAATATTCGGTAAAGTGAATACAAAATAATTGTATCAGGCACTTGGTCATATCTGACTCTGGCATGTAGTAGTGCCAAGCAAGCAACACGCGAGTCCGACGGTCAACCGCAAATTTAAATGGTTCTACACTGGCGATTCTCAAGCTGACTTTGGTGGAACATCATCATTTTTCCACTAGTCTTTTACAGCGGTGATTCACAAAACCACTGGTAACGATCGAAAAAGTGCCGCTGGTACAAATGTTTATGTACGACTGGTTTGAGAAAATTGACTTTAAACATATAGTAAAAGTGTCCTAATTGTAACGGATGGAGTACAACGAGTATAATACTAGATTGTAAGGTACAATTTCTTCTTTGAAATATTTATAGGCATTCATTCTCATTCATTCATTTGCTTGGAGGAACCGAAACAGACCGCATGCCGCCCTCCCCATGCGGGTGACACGGGCGGAACCGAGCCCCAGCGCCGCCCCCACCTTCCTCCTCCCTCTCCTGCCGCGCCGCCGCTAGAGCGGGCCGCCGGCAGGGCCGTGCGACCTGCCGGGATGGTGGCGGCGAGGCACCTCCTGGTGGTGGCAGCGATGGAGTGGCGTGGGCACTCCTTCCTTTCCCCTGTTTTCTCTCCCTTCTCCATGACCTAGCAATGGCAGCGGCTTCGGCGTGGTCCGATCCAGGGCCTTGGTGTCCAGATCCAGCACCTGGGTTGCCAGATCCGGAGCCCTCTGGGTGGGAGACGACATCCACATGGCAGGCCTGCCCGGGGGCCGATGGTGGTTTGGGAGGCGGCCGGAGTTGGCGGCCTAGACGGCTGCTGTCGGTGGCTGACTAGGCCTGATCCATTGTCTTTTGCGCCACTGTGCATGGTCGCGGGCACTACGGCACGGCGGCGGGTGGGGCGCTCGTTCTTGCCGACCTCGTGGTTCTGCGGAGGCTCCTTGTCGTCTGGCCTTGATGGTGTCCCTTGCAGTGATATTTAGTGTTGCCCTGACAGGTCGTCTTTTGTTTCCTCAGTTCGTGTTCAGTTGTAAGTTGACCTTGTAGAGGTGATAGTTGAGTCATCAAGTTGGAGTTGTCATTAGGTTGGGTTGCTGTTGTTTAGTTGGGTCTTTTCGACTAGGTTGTAAGTGGTGACGTGAGTTGTGACATTTGTACAAGATGAGTGGGACACTTTCCTTAATTGTATGGTTTTTCTAGCCTAGTTTCCATTCAAAAAACTGTGCTGACACTTGCCTTTTTTTCTTTTTTCGTTTAATAGAAATCGCGGCAAAGCTTTTGCCGTCCTTTTTAAAAAAACATTTATAGGCCACTTTAAAACAGAGTTCTATCCAGAGCTTGCTTGTAACCGAAGTAACTATTCTCTTAAATCAATAAAGGTCGCCAAAAGGCTTTTCAATAAAAAAAACATTTATATATAAATTGAAAAAAATAGTCGGCATGCAATGGTTGGCGGCTTATGAGAAGAACATTTCGTGTAACGTGTGGAGAATCTGTCAGCCCAACGCGTTCAGAATCGACCTTCTTACCTAAACGCGAAGCTCAAGGTGGGGTTCACATCGCCTAAATAAGTGACGACTGGCGACGACTTGACGAGTGCTATTTCGCTCATAAATAACCCGCCGAACCAAAGCTTCTAGCTCGCAGGGTTTGGCGACATTGTAGATCCAAACAAAGTTTCCCCAAGTAAGATGTCTTCTCTCCAGAGTTTAGCTAATCGCCTGGGTGTGATGCTCAATGCCGAGGGAGAGAAAGAAAGCAAAGCCTGGCACCAACTCCGCGAGAGGCTAGTCGAATTAGCTACTATTTTCAACACTGCAGATCCGAAGAAGATTAAATCTGAGCTAAACAATAAAGCAGAGGTGATAGGGTCCTTAGATCTTGACCACCCAGACGCCCAACATGTACTCTGGCAGATAATGAAGGCTTTTGTTGGGGAGGTTGATGCATCAAAGTCTATTCTTCAACTCAAAGATTTCATTGTCTTGGTTGCCAGTGCGTTAAATATGGTTCCACTGTGTAACTCGGAACATGCACCCATGATACAAGTGATCCAAGAAGAGGAAAAAAAAGATGTAGTCATTTTTTACGAAGACAACGTTAACTACGTGCTCTCCAGTATGTTGGTTGCTGATCAAAACGCTCCCTACGGCGTCGTCTCCATTGTCGGAGCCCAGAGCAGTGGTATGCTACAATGCTCTTTTTTTTTGCGAATTACAATGCTAATTTATTCAGATTTATGAATCATGTACAAGGTTTCCATTGATCTGTTTTTAAACATTCAGATGACATTTTGAGTTGCCTAGCTGTATTCAATCTAACGGTGTACATGGTACTATATATATATATATATATATATATATATATATATATATAATATATATATATATATATATATATATATATATATAGGGAGAGTATATATATAGGTCTGTATATATATAGGGAGAGTATACTCTATAGCTAGCTACAAAATAAGTTATTTTGTAGCCACCTCTATTTACGATAATTTTATATACTAATTTACGACAATGTCAATATATATTTGCGATAGTTGAATTACTATAACACATGGGGATATTTACCATAATGTTATAGTAAATCATATAGTAAGGAGTTACTATAATCTCGTAAATTAGCATAGCAATTATCGTAACTCAAAGTGGCTGCAGAATGAGTTATTTTGTAGCCAGCTGTAGGGTAATATATATATATATATATATATATATATATATATATATATATATATATATATATATATATATATATATATATATATATATATATATATATATATATATATATATATATATATATATATATATATATATATATATATATATATATATTGGTCTATTTAGAGTGGGCTTCAGTACACCTAGAGTAAGTATGTTGTTACAGCTCAGCAGTCACATAAGTTATTTCATAAAATGCAATAGTAGGATTTCTGATGATGTGAAATGGGAATAGATGTGAGAAAAATGTTTGAGGTAAGCCTCGTAACAAAAAAAAAATTGTACCTAAAAACCTGATGTTTTAGCCTTCTGACACTATGATAGGCTCATATCAGCTTGAGATTATGGCATGCATGCCTCATACATTTCTTTCATGTAGTGGTTTATTCCAATATTATGTGGCATACTGGCATCAGACAAGACCCCCTATAAAATCACACAATTGGAATAAATGTTTAATACTTTTTGTGAATTTAAGTTTCCAAAGGATCTAAACTTTTATGAGAACTGTTTTTAGAGGATGGTAGTATTAACTATATTTTGTTTGTTATACACTCACTCTCTCTGTTAATAATACTTAACGTTTTGTTATAGCGAAACTGAACATACCCTAGGCCTATAGCTATATGGCTGCTGAAACGTCAATTAATAATGACTTCTTATAGTACGTACGAAGTACGACTACTACCTAAACCCTCGAAATAAAATTCTGGAATCAGTTGCCCCTGGAAGTTAAATCTCAGAAATTAGTTTGCACCAGAGTAAACTTTGCCTTGAATCGATTTTGATCAATAGTTTCTAAGAACTCTCGCAAAAAGAAAAAAAATCCTTCAGTGAGAATATGGAATTCAATAGCACCATTCTTTTAGTACCTTCAGTGAGAACAAGTTCTAAAGGCGGGCCTCTTGAAGATCAGTTTTATAGGTGACCCCACCTGTACAGATGAAGAAAATCAAATATCAGTTTTTCTAATTGTATCTGACGGCTTCTAATGAATATTTGGACCCTTAAGTGATCTTAAATAAAAACTATTGTCAACTAGAAAGATGTAATTATATTCAACTGCCTAGATTTTGATATAAATTTTGTCTTCATTTGACTTAATATGAAAAGGTTACGAAATTATTTTTCACGTCAACTATTTTTAGAGATGGGCCTTTAAGGAGGTGGCTGTTGATCGTTCCACAGGCACACACACTCTTATTTTAATTTGTTTGGTTCTCCAGGATATTGCTGTTAATCTAACAATGAAATTTCTGTCCATTATACAGGGAAAAGCTTTCTACTTAATAAGCTCTTTGGAACGAACTTTCCTGTGATGAATAAAGAAGAAGGATGGTAATTCAACTCACACTTGCCCATCAAACCATCCTCATCATTTGCATGGAAACTTATGTGACATGAGCATTAAAAACTCCGTGAATAAAATTAAGTACTCCCTGCATCCCTTAAAAAAGTTTGTTTAGGACATGGTTTAAGATACCAAGGAATGATTAATTTGAATCTATTTTTCTCTGTTTCTCCTTATTAAATGGCCTATTGGGCATTTCATTCGTTTATACATTTCGGCGTCTGACCGGTTACCGATGTGCGTCCTGAGGTGAGCGGCGTGGGTTCGATCCCTCCATCCTGTTGGCATTATATTGTGGCGATTTTTGCCTGGCGCGTGCATGCATGCAGAGCTCGCGGGCGGGCCCCCGCGTGCACAAGTTGCATGCATCGCTTGCCTCCGGTTGTTAATCTCCTCCGAATTAATGACGGCGCAGGAAACGAACAGACCACGCGGGGTAAACTCATCTAAACAAATGGTGGTCCACTTAAATTGAATTGATTTGTGAAATCTCTCAAAACCACTAGAACGAATTTTTTTTTGAGGGATGACGGGAGTACATACAAGCGTCCATATACAATTTTACTGATCCCATAGGGCGCCGCTAAGGCGTGTTATATTAAACTTTTTCTCTACCTTAATATAAAAGCACACAAACATTTCCCGTGATCCAGAAAATAACAAAGCTAAATAAAGTTGTTTATCTTTTCTCCGTCCCTCTATTTATATTTCCTAGCATAATACAAGTTTATAGTAGTCTAAATTGTCTATGGGTTTGCAATAGTTTCAATAATTACTCCATAGGTGTTTTCGTGATCCTCAGCATTGCACCTCACTGTATTCTTAGTATGAACGTTAATCTAAGTTATATCAGATTTTTTACATCATTTTTTGGTGGCTTTGAACTTTTATCTCATTAGTTGTTACAATATTTATTTTCACATCCTTATAATCTTTGTTAAAATTCCATTTACATTATATTTAAAATGAGATTGTAGGTCCAAAACTTCACTTTTAGTTACTACCAGGGGCAAAGTCAGGACAAAATATCGCCGTGGTCGATCCAAACACAATACTCCTTTCATTCCAAAATAAGTGTCATTATGTTTTTTTGTGCCGGTCAAACTTGCTTAAGTTTGACTAAATTTTTAGAAAATATTAGCAATATTTGTAATATTAAATAAATTTATTATAAAATAAATTCAACAATATATCCAATGAAACTAATTGTGTACTATAAATATTAATATTTTATTGTCTATATTTGGTCAAAGTTAAAAGTATTTGACTTTCAGGAAATGAGAGCGACACTTATTTTGGAACGAGGGAGTACTAACTCTTAGCTTCTGATAATATAATACTCTCTCCATTCCAAATTATAAGCTCGCGCCTTATAAGTATAAAAATTATTCTCACTACCAAGTTAATTTAGTTGTGTTAAATTGTTATCATTGGGAATGGCAGGCACCTCTATGAAACTCTAAATTTTTTAAAAAAGAATGTCAAAAGAATTCGTGGAATTTAGTCATCAATATAAGTGATTTATAATTTACCTAGTTAACACCCTCTAACTTATATAAGCTGCAAGTCAATAACTTGATTTAAGCAATCGCCAATATTATTTTTATTTGGATCTCTACATAAATTATGGTCTTGACGATTCGTTAGTTTAGTTCTGACATCCAGTTCATTCAATCATTCAAACACGCTCTCCAGAAGCAAACATAGAAAAAGGGGCAAAAGAAAAACATCTCCCTGGAACGCCGAAAGAAACTTTTAATTTGCATGTAATGTTCTTTGGACGTCCGGGAGAGGAATCCTCGATCAGTACAAAGTCAGCCTGGGCACTTTTTTTACCGAAAACCGTAAACCGAACCGAACCGTACCGAACCGAACCGAAAAGTCGGTTTATTCGGTTCGGTTTCGGTTCCTGTGATCGAGAAGTTCGGTGTTCGGAATCATCATCGGTTTTCTGCTCAAATAAAACAGAACAACCGTAGTAACCGAAGTAATACGACTCCCGTCTCCAGAGTGGCCGCGACAAACGGGAAGCAGGAGTTGCCCACCATGGGTCCAAGGCCCAACAAGCCCCCAACCAACGCCCTGTCCCCCAACCACAACGCTGCCAGCCACTCCACATCCTAATCCTAATTTGCATCTCCGCAAAAGCCAAGGCACAAGCGACGGCGGCTGCACGACGCGGGCACGCACCTGGCTGGCACACGGCGAGCAGACCGGTGTAGAGGCGCGAGCAAGAGCAGAGGAGCCCTCCACGTCGTCCGCGAGCGGCCCTCCGCGTCGTCCGCGAGCTTGGCACGACTCACCGGCAAGCTGCGAGCGCCGCAATGGACCAGTGAGCCCCGGCGGCGGCTGCGAGCGCCCTGCGCCGGAGCGGGCGAGCGGCGGCTGCGAGCGCCCTGCGCTGGAGCGGACAAGCAACAGCTGTGAGCGCCGGAGCTAGCGAGCTGCGCGACGACCATGGAGAGGAGCTGCGCAGCGGCAGCGGCGGCAGCGGCAGCGGCAGCGGCAGGAGAGCCACGGGCGCGACTTCGGGTGAGATCTGCGAGCAAGAGCAGGAAGACTTCGGTCTCGTCAGTTTAAACCGAAAAACCGAGGTAAAAAACTGAAACCGAAATCGTCGGTTTTGCATTTTCAAAATAACCGATCAGGTGTTCATTCTCTAAAACCGAAATTTACTGAAACCGAATAAACCGAACCGAGGTTGAGTGCAAAGGCTGAAGTCCAAGCCTTTTGGGTTCACCTGTGCTCTGGTGCTGCACATTAATGAAGGCAAAGGGCCCAGCCTACTGGGCTTGCCAATTCCGTTTGGTCCCTGTGGCTTGTATATTTGCGTCGCAAGCCTGCTGCGCTGGGCTGCTAGGCGCCAACTGTCTGGGTCCCTGGGGTCAAACATTTTTTTACCGGGGTCTACACTGGCCAAAATTTGCATGCTACGAGAGCCGTCACGAAATTGTCGGGGTCGGGCGACCCCGACCGCTTAACGTAGCTTTGCCCTACTACAAGATATAAATAATTGTAGCACACCCAAAATGTTAAAATTCCTCTATGAAAGAATTATATGATTAGTAGTAATGTTTTATATAAAACAGGACGTTAGACTGAACTACAGGGTCAAAAGGTATTAACTCGTAAAGTAACTACTTCAAAAATTATTGTCATTGTGTTTTAATAAGATTTAATTGAATTTTTGAGTGACATTGGGTGTGGTTTGTTAATGAAATATTTTTTACTATTAAAACTTATTAACATAAATGTTTATTCAAATGTATGTGTTTGCATCGTGTAAATTGTGGCACATACCACTTTTGTTTCGTTTTAAATTTGAAGTGGTAGCAGTGCCTAATCTGTACACAAATATATCGTACTTTATGGTTATTAAATTACCTTCACTAACAGGTGATATTGGTATTTGGACGTAAATATATTTGGTCGCTTAAGTGATATTAAATAAAAATGGTTGTCTAGTACAAAACTTCTAATCTCGCCCAGCTCTATAATTTTAATATGAAGTTTGTCCTCATTTGATTTGTTTTAAAATATATAATTTTATTTGTGCGGCAACAACCTCTAGGAGCGGTTTGTATTAGCAACCATCCCCGCAAAATCGGTTTCTAATTAAGTTCTTATTAGCCTCCATGTATAGGGTGGTTTAATACAACAACAGCCCAACCCTTCTAACAATTTTCATGGGGTCGACCTTTAGAAGAGTCCCTCAGGAAATGACTAGTGCATGTAGAAAACATGAGGTGCCTCTAGAATCGTTTTTGGAGAAACCTAACTTGAACGGTACCTTTTGAACATGCAGGTCACAAACAACAAGGGGAGTATTAATGTCAAGATGCATTGGTCCTTCGTTGCTAATCATGGATGTTGAAGGCTTTGATGGAAGAGAGCACGGGGAGGTATGTTCGTCTCCTTTGACAAACTTGTCTATTGACCAACCAACCGAGAACAGAGGCCCCTGACTACCATTTCCGCAATACTTCACATTACGATTTTTAATGTGATTGCTATATATTGGTGTGTGATCAAATGTATTTTACTAACATTAAGAAAGCATAATAATAATATATGTGACTCACAAAGGTTATGACCAGTGCTTTCATCAACCTGAAAATGACTGCCATTCATTGGAAGGAGAAGCTTATGACTGCAGTGATCGATTTGTTAACTGTAGATACAATCCTGATAAGTGTGCAGTAGTCGAGTCATGCCTTTGTACAAACCAATCCAAAATATAAAAAAAAAGAAACGTCGACATACACACGCATATATATAGAAGTATTGTTATGTAGCTGGCGCTTGAATAACTTATTCTATGGTCATTTTGAGTTATCTATTAACTTGTCCGAATATCGTTGACATGCAGAATTTGCCGATCACGTATCTAGCAGATTAAATATTAAGTCATGTATCGTCTTGATGCCAAGTCATCATGTGACTTCTGAGAGTGCGTCTCCAAATTTTTCTTAATTTGCTCTTCCTATTATCGATCCTTCTCATCCATGTATAGAGCCTTTTTCTTGCCGCATATTGTCCATTTCTGTGATTCCTTTGCGAAGGAAGAGTCCCAGAAACCAAAAGGACAGCAAATGAGAAATAAGGGAATTGAAAAATGAAGGGGAGGTGGGGGGTGTCTCAAAAACTAATTAGGCCTTATCTCAATCCATGTGTTGAAGTGGATTAGAATGGATTTAAACTAAATTCCATTCTAATCCACTCTAACACATATAAATTAAAGTGAATACACATACATCCGAAAAAGGCCTTAATAATACATGTTTCTGAGCTGCTCGTAGCGGCGGATGATGGCGTCCTCCTGCTTTCTGAAGTTTGGCGCGGTTGATGTCGGGGCGCAGGTACTTGATCCACAGAACCGGCTGCTCTTGCCGCACCGAAGTAGCACATCTCGTTACCAGTCTGGCCGTTCGGCTCCTCGTGGAGGCTCCGTGACCATCCTTCTATTGATTCTTTAAATAAAAGATTAACCAACAGTGACGTCATCGACACTGCCGTAACCAACCATCGTCAGATAGTACTCTTCCTTCGCAGGTTTGTTTTCTTGGACTATTCCTGTCGCACCCATTTTTAAGGAACAAATGAAATGCATAATCTTGTGTGCGCCCAGAGATCAATCACACATAAGATGACAAATATAAATAGTATCATCACAAATATTTATTACATAACGAATAATATCATAGAGTCTTCCAATAACTAAGCGGAAACATAGATAATTATTGTGGTAACTAGCTCCATAGCACAGACACGTCAACTGGTTGACCACAAGTCTAGTAATCTTCAGGGAAGTAGAAGTAGTAGTCACTATTTGCACATTCGGGAGTCCATCCTGGGGTGGGGGAATGCAAGAGTGAGCACAAAAGTACTCAACAAGTGTAACATGGGGTTCATGAAGCTCAAATAGGGTAGACACTGGTTTAACTACATGTAGCTTTTAGTTGATCATGTTTTAAGCAATTGAGTAGCAACAAGTAGTTAATGTTCCCAATATAAACACATGATCATGTAAAGAGAATAATGAATAGCAAAAACAAGTAAATTAATAGTGATCTCTATTCCATAAGGGTCCAAGGCCGCTCGTGACCGTAAGCACGGCTGATATACCAGTTTTACACTCTGCAGAGGTTGTACATTTTCACTATGAGTCGTGATCCCCAAAAGTCCGAGGTCATGACTCCCCATTGGACAGATAAGTTTCACTATAAAGTCTTTCCAAGGTTCGTCTAACAAGTTAGGGCCGCTAGGTTTCATGGCCTGCAAATGTAGAGCCCTCCTTCCGTATGGCACAATGACACGCAGCCTATACTCATAAGGACAGAAGCCGCACTACACCCAACCCGGAACACACCCCTCTTGCGCCATAAAGGTAACCACTAACAAGCTAGAAAAAGGTCCTCTTATATGACTAAAGCCAGAGCCATGTAGCCCTCATAGCTGTACTGTAAGTCCCGGATGTTCGCTTACAGATAAGTCCTTATGGAGAGGAATCTAGAGAAAACTCTAGCCCTCTTACTCCCTATTGCTAAAAATCATCTTTTAGTGTTATTGCATATATCATTAATTAAATTACAAGATCATTGTTTATGTGAGCACTAGCAAACTACCCAATGCTATAACCATAGGATTTAAGGAACAAGATCAATACTAAGGCATCCTTAACGAGGAGACACATGCATAATGAATTAAGTGAATTAAAGTGAATAGGTAACAAGAATAGTCCCATGCTATACTTGCCTTGATCAAGCTGATCCTGTTGACCTGGTTCGTAAAAGTACTCTTGATCACCAACGAACTGCTCACCGTCTATTCTCGATTAACACACCAACATCAATCATCCAAGAGCAATCATACAAAAGCAAACAAAGCTACAATTAGAACAGTACACCAATAGTAGCAAAATAAGTTAAAAAGTTTGTAAAACGAATCTACATCTCACTAGGATCACACAGACACGAATTGCACGCAAATCGGAGCTAAAACGAAAAAGTTATGATTTAAACAAGCACTATCATGTAAGAGTGGAGAACCTACTAAACAGTAGCACTATCATGTAGATTATAAAATTACCTAACGCAATTTGAACGGATCAAATCGGAGTTAAAACAGAGAAGTTATGGCTAAAACAAGTTGAATGGCAAAATTGTAAATAATTGAAAACGTATTTCAACATAACTGAACCGAAGTACGCTTTCAAAAAGAGAAAGCAAAATCTATAAACGCGCTTTGGACTGCGGGTTGATTCAGCAATAATTGTAAGGGCATATTTGCAAAGTTGGCAACGAAAGGGTATGACGAGATATGAGCCGTCGGATCTCCAACGCGCGGCTCAGATCAGAAGGAGAAAATAGGAAGGTGGCCGGCAGCGAGCTGGGAGGCGGCGCCATGGCCGGAATCGGCTTATCCTCGCCGGAGTTCATCGCCAGGGCGACTCCGGGCACCATTGGGGACGGGACAAGCACGGGAAGCAAGAGGGAGGCATGGCGAACTCACCGGAGATGAAAACGTGACCGAGGATGAATCGGGGACGACGCACGGCTCGGGATGGCGGTCGTCAACAAGCTGCGACGTCAGCGAGTCAAGATTAGCGCAAAAAAAAGAGAGGGAGGGCTCGGTGACTTCTGAGTAGCGTCACGAAATCCATTGAGTTCTTACGGTGGCAGTCAAGTCGACGAATTCGTTGAATCACTCCCAAGCTTGAGCGGCGGCGGCTTTTAGGGTTGCGATAGCTAGGGCTCGAATCGAAGGCGTTGGCTCGCGATTAGGGTCAGGAATAGAGCGGCAGAGCACGCGACTATTTATGAGAGAGCATGAACTTGCGGATCAAGGCAAGGACGTTGGGTTGAAAACAAACTCGACCGAGATGGAGTCCTGCTCGGTGACGAGCTAGAGGAAGTTGACAACGCTGTTGCGCGGGCCCTGTGTGGCAGTGACTCGAGGCGGGGGCCCTAGGCATCAGCGACACAAGAAGAAAGAAGGGCGCGGCAGCCAGGGCGAGGCGACCTGCGGCTTCGGCTGGGCCGGCCCGTTGCGGCTCGCAGGAGAGAAACTGGGCTCGCGGGCTGCTGAGGCTGAGTGGGCCAATTGCTGAGGAGGGGCGGCAGGCCATCGGGCCAGAGCAGAGAAAAGAGAACACTTCCTTTTCTTTTTCATTTCTAATTTTCCAAATGCATTTTCAAATATGGATTTGATTAGGTTTTGAATTCTCTTTTGAAATTCTCAAACATCATTCAACACAAAACAAAAATATGCAACAGCATGTATGAGCAAGCACGTGTCTAACCTTATAGTTGATTTTAATTCCATGAAAATTATTAATTTTTCTAGGTTAAAATGCTCACAGAATTGCGTGAATAAATCAAATTCTCCTATTTTAAAATAATGCAAATTTTAGGGTGTTACAATTCCGTCGCGAAGGAATCACAGAAATGAACCAAAAGAGAGTTTAGGCTATTTCCTAATATAGTTTGTTTTCTTGGACTCTTCCTTGCAAAAGAGACTTTTCTTGGACTCTTCCACATCAGATAGTACTTTATCCAGCCCTATTCGTTTCACTGAAAATTGGCTTATGCTGGTACTTATGTTGATTTATCGTGAGAGGAAAACACTATTTGTTTTCTAGCAAAAGAGAGTTTAGACTATTTTCTATCTATAATGATGGAGGTGACTATTTAAAAAAACAAAATAGATCCAATTGATATGTGTCACACTCCAATTAAAGGTCAATATAGTGCATACATCTTATGTACGTCCCAGGAATAGTCGCACACATAAGCCGATAAATTAACAAAAGTATCATCACTGTGTACATACATCACATTATTACATCACATAGTTCTCAACATAACAAGCATAAAAGTAAATAACAACTCTCAAACATAGCGACTTCTCCACAGGGAAGGCCGACTAGTTGACCCAAGCTTAGTAATTTTCGGAGAAATCCTCGTAAAAGCTGTCATCTGTTACCCATCCAGAATTTTTATCCAAAAACAAAATAATAACAAGTGTGAGTACACTCGTACTCTGCAAGCATAGTATGAGGATTCATGGGGCTCAAAAAGGATAGACACGGTTGACTGCAGTTAGCACTTTTAGTAGATCAATATTTTATTATTAATTATCATCAAGTTATGTATAAGCTCCCATTTAACCCACATGATCGCCTACTAGAATTAAGAAGAGAAATTGATCATCATTATAATCTCATCATCATAATAAGTCATCCACATGTCAAGTAACCATTTATTTTGTGAGTTTTCTGGGCCGCTCGTGACCGTGAGCACGGCTATTATAACAGTTTTAACACTCTGCAGAGATTGTGCATCTTGACCCGTGAGTCGTGTTGCCCAAATGCCCGGGGCCCATCGACCCCCTAACACTCCCAAGGTGACCAGGCAGGGTACACTACGAAGCCTTCCATAGGTCTCTCTAACATGTTAGGGCCGCGAGGTTTCCTCGGCAGATAGATGTAGGAACCCCCTTTCTATGGCACAAATCCTTCGTGGCTATACACATAAGAACAGGGGCAGTCCTATACCCAAAGTGACAAGCCCCTCTTGCGCCCTTTCGAGTAACCTCTAACAAGCTAAAAAAGATCCTATTACTGAGTTAAAGCCAGAGCCATGTGGCTCTCACAGTTGCACTGTCAATCCCAGCTTTTGCCGACAGGTAAGTCCTTACGGAGGGTTTAGGGCAACATGATCAACATCATTTGCACCATCACCCTATAGTTCCACTATTACCATCATGTTTATCCATTGGTTCCATTAGTCGTAGTGTAGATCATGTTTAGTTATAGCACTAGCATTCTACCCATGTGCAATAAAAGTCATAGGGATCAAGACACAGTCGAGCAAAATTAGACACATCCATAATAGTAGATTATATATTAAATAGTACATCAAGGTAAGCACATGCTATACTTGCCTTGGTTTACGAACTGCTGCTAGTCCTGCTGCTCCTCGTACGCGTCTGGATTCCTGAAGTTCTCCTCACCGTCTGAACTCGATCAACACGAACCACAACACGCATTCCAGAATAGACATACAAGCAAAACATTACTACAATTAGAATAGTACACCAAAAATAAATGAAGATGTATAAACTATTTACCAAAATTGTCTATGTCTCGCTACGATTACAATGACGCGAAGTGCACAAAAAACGGAGCTATAACGCAAAAGTTACGAGCTATTTAGGGTTCCAAAAGCTAGCTATTAAACTAGACTTAATTGAGAAATTCAAAAGCTTCTAACAGGTCTAACAGTAGCACTAATGCGTAGATTATGAAATTACAAACCTAACACAAGTTGAGTGGGTCGAAACAGAGCTAAAACGATGATTTTATAAGTGTTTTACTACAGTGGCAATTCTGTAAATAAACTAAACTATTTTTGTATTTTAAATAAATCAAAAATTATGAAAATCCATTAGGGTGAGGACTGTGGGTTAGATTTGCCAAAAGTCAAGGGACTCTTTAGCAAAACGACCCACAAAGGGGTATGGGCGACCCTGGGCCGTCTGATCCGAGATGGACGGCTCGGATTTGATTGGGGAGAAAGGAGAGAGAGAGGCACCGGCCGAGAACAGTGGCAGTCACGGCGACGCACCATGGATGGCGGCGAGCGGCTCGCCGGAGCATGCGGAAACGGGGCCTATGGGTCCAAACTGACCACCGAGGCCACCGGGATGACACGGGGAAGAAGGCGAGCTCACCCCGGAACAAATCGTAGCCGCAGAGTGGCCCGCGCGGTGTGCGCACCATGGCCGACGGCGAAGAGCTCGCCGGCGCACGCGGATTTGCCCCTAGAGACCACCATTCGCGACGGAATTGGCTCAGGGAGAGAGAGAGACACGGGAAGCTCACCACGGCGAAACTGAAGGTGGAGAGGGAACGAGTGCGGCGGACCACGACGTGTTCCTTGTCGGGTTCCAGCCGCGCTATGATTGCGGTTCTAGCGCGTGCGAGCGAAAGAGAAGCGGGAGCGAGAAGCGGCAGTGGAGCAGTGACGGGTGTGGGCTTCCCTTTTGAAGGCCGGGTGCGGGGTGGGACGCTCCCATGACATGAGACGTGGGCGCGGCGGCGGTTGCAGCGAGTGACGCGGGAGGACTCAAGAGGGAAGGAAGAGATGACAGGTGGGGTCGGGCTGTAAGTGAGATGAAGGAGAGAGTAGTTTTCCTGCTCTGTCTTGCGCCAGCCCAGGAGAGGTGAAGGAGTGGCGTGCGGGCCTGAGAAAGAGAATGGGCTAGCAGGCCGAATTGCAAGGAGGGAGGGAGATTTAAAGATTTTCTCTTTTCTTTTTCCAATTTGATTTTCCAAATTCAATTTCAAATGATTTATAAACCTTTTAGCATTGGGATAAAAACCAGTCACCACAATAAATAAAATGCATCGGCATGAGTGCATCAACATGTAACTAACCTTATGATTAATTTTAATTTCATAAAAATTATTATTTCTTACATTTGAATGCGCACATAATTTACATAAATAAACCAATTTAACTATTTTGAAATAATGCAAAAATTTGGGTGTTACAATATGGATAGTTAGAGTCTTCCGATTAGTGGTAAGATGGTTCCCATTAATGTGAGAATTTGTAACATTTATCTTTTTTTCTAGTGCGTCTGAGCAGGATTAATGTGGAGATTAATGTGGAGTCTCCCTTAGGGCCTCTAATTAGTAATATTAGTCCATCAACCCGTGCTCTCGCAGGGTTTGGCTTTATTTGCCTGTCTTTATTGGTCCTCCCTAAAACATTAGGTATTATGCAATTGGAGGGAGTATGTTTTTATGAACACTACACAATTTATTGTGTATCATATAACTGATATCTCGTTATCCATTCGTTCCAAGGTGGACGCTTCCCTGTGAGGCTATGACTGTGCCATATCATAATTTTTATACTAGCAAAAATGCGTTTGGATGGTTATTACTACAACTGATAAATTTGTTGTTATGGCTGCAGGATAGAACGTTTGAGAACCAAGCAGCCCTTTTTGCATTGACGATATCCGACGTTATGATTGTTAACATGTACGTCTATTAAATCCATTTGTTAATTACATATCCTACATATATAAATGTTTAAATTTCAATTATCCTTATACCAAGTTAATCGTTGTATCGTTGCCAAAAAAAGGTTAATCCTTGTATTTTTCCCTAATATAGTGCAGAACGAGATATTGGTAGAAACCTAGGGGGTGGCCAAATGCTCTTTAAGACAATATTTCAGGTATATTCACAACAGTCTCGACAATTTATATTTATAAATAGATGGACAGATAGATAAATAAATATATAAATAGGTTGAGTTTTTTCTACTCTTGAGTATAGTTACTCCCTGCTTCAATAAACCACTTGTATATGGGTGCATTTACATTTATGAGTTTCAGTATGTTTATGTACTCATTTTAAGAAACTTCAAATCTTAGGACTTGAAAAAAAAAAAAAAAAGGAGCCGGCATTTTTTACTATATTGTTATAATACCATACAGTAGTATATAGAATAAATATAACCACATACTCTATGTACACATGCATACTTAACTTACAAAGTACCCCAAATGGTCTAGTATGATCACATACTACGTATACATACACTTTATAATATCCGCTGCGGATACAGACGTGTGTCCCGTACGCACGTCCGCAGAGTTTGATCCCCTTATCTGAGACTCGGAAATCACAGCACGTGCCTGTAATATCTGCTGCGGATACAGACGCGGTTTATTAACGCGCGTCAGGAAGGCGCGTCTGTAGATGAACTACTGCAGACGCGCTTTAGTTCTGGCGTCTGTGGTGAGGTGATGGATATGTGGCTTTTTTACATAGTGTTATCAGGCCATATACACCTTAAATCTTGAGATAGACATATGGGAGTAGCTACACCCTATGGAAGAACAATAATCCGTCATTATTGTTTTATTATTAAATAATAAAAGAATAAATTTAAACTTCGTTCCTGTACGTGCATACAGCGAGAACTACAACTGCGAACAACCCTTCCTTCCTGTCTCGCGCTCGCTTTTTATTCGGAGGGGCCGACAATGTTACAACCACCCGCTAACGCCCTGCTGCAATTTGGTGCTTGAACGTCAAATGTTGTCTACTGCCGTGGAGCCTTTCCCAGGTGAGCCTTCTCTAGGCTTACTTCGTATGCAAGGATCCTCCCCTGCCCTGAGGAGCTGATGAGCGGGCACAGAGCCCCTAGCTGTACGGGCTTAGGTAATTCCTTTGTCTGACGTTCCTGATCTATTCAAGCATATCGACATCGCCCTGGCGCTGCTCCACCCACTTTCTAGCGAAAGGTTTCAGTTCGTCGTAGATGTGGGTCTTGATCCCCTAGAGGACCAGCCCGTTGGCTTTCTCCACTTGGCCACTGGACTAGGGTGGTACACCGACCCCTAGTGCACTCGGATCTGCAAGGCGTCGTAGAAGTCGAGAAACTTGTGCCCTATGAACATCGGGGTACTATCAGTGATAATGCAATTTGGAACCCCGAACCTTTGGATGATGTCTTGGACAAATTCTGTAATGTACTCGGAGATTAACAATTGGCCAGCCTTGATCCACTTGGTGAACATGTCGATAGTGTCTAAGAGGTGGTCGAAGCCCCCGGGTGCCTTCTTGAACTCAACAGCCATGTCGAGGCACCAGACCATGAAGGGCCAGATGATGGGGATGGTTTGTAGCGCTTGCGCTAGGAGATGAGTTTGCCAGGTGAAGTACTGGCAGCCCAAGTAGGTCCTTACAATGTCCTTGGCATCAACGAGAACCATCGCCAGTCGAAGTCATGCCAGAATGCCTTGCCAACTAGGGCCCTTGTGGATGTGTTGTCCGTAGATGCTTGGATCGATTTCGAGGAGCAAGGCCTTCCTCTTGCTAGTGAGGACACACTTGAGGAGGACTGCCGAAGCACTATACCTGTACAACTGTCTTCCATGATCTTGTAGCTTTTCACATGGCAGATCAGGCATCGAGCCTCGGTCGGGATCTCAAGGAGGATTCCCTGATTGACTTAGTTGAGGAAGGGGATGGTCCAGTCATGGCTGCTGACCACTTCCTTACTCTGCAAGTTGGGACGCTAGCCCACTCGGTCAGTTAGGCCTTCTATGGGTTTGACCGCTGCTCGGTCGTGCGAGCCCTCTGCGAGGGTGGTGAGCATTTGGTCAGGCCCGGCTCCACCATCGAGTCGGATCAAGGCGCTCTTGAGGTCGTCGAGGGAGACATTGGGAGATGGGCAGGATCTAGTGGAGGCAGCCATCACCTCGCTATACAGGTCGGGCTACCCATCTACTCGGTCGGTCAAGCCTTCCACTGGTCCGTCCGCCGCTTGATCGGTCATGCCCTCTGCAGGGTTGGCAAGCGTCTGATTGGTCCTAGCCTCCCCCTCAAGTCGGATCGAGAGGGTCTCTAAGACATCAAGGAACACACCGGGAGGGGGCTACGCTGACTAGAGGCCAGCTTGGCGAGGGCGTCTACCTCCTCGTTGTCACGTTGAAGGATTTGATGGAGTTTGATCCCATCGAATCTCTCCTCCAACTTGCAAACTTCCCTAAAGTACACCTCCATCTTCTCGACCTGGTAGGTCGATTCCTTCATGACTTGATTGATCACAAGCTCAGAGTATCCATGGACAAAGAGGCTGCATGCCCCCCATGGGGCACTGCCACATGTATGGCATGGAGAAATACCTCGTGTTTGGTGACATTGTTAGTGGCTCAAAAGTGGAGCTAGAGGGCGTACCTATGCTTGTTGCCGTCGATGAGATGAGCAGTGGTCCAGCCCCCAAGCTGTCAAGCATAAGAGAGCCAGTGATGTACATGGTCCAATGCCCTTGCTTGATTGGAGCCAATGGGTCAACTCCTCCGTCCATTCGACCAAGAAGTTGGCGATGACCTAAGATTTGATGGAGAAGTGCAGAACAAAGCTAATGTTGAGCCCCATGAGCTCCAAACCCCATTTGGTGATGTGAATAGAAGACTCATGGTTCTTGATGACGTCCCCTAAGGTGCTAGAGGACACCACCATGAAGGGGTGTTTGTTGAAGTAGTGGCGGAACTTGCGCTTGGCTATGAGCATGGCATAGAGCAACTTCTAGAACTGTGGGCAGCGAATATTGGTGTCGGAGAGTGCCTCACTGATGTTGAAGTATACGGGCACTGGACCTTGGTGTCAGAGTGAACTCTCCTCCTCACGCTTGACTACAAGCGCCATGCTCACCAAGTGTGTCATTTTCATGTCATATATGAGCATTGTCTCCCCTTTGGTTGGGGAACCACCACCAATCTTGTGGTTGAGAAATGCTTTAGCTGGTTGAGGGCGTATTGTGCCTCCTCTGTCCACTCAAATTGCTTAGATTTCTTCAGGAGTTTGTAGAGTGACATTCCGTGCTCGTTGAGGCATGAGATGAAGTGGTTGAGCGCCACTAGGCACCTTCTGAACCACTGGGCCCCCTTAAGGTTCCTAACCAGCTCCATATTCATGATGGTAGATATCTTCTCAGGGTTGGCATCGATGCCACACTCGGATAAGATGAATCCAAGAAGCTTCCCAGAAGGTACTCTAAAGACACACTTCTCCAGGTTGTGCTTGATCTGGTTGGCTCAGAGATTCATCTATGAGTTACCTAGCCTTCTGGGACTGGATGACAATGTCATCAATGTACACCTCTAGGTTTTGGCTGACCTTCTCTCTGATGTAGTTCTGCATGCATCGCTGGAAGCTTGCTCCGGTGTTCCTTTGGACAAAGGGCATCGATACATGCCTGAAGGAGCTAACAGGCGTGATGAAGAAGGTTACAAGTTTGTTACACGGGTTCATCATGATCTGTTGGTACCCAGAGTATGTGTCTAGAAAGCAACGGTTTCGCACCTTCCCATCGAGTCAACCACTTGGTCAATGCACGACAAAGGGAAGGAGTCCTTTGGGCATGCTTTGTTGAGGCTTGTCTAGTCAACACTCATTCTCCACTTTTTGTTCTTCTCTTGACTAGGACATGGTTACCTAGCCACTCAAGGTGTTTCACCTCCCTGATGAAGCCTACGGCCAGGAGCCTAGTGAGCTCACCCTAATTGGTTTCCGCTTGTCTTTATCAAAACAGTGGAGCCATTGTTGAACCGAATTTGCATCGAGCTTGATGCAGAGGTAGTGCCCGGCCACTTCGTGTGGTATGCATGGCATGCATTCCTCCTGTCAGGGGAGACCTCAGCCACTGATACCATGCCGAGGGACATCCCAAGTGGTGGCTGGGAATGTGGTGCAACATCGCGCTCACCAGCTACCTAGTGGCTCTAGTCTTGCCTGGAATGCAGTTGTGGTGCGCTGGGTCTCATGGGGAAGGTCCAGGAGGGCGCAATAGAGTCGACGGGGCAGCAATGATCTTTTGCTACAAGCGACCTAGTGGTTGGCACATGCTAGCACATGGCATATCAGGCTACAGTGTGACACAACAGGTTTTGGGCCCAAACTGAGGCAGATCTTTCAAACCAGCACCTGCAGGTCGACTCCTAAGAGGCCTAGTGGAGGGTATGATGCTAGGGAATTATTGTCTTCTGTAGAAGTCTCCTCGAAGAGATGGAGTTCGCCACTATGGTCAGCGACGTAGTCTAGGCTCTCAAAGGTAAGAGCCTGGGCAGGGCGAAGGCGCTTCAGACAAATATGATTTGGTCAGAGAAGCGCACATAGCCTTTTGGGGTGATGCCTCCAACTCCGTCGGCAAGAATGGTGGTTCAGACCAACGAAGAGTGGGGATCACCGCTATGGTCAGCGACGTAGTCTAG
Source organism: Saccharum officinarum (assembly GCA_020631735.1). Taxonomy (NCBI): domain Eukaryota; kingdom Viridiplantae; phylum Streptophyta; class Magnoliopsida; order Poales; family Poaceae; genus Saccharum; species Saccharum officinarum. Next base: position 88,742,716 of record CM036171.1, on the reverse strand, counting down.
GCTCTCAAATGTGAGAGCCAGGGCAGGGGCGAAGGCACTGTGGACAGATATGATTTGGTCGGAGAAGCGCACATAGCCTTTGGGGGCGACGCCTCTGACTCTGTCGGCAAGAACGGTAGTTCAGACCACTGAAGAGCGGGGATCACACACTACTACAGTATTGTTTTCCACGGCGGATGTTTTGGATTTTCGGAGGATTTTTAGAGGCAATGGGTGCCCGTCTCCCGCTTCCATTAATGTTCTACAGAAAACCCAAAAAAATTATGACTTTGGAGAGTTGAACCAATGACCTGCTATTCAGCAATAACACCTTTCTACCACTACACCACACACTCAATTCTAATTATTAAAAATATGCTATATTTTTATAGCAATACTTCGTAATCTTATATTGGACATTTTGCCTACTGAATGAACTCAAATGAAAAAAAAAAAACTTTTAGCTACAAAGTTTTAAATCTTCTCAAGTACTACAACTTTGGTATAGGATGTATCTCCATCAGAGATAGTTTAAAAAATTCAAAAAATGGAGTCTCAAAACATGTGAATTTCAAACTCATATTTGAGACTCTAGATGACTTTAAATAAAAAATTTCAATATCAAACATGTAGCATAGGATGGTCACTACAACTTTGGTATTAACTATGTGAACATTTGAGATTTTTTTAGGAATCCTAAATTTTAAATTTCAAAATCTATATCCTTCGAACACATATTTAGGACTCTAAACATCTTCAAATTTAAAACTTTTCAACTAAAAAGTTATAGATTCTATTAAGACCTATAACTTTTGTATGCACCATGTTAACATCCGAGATTGTTTGATAATTTTAATTTTCAAATTTCAAAATTTGTGCACTTACAACAATATTTTGGAACCCTAAATAGTTTCAATTAAAAAAAATTCAACTAAAAAGTTGTAGGTCTTGTCAAGAGCTATAATTTTTGATATAAAGTCTGTCTTTATCTGTGTTCATATGAAAAAAGTTACGAATTATTTTTTGTTGCAATCATAAACCGAGGTGAACATCTTAAGATGACTGCCTCCATAAATCAATTTATGAAGGCAGACACTTATAACGATTGCCTCTGAAAGAAATGATTAAGGGAGGTGGACATTTTATGTTGTCTGCCTCATTTAATGGATTAACGGACAAGGTAGGCGGTTGCCTTACAGCGACAGCCTCTGTTAATCTAGCATTAACGAAGGAAGACAGCTAATGCTGCCCGCCTTCGTTAATCCTTAACCAAGGCAGATGCTCGATCGGCGGCCCTGCCACCGAGTAACGAAGGCGGCTAGCGGCCCTGCCACCGATTAACAGAGGCGGCTGCCTAGCCAGCCTGCCTTGGATAATAAAATGGCACCGTCTCACAAAATCTTTTCTGTAGCAGTGACACACGAGACAATCCCCCTACCTGGCGTGCCAACAGTTGTAGGTCAGAACCAAGGCAGACATCGCATTATTCGATGGAGGTTGGTGTGTGAGTCTCTAGTGCCTTGGACACTCAAAACACTCTGTGAGATAGGAGATTTATCCTGGTTTAGACTTCAGACCCATACGTCCAGCGGTATAGTGTTTTTCATATTAGGAATACCGAATCGAGGGTTCTTATAATGATAGAAGTAGAGAGGGAGAGATTGGCATGGGGTTGTGCGAAGCTATCCTAGGGTTCTTGGTTGGTTTGGTTGATCAGTCTATTGATCTCCTCATCGTAATGGATCTGCTCTGATTTTTTGGGGTCTCTTCGACAGGAGCCTAGGCCTCGCCTTATATACCAAGGAAGGCTTGTGGGTAAAATTCGAAGGTTTTGCCAAGGATTCGTCGCCCTGGTGCTTCGGGTTCCTTCTCCCTATACTTGGTGCCACCTGGCACTTGCTTGTCATTTAGGAGGGGCCGACAATTTTCTAACAACCCGCTGATGCCATGCTGCAGTCCCGCGCTTGATCATTGGGTTCCATCTGCTGCCATTAGGGGTGGATGTTGAGCCAGCTCAGCTTGGCTCAGCTCAGCTCAACTACACATTTGACACAAAATGTAGTTGCAACATGGATTAAACTTAGCTGTAACTTGATTTAGTTTGTATTTATAAATACTATGATATACAGAAACATGAGATAAACAACTATACATTGTATGCAAAATATAGTTACAACATAGATTAGTACTCAACTAAAACTTGATGTAGTGTGTAGTTGTAAATACCATGCTATATATATAAAAACAACACACAAACAAAGTACACATTACACAAAATTTAGTCGCAACATGTATTACAACTTGATTTAGTATGTATTTGTAAATACTATGGTATATAGAGAAAACACATAAACAACTACATAGTGCACACAAATGTAGTGGCAACATAGACTACAACTCAGATTCAGCTTGATTAATTGAGTAGTGACAGATGCCACAGTAAAAAGAAACGACATATAAATTAAATAATGTAAGTTAGAAGTTTGATGCAAATATCTATGTGGAAAGTGAAAATCCCAGACCAATTTGAATTATACTCGTATCGGAAAAATGCAAAGCGATCGAATAGACACACATATACCAAATGTGTTGTCATTTTTTTTCCTTCCGTAGAAAACATTATAGATGCATATGGTCACATAATTGCACAAACACTCACCCGTATGAATGCATACATGCATGCCCTAGCCCAATGGGTTTCTCTAGGGACATAGGATTGGAACAGATAAAAGTATTAAGCTTATATTTATTTATTTATTTATTTATTTATTCCACTATCATAATATTTACCCTTTCAAAAAACTATCATAATATTTATTTAAAATATTAGGCATATATTAATATAAGAAACTCACTTTTAGATATGTTTATTCATAATATGGTTATTAAACAACAAAAAGTATAATTTGAAAAAGAAATAAATTACCCAAGAATATATATGATTTATTATTATTCATCTAACTAAGTTTTCGTAAATTGTAAAGTATATTAACTAAATATTAGATCAAGTTATTGTTAATGTTCTGATGCTTTGGTTCATAATAGTATTAAAAAGTATAAACCAGTATTTGCTTATTGTATTACCTCTAATTTTATTCTTTTGAGATTACATGGATATAAATAAATATATTTTTTTATTTTACAAATAGAAAACATATTTCATCACTAATGGTGTATTTTATCCGAACTAAGATGTGAATTTGAACTATCTGATGTTGTATTCCTATTTAAAAATGATTGTGTTTGTATCTGAATTTTGTATACAGTATGGATACAAATATATATGAAAAGTGTAGAACTGTTTGGCCCATGTATGATCCATTTCTATCCCTACCATATAATAGACCGGCTACAAGATAGAGCCGGCAATCCTAGAATCGATGATGCTAGCGTAATTCCCAGAGTGGTCTCACACGTTAGAACACTCCAAGCTATAAAAAGTGTGTTTTGTTGTTCGCTTCTCCCTCCATTCCAAATTATAAGTCGCTTGGACTTTTTGGTACATAGATTTTGCTATATATCTAGATATATGTTACATCCAAATACATTGCAAAATTGTTGCACCAAAAAAGTCAAAGCAAGTTATAATTTGGAAAGGAGGGAGTAATATACAAAGTGCAGTAGTAATGGTAGAAAATAGTTTGTACTGGAGGTACTTTTTTACTGCCAGTGTGAAAGGAGAATAAAAATGCTGGATTTCCACTAGTGCATGAAAAGAAACCTTCAGGGACAAACTTATTATTTACAATGGTGGCCCGTCAATCTTCTTTGCAAATCCATTTTCACAAGGGGTAACTTTATTTCAACTACCGATTCTAACTTTTGCCAGAAAAAAGAAGCAAGTACAAAAACCTTTAATACTGCATTAAGGCTAATCTGGTAGCTTAGAAATAACAAACAAAGCAGTACTCCCTTTTGCTATGTATCTAATATCATTTTGATTTTGTTGGTACATCGAATTTTCTATGTATCTAATATATGTCTAGATTAAATTGGATGTACCAAGAAATTTAAAGAGACTTATAATTTAGAACAGAGTGAGTACTATTCTTTAGCGCACCGCACGTCGACGACCAGTGCGGAAAGGATGGAGGCGGTGGGGGCTTTCTTATGGTGGCGCAGAGAAAGAGCAGTGTTGTGGTGGGTGCTGTGGCCCGCACTGCCCACGTGCTCTTTGTAGTGGCACCTGCTGTTTGTTACCATCAATAATGGAAAAAGAAATGGGGTCACTAGAAACTGTTTCTACACTGGTGGTTGTACATTGAAATATTATCATATTGTGACCGTTTTTTTTTTGCATCTGACAGTCCTAACAGCGTATAGGACTCATGCATATGGGCGCGCTCTCTCTAGTTCTTCTTGCTCTTCTTTTTCTCTACATGACATGCATTTATCAAATAACTACTCATGGAACCACAAACATGTAACTAAGACTTGCTCAGCACTTAAAACCTACATTTTCTCATCAATTCTCTTGCTGGTATAGTTAAGGAGAGGTACATAACCATATTTTTATAATATTTTTTGGTCACCCATTATTACTACGTATAAAATACCAAACTTGTGGAAGAAAATGTAGGCAGAAAAAAACACTGATGATTTTGAGATGTCATATATGGTCTAGCGTCTTCACTGCCAAAAAAATATATCTCCTGACAGAATTTCACGTAACTACCAGTGGCTGTACACAACAATATCAATCATCAACAGGCCTCCCTGAAAATAAAGAAACCATCAAGAATTCAAGCCAGAAATCTATAAAAGGGAACGTCGGCACGCCAAAGCACAGGTCTAGGGTCTGCCCAATCTCACATGGGCTGCGGTGCCGTTGTGTATGGGTGGGGTAGGGGGGTTCGAGAGTTTATTTTAACCTACGTAAGAATGTCTTCTTCATAAACATAATGCCCGGGGGCTGTCTTACCCCACATGTAGAGTTAATTCTTTTTTAAATAGGGAACGTCGGTCTCACAATCTTTATTTGAATTTTTCCAGGAAAGAACGGGACTTCCTCCAACCTTGACCAAAATACTTGTTGTCATTCGTTTCTGCGATATGAAGGTTTGTTTTTTCATTACATAAATCCTACAGTATTCATAAATTGTATTTCTAATTTTGGATTTTTCTTGTAGACATCAGCTGAAGTTCTAAGAAAAGATGTTATTGGAAACCTGAAAAAGGTATTTTCTAAAATGCATAATATAATTTTGTTAGAAAAGATTGATATGCATTTCCTGCAGATTTGGGAAAGCGTACACGTGAAACAGAAAAAAGCAGCCACAAAATTCGAGGACTACATTGAGGTTGAATATAATGCCATTTCTTGTTGTTATATAGTTCCTGCAAGCTTGATTTCGCACATATCCAAACTGAGACATATTGCGCATATATGTATATTATTTCTCCAAAATACAAATATAATCGATCTGTCGTCAAATACAAGACATTTTAAGACACATTTTATGGCGTAAAGCAAATAATGCATGTAAATCTTTCTTAGTTGCCGAGAAATACTGTTATTGCAATATTTTGGGTTTTCACTAAATACATGCATGTGAATGCTGCGTTTCTAAACCGAGTTGGGTAACTTCACTTGAAAGTGTCCCATATAATTAAAACAAATTTTGATTCCTTGAATATTTATTTCGGGATGGTGGTATAGCATATAATTAATTTTCTTGTGTGATTTCATACTTATTAGGTAACTGTGGTCCCACTACCAGAAATGGATAAGCCGGATTTCCATACAAAGGTTAGTAACACGTCTCTATGTAATCTAATCAGAAAGAACCATGGTCCACTTTTATATTCGAAAAGCACAAAAAGAACAATTTGTATTCAGTTTTGTTCTAATATAAATTCACCATGTTTTTTTTCCCTCTATGCACAACCTTGGTGAATTTATATTGGAACAGCACCTTCTTTGGGTTACGTAGATTGTTGCTTGAAAATGACTCCTTGTCCAAGTGACCAAACTATCCAAAACATTAGTATGATGGGGCTAGCAGCTGTTGTTTAAGCTGTTCTAAGAGATCTGCAGATGATAAATAGGTTCCGTGACAAGTTTAACTTAAAATGCCTATAATATGATATCAAATATTCCCTTTAAATCATTATTGGAACTATTTGGTGGCGATGATATAAGTAAATAAAAGGGCAACACATGTAACGAGTAATTCTTCATTTACGTTACTAGCAAATACGTATGTGTGGCAGACACATGTTTATCAAAAAACATCTATACACATTGAATATTACACTAAAAGACTAAATGATTAGTTTTAATGTGATTCAAACTCCTTGAATAACCATCCCCTTCTCACGAAAATATATTTTTCTGACATTTCTTAATGCATATCATTAAAGATGATAATGAGATCAATAGTATCCAGGGTCCTTAATTGGGATGAAAATATGTGTCTATATGCGCAAAGAACCCTAACCAATCAGCAATACAAAAAACAATGGGTGGAGCGAATGGAGCCTTTGACCCGAGACGGAGACCTACAGGACACTAAAATCTCGGCCTATCTGGAGGAACATCGGCCAAACAGACGATGTGAAGAGAGTGGCCGCCGTGTAACAGACAGGAGATCTTAGTATATAGCTCGTGACTCAGCGTGATGGAATAGGAATGAGCTTTGATGCATGTACATGTACATGCGGTCCTAGCTGGTGCCATAAAGAACTGATGATGCCATTTGGCTCCGTTACTTTAGGGTATTTTTGTTTTCCTGGACGAGGGTGGCCTGTCTGGCCCAACCTGGCCTGGGCAACCGTAACCTCTTGAGGTGCACAGACCTTATGGGTCTGTTTGGTTGATGGCTAAACCCCAACCAAGCTTCGGGAAGCCAACTTCCACATGTTTGGTTGCTAGTAAATAGCCCAAAGCCAGGCCCAGCCAAACTACTTTGGAAGCCTTAGCCTGGCTCTAGAAAAATGAGATGAGGATCCGTTTTTTCCTAGCCAGGCCATGGCCAGCCATCGATGGATTCGTGTCACCTCCCGCTACTCGTCGTTGTCTTCCTTGTGGAGCACGGCACCACAGCGCGCACCACCCTGTCCCTCCTCGTCTCCCTCCTCCCCGCTGCTAGCTCAAGTGGCGACGTCAACAGTTGCATATCCTCCACCCGCGCAGGATGGTCACCGGCCCCGTCGTCTGCGCCCAAGCCTGAGCCCGAGCGTCCCCGGCGTTTGCACTCGACTGCGGCTCCTTTTAGATCTCCGGCGACCACTTTCGACCGAGCCCGAGCTCCCTAGCATCCGTGCCTAAGCTTGGTGGAGAGCGAGGTCTGATCCCTTTCGTCGTTGTCAGTGTGCACAGGCAGAGGGCTCCCCACTGTCACCGCCTCACCGATCTCGCACAGCGTGTCCTGCATCCAGAAGTCCACTAGGCACTCAGACTTGCCACCGGCGCGCATCCGCGCCTTGCTCTATCGTGCGCACTCGCCTAGCTCCGAGGCCGTGGCTGCTAGCACGCCCGTTGACTACCCCCGCGCGGACTTCGGAGAGCACCACGCGCTCGAGCAGCTCCGGGGGAGGGTAGAGTAGGAGCACGACATGGAGGATGATGTTGTAGTGGCCATGGTGAAGGTAACGTCGACAAAATGTATCAACGGGTAAACTTACCAGTCTTAGGATAGGGTGATTCTATGTAAGCCAAAGCAATCAACCAAACAAACTAAAACTTAGCCAGGATTTAGCAAGCATTCCAACCAAACAAGTGGCTATTGGCTTGTGCCAACCTGGCTAAGTCTAGCCTGGCTCAAAAAACTAGTCAGGCTTGGAATTGAACATGAACCAAACACACCCTATTTGTTTCCATATCTCAGCTCAGTCTGGCTTTTTAGAGGTGTCATTTGTTTGCTAAAGTGGGCCAAGGATCAGCCGTCTCAACGCAGAAGAGAAAGAAGGCCCAGGAGAGCGCATCGCCAGCCGAGCCTGGGAGAAACAAAATCTAATCTATTTTCGTCTCATGGGGCCTGGCTCACGGTGCTTTAAAGCCCGCGCTAGCCAGGTCTAGGCAGTCTCCCGGGAAACAAATACGTTCCCACACGTTCTTCGTCGTCTCGTCAGGCAAACAGATCCAAGGAAAAAGTGACGAAAATAGGACACTGGAACTCCATAACTTTCGTACTGACCTCTTTGATTTGATTCTTGACGGCCAAAGCATCCGGCAGGGAGGAAAGCTATAGCAATGCCCGTGATTAACACTTCGATAGATTTAAACGGAAGCGTGAGGGATTAGGACTTCGGCAGATGTAAAACAATGCGACTTAAACAAACAAAGGATAAAATCGTAACTTCTCGAGTATCAAAATCTTACAAATCTTACAACCTCTGGATGATAGAAGATTCTAATAAGACGACATCTGGATTGGACGGGTATATTATAGAGAAAAATCGTCCCTCCAAAAGCTTTTCTATAAGATGATAGGATGAGCTCTTGTACGATAATTGGAAATGTACCACAGGTACTTTCAAGTACTTTTGTTCTTTTATTTACTAGCATATGGCTATTTATTTGAGGAATATTATATTATATTTAGGTTATATTGGTAATTGTTTTTAAGCAACATGAACCATGTATGCCAAATGTGAGTGAGCATGCAAATCATTGCAACACATTTCTTTTTTGTTTCTCATACTATTTTTAATGACGCAATCTGTTTCTTTGTGCGTATAGCTGTTCTTTTTCATTATATCTAGGACCCGTTTGGATGGACTGACAACTATGTAAAAAAAGCACATCACAGACGCGTGTTCAGACATATCACAAACGCGCCTCAATATTACAGACGCACGTTACGAAAACACGACTGTGACAAAACGAACACACGTCTGTGACAAGCCCTTACCAGAGACCGGTGGGTGTGTCAAGAACCACACTGCAGACACGTGTTCACTACACACGTAAGAATCCTACTACAAACAACATTTATAAACACGTCTGTATTGAGAACCATAGTGCAGGATCCTACTACAGACGACATTTGTAAACGCGTCTGTTTCAGATTTCATCTGTACACCGATAAATCTTGGGTGGATCAATCTAGATAGGATCTAGAGCTCTACCAAATAGTTTTGGTGAATCTGGATCCGGGGTGTTCACCTGCCTGGTATCCCTTTCTCTTTCATTATCCTTCGACCAAGCAAATTCTGAACAAAATCAAGCAGCACCAAAGTGTGTCCATACGTAATAAAGTGAAGCATAGGAAATCCACAAATCACAAGAAACATGGGCAGCGCCTTGGTTCCAAGTGGCCATGCGGTTTAGTTGGTCGTGAGGCCCCATCTTCGCCATTGCCGGTGCATATAGCACTGAAGTGCTGAGTCGAGTGCGGAGGTCAGGTACTAGTGGACTACCCGTGCCTAGTTGAAGTGATGATTCGGCAAGTGCTTTATGCGTCGACATCCTTGGCTAGCTAAGATGCAATGCCACGGCCTCAGCAACAATGAGGTTGCCATGCTCCACATCCATGTTGCATGGTGACGAGAATACAACATAGAGGTATGCTAAGCCCCTGAGGAGGAGGCAGCAGTCCGAATGATCCCCAAACCGACTCTTGGAATCGGTTGGGGGCTCGGGGGCGATACCCATCAGGTACGCTCATGCTAACCCTCTGGTGGAATAAGGATGGATTTGTAGCCTATAAATCTCCCTCCAGCAAGGAGGTCCGCGATGTCAAAAGGGCGAGCCCAAGTAGGCCAGATGGCTTCATGGAGCTCGGGCGCTCGGCCGCAGCACCAACCAACGGGGAGCCCGAGCAAGCCCCCGCCTTAGCGACCAGCCAGGCCTTGGCTCTTGGCGAACCCACATCTCGAGCCAAGACGGGAAGCCAACTCTAGAATCTGTTAGGAGCCCAGAGCCTGATAGGCGCAGAAGCACTACATTGTCTGCCCATTCCATAGTCGCGAGGCACTGTCGGCCACTCCCTCTACAGGGTCATGCAATGGGCTTGACGTGTCAGGACAAGAGACTCCCTAAGCCCGAAGGATAGAGGGCTCCGGGCCTGGTCGTTAGCACCTCGGGGAAGGGGGGATCGTTGCTTGCCGAGGAAGCCTTGAGAAGGTTCACTCGGGGAAGGCGACTTGCAGTAGATAACACCAGACACTACTATAGAAAGGCTTTTTAGGGGCGGCTCACAAGGGTTTGTAGGGGCAGTTTTGCTGGCCGCCCCTACCACACCATGGCTAGAAATGCCCAATTTGTAGGGGCGGCTTCATTTTGAAAAATTGTGATTCCAGACCTCAAAAAATGGCAAAAAATTAGCAAAAGATTTTTTAATCAGGGGCAGCCCCCACTAGTCAGCTACCCGCCCGCTCCGTCGAAGTCACAAGTCGCGGCATTTTTCGCGCGAAAATCGCACGCTACGCGGTTGCTAGCCTTTGAACCCACGACCTCCCTCTCGCGCATGCCTTCTCTACCACGGCACCCCTTCGTCACTTGCCTATAATCCGTTTTGGTTCCTTACATATTATACTAAACCAAGTGTAAATTGATTGTTTGAGGCCATAAACGAATTCAAATCAAAATGGTTTCAACTACAGAGTTTCATAACTTTTCGAGATTTACAACTTTTATTTTGATAGTTTCTCCATCCGAGGTCGTTTACAAAATTTTAATTTTAAATTTTAGAAATTCAAACGTAGTTTTCATTGACAAGATGATTTTAAATCAAAAAAATAGTCAACTACAAAGTTTCATAACTTTTCGAGATGTACAACTTTTGTTTCTGCTGCTTGTCCATTTCAGGTCATTTAAAAAATTCAAATTTCAAATTTTTGGAAATTGAAACTTAGTTTACCATTACAAGATGATTTCAAATCAAAATGTTGTCAACTACAAAGTTTTATAACTTTTCGAGATGTACAACTTTTGTTTTTGCTGCTTGTCCATTCCAGGTCAGTTTAAAAATTCAAATTTCAAATTTTTGAAAATTGAAACTTAGTTTACCATTACAAGATGATTTCAAATCAAAATGTTGTCAACTACAAAATTTCATAACTTTTTGAGATCCACAACTTTCATTTTGGTTGTTTCTCTATCCGAGGTCATTTGAAAAATTCAAATTTCAAATCTGACAAATTCAAACGTAGTTTTCCATGGCAAAATGAATTCAAATCAAAATGCTTTCAACTACAAAGTTTCATAACTTCTCAAGATCTACAACTTTTATTTTGGTTATTTAGTCATTTGTTCATTCGACAAAGTGGTAGTACCATTGTTCACAAATCTTATATATCTCTCTGGTAGTTTCATAAATTATACGAGAGATATGTAAATTTTGTGAACAATGTTACTATCACTTTGTCGAATGAAGAAATGACTAAAATAAAAGTAGTAGATCTTGATGAGTTCTTCAACTTTTATATTCATGACTTCTTCAGCTGAAACCATTTGACATTTCAAAATGTTATTTGACGTTTCAAATTTTAAAATGTTCACAATAAAATATGACCAAAATAATAGCAGTAAGAACACAATAACTTGTTAGAGCATGATTTTAGAAAATTTTAGGAAAAAAACCAAGTAATTTGAAGTTAGTATGAGAGAGAAAAAGTAGTTACAAGTTTTTGGTAGAGATTAAAAAGAGAAATCAGAGTTCTTCAATAATTTAAAATTAAATTTCAAACCGCATTTTAAAGCATCAAATGAATTCAAATGTAAAAGTTGTAAACAACAAAGTTATATAACTTTTCGAGATCTACAACTTTTAGTTTGGTCATTTCTCCATTCGAGGTCGTTTGAAAAAAAATCAAATTTTAGTGTCTAATTTTAAATATTCGGCATCTATTTGTTTGGGTGGCTCAATATAGAGCCACCCCTACAAATCGGATTTGTAGGGGTGGCTGGATATTAAACCGCCCTTACAAATATACACATTTGTAGGGGCGGCTAAAAACACCAGCCGCCCATACAAATCAATATGTAGGGGCGCTCATTTGGGAACCATTTGTAGAGGCGACTCAAAACAGAACCGCCTCTACAAAAAAAAAGGTGGCGTTGCTACAAATGGTTTTCTACGTAGTGTGACTTTCAAGCGTCAGACTGCATAAAGACATCAGGGAGCAGTTGTGGCATTGTCGACCCCCTCCTACATGACAAAGGAGTACCTAGCTGTACCAAGACGAAGGAACCAGAAGTTCCTAGGTTAGAACCGACTCGTTTTGTACCCCATGCTCTCCTCGGCATATATGGGGAACCATGGGCTCCTGTAGAAGGGATCAGAACATAGACACTTGGATTGGAAGATCAGTAGAATGATCAGCCCGGCCCGAGGTAGAAACGAACCCAACAACCGTCGGATAGCACTGCACGATCCCCTGCCAAACTCTCTCTCAACTCCATTTTTGTAAAAAAAAACTCTTGATTGGGCATTCCTAACACGAATAGCACTATACTGCTAGACATAGGGCTCAAAAGGTCTGAATCAAGATAAAAGTCCGAACCAGGATAAAATTCACCTGTGTCTCTAGGTGTTTTGAGTGTCCGAGCCACCGAAGATCCACACACCAACCTCCGACGAACAACTCGATGCTTTTCATGGTTCCGAACCCGTGACAGGTGGGCAGTACAGTGAGGATGAGCATGCTGGAGCTCGGTGGAGGGATGGTTCGTGCAGCTGGGCAAGAGCTCGGGATGGCACTGCACAGGGAGGCTAGGAATCGGATCCAATGGGAGCAAGTATTCCTCAGCTTAGGCATGTTCATCTGCTGTTTCAGACAGTTTAGTCAGGCTTGGAAAACCAACCTACCGCCAGCGGTTTAGACTGGGTTTGGTTTGGTTTGCACATATTTAGATGGATGTTACTTTACTGGGCCAGCGGTTTACAAGGTGACTGCTGCATGCAATCTAGCAGTAGGCGCCGCCAATATCCAAATGTGGTTGTGTGGACCATCCACAACATCACAGAGGTCAGGTACGGCCTTGTTTAGATACAAAGTTTAGAGTGGCAAAGTTTGCAAAATGCCATAAATGCGCATTGTATCAATTTTATTTTTATTTGGTAATAATTCTCTAAACATTGATTAATTTGGCTTAAAATGTTCGTCTCTCAAAGTACAACAAAACTGTGCAATTAGTTTTTGATTTCATCTATATTTAGTACTCCATACATGTGCCGGCATTTTAATGTGATGTGGAATCTTCTTTTTACATAGTGCAAAATTCTGCTTTTTGGTGCCAAAATTTGGCATCTAAACATGGCCGTCATAATTCACACGCCGCATGCCTTGGATCACGAATGGATCGGAGCTAGACTAGTTTGGATTGGACTGTGGGTTGAACTGGTTTTGACCCAACCCCGTGACCGTGAGCATGCCTACCTACTGATGCATCGATCAGATCGGCAAAAAAATGAATCCGGCCTGGACTGTTTTGTAGGGTTTCACCCAGGTCCACGTTGAATCTCGGATCTAGAGCTCTGACAAATTTGCCCAGTCTGTTAAGAGAAAATGAAAATGGACACATCGTTCATTGTTATAAGAAGTCTTAAAAATATTTTGTAGATAATTGCTTTTCTGAGTATCCAGCAACAGCCAACAGCAGACAACACACGAAAAACATCTTCAGGAAGCTTGGCTGCTTCCAATCTTCAAATCTGAAGTTGCTTAGGTGTCCAAACAGTGGAGCATGTTTTACACGATAAGGGTCGATAAGAGTTATAAACTCATGTTGCTTTAGTAATGCCAGCATGATGGTAGGATTGTCATAAGTCAACAATTTTTGTGTTGGCTCTCATTACGATGTGTCACAGGTACTTTCCCACCTTAGCTTTATAATTTGAATTTTCAGATTGCATTTTGAAATTCATAACTTTTTCTTATGGACTCGAATTAATAAAACATTATACGAAAATTATAGGTTTCAGAGAGATATACAACTTTGTTTTTGATTTTTTTCATTTCAAGTCATTTAAGTATAGTAAACCAAATCATTTAAGTATAGTAAACCAAATTTTAACACAAGAATGGACAGCTTTAGGGAAAGTCTAAATTACACCTGCCCCCAAGTTTGACCTATTTTGGTTGGTCTGATTTACCTCTTAACAATAGTGGTTACTTTTGTCTTTTGACTTACGCAAGTTGAGTTTTAATTTTTGAAGTAAAAGAGGACATCAAAATTTAGGTTTACAAAATGCATCATAATTTTGACTTATTTCTTTGATATGTTAGGACGTTTTGTAGAACCTTACAAAATTGTATGAAACATAATAATGAAAGTAGTCCGAAGCAAATTGAATTGAACATTAGTTCAAGGGGTTATCCATGCAAACTTGGAGAGAATATTTTGAACTTTCCTCTAAACTTTTTGATTAGGTAATACATATAAAATTAAGATTATTTAAGCCGGATATGGTTCAGCTCCAGCATGAGTATTTGGAGTATTCATACCGCTCTTATAGTTCCGATTCAAATTACCCCATATAGCGAGAGTAACGTTGTGGAACAGATTTTTTTCTACAGTAGCACATGACGCGTCAGTTGTATCCTGTATATGCTTCGGCTCCAGCAGTGAAGCATACTTGGAGTGAACATACGGGACTAGCATTTTATGCCACAGGGTAGCTGGGGTAGGTGCCCTATCTGTTGTAGGCCGTGGTGGACACATGATGCTAAATCGAGTTCGTAGCGGCCTCTATAGCGTTCGTAGTAGCAGTACTACCGTTTTTTTAGCCTCAACCCTTCCGGTACAAGCTATAGTATCTGAACTCACGCACTAACTCATACCACTACCACATACACACAAACTCACACACGCACACCTTAGTGCACAAGTTAGACCTACACCTATACGAAGAGACTTGCACGTGGCTGAGAGGTATCCTGACCATTGTGGCGCATCCACGTGTGAGACAACTGAAATTATTCGGGGAACTACTGTTCCCCCGGTGGGAAATCCCGCGTCGAGCAGAGCTCGAACACGCGACCGGTGGCTTCCACACCCGGAACGCACACCAACCGAGCTACGGCTCGGTCCTGCAGTACTACCGTTATATCATTGCAGACCTAGATTTAGCAAGAGGAAATTTAGCAGCCGCTATTTGAGGTACGGGCTGTTATAGCCTCCACAGTTCTTCGTATCGTCCGCAATAGCATGGTATGATATGCAACAAATAACCGTAGTATATTTTTACTATCAGAGTATGAAGGTTACTACTTCTGACAATGATAACGACTTTTATGGCTCTCATAATCTATTTATTTATAAACTGTAATATGTGATGACTTATATGTAACATTGTGGAACACCATAGTTCTTTCCTAATTTAAAGTATATGAGACATCAATTGTTTAAGCATAGTTAATTAAATATCTATTTATATTTATTATCCATGACATATATAAATACATTTATGTTTGATTATTATATACTATTATTGGAACATAACATCCGCGATCCGCTACCTTGACACTAAATCGCTATGAACCCGTGGGCCTATGTACTGTTTATATATGAGACAAGCCCTAGACTACTTTTTCATACATACATAGAAACATACATCTGTATGAACAACATTGGGAAATGAGCCAACTGCTCTAGCTTGCAACATTGTTATAACATAAAAGTGTACCGTTAGAACAGCATAATAATACTTTATTCCTAGATAATATATCTTTTTTTTGTGAACATCCTAGATAATGTATCAGTTGACCATGCCAACATTAGAAATGGCCCCAGTTTCATAATAGAAAGAGTGCATATTGAAGAATTTATTGTCGGCATTCAGGTTAAAGAATTAAGAAATCTCCTTTCAAAGAGTAGTCTTCACCATGATCATAGAAGTGCTAAAGTTCCAGCTTCAAGCTTCTCTTTGAGTTCAAAAATGCTCTGGGATGAAATTATGCAAAATAAGAGGCTTGATCTTCCATCTCACAAGGTATTACTTGATACATATTAGTATTAATGATTTCAAAATACTATCACGTTTTTTTATTAACTCTTTTTATTTTACCTATATCAGGCTGCAATTGCTACCATTTATTGTCAAAAAATAGTGGAAGAGACTCTTAACAGTTTGTTAGATTCTCAAAAGGTACATCCACATGCAACAGAATCACGAACTATTATTTTCAAAATGTAATATGTTCTCTCAGACATTATTTTATATCGTTTTCTACAACTTTGGTTTCCTTTACTTAATCACCAGGAACTTTTCCAAACTAAAAACTCACCAGAGGGTTTCAAAGAATTGGCGCATGCACTATTGAAGAGTACCATAGAGAAGTAAGTCCTTGACCACCGTGCCTTATATGTATAACTCTGGAAATTAGCTTTGAAGTGAAGTGAGTACAAAATTAATCTAGCTGAAGTGTTACGCAAGGTTAATGTGCTCTAGTCGGCGTTTCTCTTCAAGTTGAATATTTTATATATCAATTTAGTGGATAATCAGAAGCCATCACCCTGTTCGTTTGAGCTATTCAGCGGAATCAGCAGCCATCCAGCCGTGTTTTTCTCTCACAACAAACCAGTGAATAGTACTTTCAACCACAATAAACCAGCGAAACGAACAGGCTGCATGTTTGTATATCTTTATGTTTTGAATTTTTTGTTTATTTCAGGTATGACCAAGAAACGCTTATGTATGATGAAGATGTAAGGACCAAAGAACGTAAAAATATGGTGGACAAAATTAACGAGGTAAGCATTCAGTAAGGATATATTGTCATTCCTGGGCGTATACATTTTCACTGGGTATATAACTTATGTGTTGCTGCTATTTATGATTTTTTATAAACTCAATAGTTTACACAAAACTTCCCCTAATCACTGTTTATTACTCACTATGTCCAAAAAAATGCAATTCTCGCTTTTTGAGAAGTCAAATGATTTGAACTTTGACCAAAGTTATATAAAAAAGTACAGACATTCATGATACGAAATTAGTATCATTAGATTATTCATAGAACATATTTTCATAATAAATTTATTTGGAGATATAAATGTTAATATTATTTGCTATAAACTTGGTCAAACTTGAACTTCTTTGATGAGCACGCATCCCATAATTGCATTCTTTCTTGGACGGAGGGAGTACAACAATGTATACAACACTTTATATTACAAAAGGCATATACCACAGAAGTATAGTTACGACATTTTTTAAGAGGTACTACTTACTTGTTTGTTTAGGTATATGTCCATAAAAAAATAACAAACACAGCGAAATACTTTGTGATGGCTTGCACTTGGCTTCACTTTCCATCATCACTTCCCAACTTGGGTTAAGCAAGCCTATTAATTACATAGGCTGTCGTTCTCATACGCAAGGCCTAGAACCTTCTAGTTATATTCTTGGTTTGGAGCATTCTTCACCAAGTTTTAGAAACATGATAATTCTTGCTTCAGTCACTAGTGAAGTATTGGGGAGTATTGCTTCAGTACTCCATTTCATTTTGGAGTATTGGGACAAGTAAAATCCCTTCTTATCTTATGCTCCTTGAGATAGATGGTGAAATTATTTCATAAATACTCTCTCCCATTGACACTGTGGAGGATTGGATATTCATGTTAACTTTAGCTTCTACTTTTTCCTTAGGATTAGGAAAAAGTTTCAAACTTTCATCAATAAAAGTCACCATCTGCCTCATCCCTCCAGTGACATCTTGGACCTAGCTATGCTCTCAATCCATGTTCAACAATTCAGCCTTGTTCTACTAACAACCAGAACAGGTCGTGTCTCTGTGTGTTCGGAAGTCCATCTTGGGTAGTCTGTTAAACACTTGGTTTTGCATCATCTTCTTTAATTTAGAATAGTTGACATGTCCAGGGCATGCATGCCTGAGATTGTTGAATGGAGAGGACGGAGACTAATTGTCTACTTCTTTCCTCCATGGTAGTTGTGCTGACCACTTTCACTTTTCCAAATATTGCCACACCTTCTATCTAAAGAAAATAACACATGCTTTCCTTATGTAGTCAATTGAGGGATTGTCAACTCATTCTTTTTCAAGCTCGGTCATATACTACAACTTCTTTTCATCATTGGTCTTATGGTTTGAGGACTCAGAGTGAATGATCCGATTGTTTTTGTAGTGGACTACTAGATCTGTCATTGCTTCATATGTGGGTGCCTCCATGTCACCATCCAACTCTTCTTATTTAACTTGTGAAAACCTAGCTTGAACATGCCACTCATCTTCACTAATGCTTGCACTACTACATAAAAGATATTGTGAGGCGGTGCCATTTTATTATCCGAGGTCGGTGGGCTGGGTGGCCACCTTGGTTAATCATTAGCAGGGCCGCCGGCCGAGCGCCCGCCTCGGTTAAAGATTAATGGAGGCAAGAAGCATTAGGCGTCCATCTCCGTAATGCTAGATTAATGTAACACCCGGTTTTAAGAACAAAACCAGATACACACCATATGTGAGCCTAGGAAGTCAAATCTCACATATAGCTACAAATAAGGGTAATATCAAAAGACAATGCTCAAAATATAACATACTTATTATAAAATATATAACCTTAGATAGCAAACAACGGAAAGACAACTCCGGTCTTCAGGTGAAGACTCCACTCTACAGGGACAACTGACTGGTTGATCACAAGCCTATCTGCTCCAATCTCTGGCAATCTGGTACCCATCCGGGATTTTTCCAAAATATTAAAAATAAATAAGCGTGAGTACATTTCGTACTCCACAAGCATAACACGGGGATTCATGAGGCTCAAAAGGCAGACACGGTTTACTGCATTTAGCATTTTAGTAAGTCAGCATTTTATCATTGGTTAACATCAACTTATGCTTAGGCTCCCAAATTAACCCACATGATCACATACTAGAATTAATAGAGTTATTGATCAACATTATATCATCATCGTCGTCATCATCATTATCGTAATACAATCATATTTCACTATGAACAACAACATCATAAGTAACCAGTTATTCTATGAGTTTTCCGGGCCGCTCATGACCGTGAGCATGGCTGTTATAACAGTTTTAACACTCTGCAGAGGTTGTGCATCTTTACCCGTGAGTCGTGTTGCCCATAGGCCCGGGTTAATTACTCCCATAACACTTCCAAGGTGAGCGGGCAGGGTACACTATGAAGCCTTCCATAGGTCTCGTCTAACAAGTTAGGGCCGCGAGGTTTCCTCGGTAGGCAGATATAGAGAACCCCCTTTCTGTGGCACAATTCTCACAGGCTATACACACAAGAACCGAGGCAGTTCTATACCCAAAGTGGCAAGCCCCTCTTGCGCCCTTTCGAGTAACCTCTAACAAGCTAGAAAAGATCATATTACTGAGCTAAAGTCAGAGCCATATAACTCTCACGGTTGCACTGTATGTCCTAGCTTTTTACCTACAGATAAGTCCTTACGGAGGGTTTAGGGCAACATGATCGACATCATTTGCACCATCACCCTATAGTTCAATTATTACCATCATGTTTATCCATTTGTTCCATTAATCATAGTATTGATCATGTTTGAATAGAGCACTAGCATTCCACCCATATGCAATAAAACCCATAGGCATCAAGAAATAAGTCATCAATGGCTAGGATGTCCTTATAGTCGAGCAATATTAGACACATGCATAATGAGTAGATTATATAATGAATAGGAATCAAGGTAGGCCCATGCTATACTTGCCTTGGTTCACACTCCTGCTGATCTTGCTAGTCTTCGAAGTACTCCTGGTTCCCAACGTACTCCTCACCGTCTAAACTCGACCAACACGGTAACATACACATTTCAGGAGCATTCATGCATAGCAAACAAACCTATAATTAGAACAGTACACCAGCAATATATAAAACAAGATAAAAAGTTTATGAAAATATTCTACGTCTCGCTACGATCACATCAACACGAAGTGCACAAAAAACGGAGCTACAACGCAAAAGTTACGAACTAAACAAGGTTCCAATAACGAGTTAATTAACTTAACCTAATCAAGAATTTTAAATGTTGCAAACCTAACTAACAGTGGCATTAACGTGTAGGTTATGAAATTACGAACCTAACGCAAGTTGAACGGGTCGAATCGGAGCTAAAACGACGATTTTATAAGCGTTTTACTGCAGTGGCAATTCTGTAAATAGATCAAACTATTTTTGGATTTTAAATAAATAAAAAATCGGGAAATTCAATTAACTAAGGACTGCGGGCGGAATTATTGAAAAGGATGGGGTCTCTTTAGCAAAATGACCCGCGAAGGGGTATCGGCCATCCTGGGCCGTTGATCTCAGATCGGACGGAGGAGAAATGATGGGAGGGAGAGAGAAAAGGCGCGGCCGCCTGAGAAACAGCCGATGCGGCGGCCCTCCATGGCCGGCGACGAGGACCTCGTCGGCGGGTGCGGTTAGGGCATTGTGGGCCACGGTTTGAATAACTGACAGCACCGGGAGAGAGAGGAGGGCTAGGCGACCTCTCCTGGGCCTTTAGTGTGGTCGGGGAACACGGCCGGCGCGGTGGCTCACAGCGGCGCCATGGTTGGCAGAGAACAGCACGGCGGCGCACTCGAAAAGAGCCCTAGCAGCCACCATTCTACACAGGAGATGAACAGGGAGAAAGAGGAGAGAGAGGCGAGCTTACCAAGCGCTTTGATTTGGTCATCGGAGGCACGGAGACGGCGAACGGCGAAGGAGGGCAGACGGTGAAGCTTTGCGAGGCGGTTGCGGCTTCTGCACGCGCGAGCGAGGGAGAAAGCCAGAGCGAGAAGTGGCAGGAGAGTAGTGACGGGTGCGGCTTCCCTTTTTAAGACCGGGGGCGGGGTGCGAAGACGCTCCCTCGACGCGAGGAGGAGGTGGGCTTGGGTTGCGGTTCTCCATGACCGTGCGCGTCCGAGAGGGAGGTGATGGAGGATGGCGCTGCTAGGTGGGCCCCGACTATCGGTGGTAGAGAGGGAGAGAAAGAGTGGCAGCGGTTGCCACTGCCGATTGGGCCAGCCCAGCAAGGGAGAGGGAGTAGGGGAGGAAAGAGGGGCACCCGCGCTGGGCTGGGCCTCGGCCTAGAAGGAGAAGAAGGGGGGGCGAGCGGGCCTTGGAGAGGGGATGGGCCAACAGGCCGAATGGAGGGAGGGAGGGAGAGAATAAGGATTTTCCCATTTTTTTGAAATGACTTTCTAAATACATTTTTAAAGGATTTTTAAATTCTTTTGTCATTTAGATAAAACCAGACATTGCATAAAATAAAGTACAGCAGCATGTATGCATAAACAAGTTGCTAATCTTATGATTGATTTTATTTTCACAAAAATTATTATTTCCTATATGTGAAATGCACACATACATACATAATTAAATCATATTTAGCTATTTTAAAACAAAGCAAAATTTAGGGTGTTATAATTAACGGAGCCACTGCCTCCGTTAATCCATTAACTGAGCTATAAATCGATTTACGGAGGCGGGCGTCTTAAGTTGTCCTTCTCGGTTAATGATTGCAACAAAACATAATTCATAACTTTTTCATATGAACTCGGATAAAGACAAACTTTATATTAAAACTGTAGCTCTCGATGAGATCTACAACTTTATAGTTGAAAAGCTTTGGAATTGAAACTATTTAGGGTCCCAAAATATTGTTGTAAGTGCACAAATTTTGAAATTTGAAATTATCAAACGATTTCGGATGTCGACATGGTCTATACAAAAGTTATAGTTCTCGGTACAATCTACAACTTTGTAGCTCAAAAGTTTTAAATTTGAAGATGTTTAGAGTCCTAAATATGTGTTCGAAGGTTATTGATTTTGAAATTTAAAATTTAGAATTCCTAAACGATCTCAAATGTTCACATAGTTATTACCAAAGTTGTAGTGGCAGACCTGAGCTATTTGTTTGACATGACAAGTTTTTGATTTAAAGTCATCTAGAGTCTCAAATATGTGTTTGAAATTCACATGTTTTGAGACTCAATTTTTTGAATTTTGCAAACTAACTTTGATGGAGATACATGCTATACCGAAGTTGTAGTACTTGACAAGATTTAAAACTTTGTAGTTAAAAGGTTTCTCATTTAAGTTTGTTTAGTAGCCAAAATATCCAATATAAGATTACGAAATATTGATATAAAAAGATAGCATATTATATATAATCAGAAATGAGTGGGTAGTGTAGTGGTAGAGAGGTGTTGCTGCTCACTAGCAGGTCATGGGTTCACCTCTCCAAAGTTTAACTGGGACGGGCAAAACAACCGCCTCGGTTAATCCGCATTAACCGAGACCATTCAACGGAGGCGGTTGTTTGCTCGCCTCCGAAAATCCAAAACGCCTGCCTCGGTAAGAAATACTGTAGTAGGGTTGCTTACTCTTTTTTCTCATTTGTGGTGGGGCCATTTTTTCTTCGAAGCATAACCTTGGTAACTGTCAGTCTTGGTAACTGTCAGTCACATACCACAATTAAATGACCCGTCATTTTGCTTTCTTGTTTGTTGCTGCTCGTCTTCTCATCTATGAACTCCCCTTTAATAGCCACTCTTCCCTTTTATTAGTGCTTGCCAGTTTATATCCACCTTAGCTTGGGCATAATGTGGATCATTCTTCTTCCTCTTGAAGATTGTATCATATTCTCCATTCAGAGAAATGATTCTCATAATCGTAATGATCAACAAATAGGTTTTCTAGTTCCAGGAATGATGAGTTGCCACCCTCTCATTCTAGCTGTAAAACCATGGTAGTTGGGTCCAAGCCATTTATGATAATTAATCTCTTATGTTTTCTTATAAAGAGTTTTACCTCTGCTTTTATAGAAAGCGATGTAATGGTAACAAGTACTGGGGATACCAGTTACAAAGAAAGCTCTCACAAAATAAAACGCTCCCAGCAAGCCTAGTACATCACTAAATTTCTACAACAACAGAGAGCAGAATAGAACTAGGCTTGAAGTCCTTGAGCCAGGTCATATCAGCATTCCTCAGCTAAGAAAAGCGCTCTTGATCCTTCTCCTTAAGGTTGACGCTCCATTTCTACATTAAGGATAGTGCAATGTAGATAACGTCAGTGGGGGTCTTAGCAAACTCCTTGGTAATAGCCATCTTATTTCTTGAAGCACATAAGGCCCAGGTTGAACCTGCAAACAGAAATATGATTAATGGATAGGTAAGGGTCCCTTGCCCAATAGCCAAGTATTAGTGAAGTTACTCAAAGAAGTAGGATAAGAGTTCAAATAGTACCCTTCCTTTGTGAAGCTCCAGATAAATCTAGCCTTGTGGCACTTAAAGAAAATATGGTCAATGGATTCTAAGCAACCACACACACAACAGTTGATATCCCCTTTCCACCCCTTCTTCACCAGATTTTGTGCAACTTGTATTTTATTAATAAACACTTGCCACAGGAAGAATTTGATCTTCAAAGGAACCCTACTTTTACAAATAGGGCCAGCTACTTGACTAGTGACTACCCTGTCAGTTAAAAACCTATAAAGGGATTTGGTGGTGAATTGTTGCTTCTTGTCCAAAGCCCATATCACAGAATCAGCTTTATTATCAGATATATAGAGCAATATCATTGAGGTTTTCACGCAAACCTAGCCACACCCATGATCCTTCCTCCCAACAGTTAGCCACATAGCTTGAAGGCTCCCTAGCCATGTGATACAAGTCTTCATACAAATTTTTCAGAGGCACATCCTGTAACTACAGTCTTCCCAGAATTTGCAATGCTTGCCATTTTCAACCTTGAAAACAGCCCCCCATTTTGAACAAATGTTTAACCTTATGAAGACCCTTCCAAAACTGTGAGCCCCTGCCATTCTTAAGTCAAAGAAACCATTTTCACCCAGGTATTTAGCCTTGAGAATTTTGAACTAAAGCTCATCAGGTTCTTGAAAGATCTTCCATATCCATTTGACTAACAAACATTCATTCTTGATCTTGGTATTGATAATCCCTAAACCTCCTTGTTCTTTGGGTTTGCTAACACTGGTAGGAAACATGGCTTCAATCCCGGTTGGCAAGGGCCTTTAGTCCCAGTTGTCTGACCGGGATTATGAATCTAGGACTAAAGGCATAACTCTTTAGTCCTGGTTGCTTTAAACCCGGACTAAAGGTCGCTCGAGACTAAAAAAATAATGCCTCGCACTCCTGTGCCTCGTGGGATTTGAACTCAAGACCTCATGCATTGCCTCGTGTGTACCTTTCCACCCCATCTACACAATGCATATGACTCTAGATGGGATGCTTTCCTTTCAAACTAACCCGTCGGAGGACCTTTAGTCTAGGTTAGTAACACCAACCAGGACTAAAGGGTCCAGGCTCTTTAGTCTGGGTTTATAACACCAAGCGAGACTAATGTAGACCCTTTAGTCCGGGTTGGTGTTACTAACCGGGACTAAAGGTCCTCCGATGCCCAAGAAACTTGGAACCGGGACTAATGCTCACATTAGTCCTGGGCCCAATTCTAACTTAGAGTAATATGCTGAACCGAAAGTCTGTTCTCTACTAGTGTAACCATCTCCCACTTACCCATGTGATAACTGGATATTTTCTTCAGTCCCCTGCCAAAGAAATTTAGCTCTAATACTAATCATTGTCTTATGTACCCCATCCTTGAGCTGATAGAACCCCTATACATTACAGGGGTATGCTACTGAGATAAGAATTAGTCAAAATCTGTCTGCCCCCAGAAGTCAAAATTTCTCTTTCCAGGGGTCAAGTCTCTTTTTCATCTTTTGTTTCACAGGAGGAGAAGCCCCCATATTTAAATGCTTATAGCCGATTGGGATCCCTAGGTATTTCATTGGAAAACTTCCCAAGGCACAATTAAGCATATTAGCCATCATCTCCTTCTCTTCTTGTGATACCCCGAACACATACACCTCACTTTTATGGAAATTAATCTTGATCCAAGTCAACAACTCAAAATAGTACAAAATAAGTTTAAGATTTCTAATAGAAAGATCTAAAGCTTCTATTATGATTACTATATCTTTAGCATATTCCATATGTGAAATTCCCCGAATTCAACTCAGTCAAAACCCCTATGATATGGCCTTTGTTGATTGTTGCTTGTAACATAACGCCTAATGCATCAGCAACAAGATTAAAAAGAAGGGGCATAGAGGATCCAGTTGCCTCAGACCCCTATAGGTCCTAAAATATGAACTTCTTTCTCCATTTACATTGATACAGGCCCTGCCTTCCCTAACAAGTTTCACGACCCAAGAAATCCTGGGGAAACCCTTTTCCCTCCATCACTTGGTCCAAGAAGTCCAATCCAACTCTGTCATAGACTTTTTCGAAGTCAATTTTCAAGATCAGGCCCCTTGCCTTTGATTTATGCAATTCATGCATGACTTCATGCAAGACCACAACTCCCAGAAGGATGTTCCTTCCTTTGATAAAATTCGTTTGGTTCTTCCCAATGATCTTCTTGGCTACAGGGACTAACCTATTAGTCAACACTTTAGTGAAGCATTTGTAGTCCACATTTAGCAAATAAATAGGTACATTTGCTTAATTGTGTTGGCCTCCTTAATCTCTTATGTGGGCCTCACCACCCTTATCAACTAGTGCAAGTGTAGATATCTCTCAACAAATAGATTTTTCTTTCTGTAATGCTGATTAAAATCATGTTGCCTTGAGATATACCTAATAACTCCTTTTCCAAGAGGTAGTGGTGAGCTTCGTTATTGTTGTAGAGCAATTTCTCCAAAGCCTCCTAGGCCATTGGAGTCTTAACATCTTAAACATGCTTCAGTACATTCTCCTCAACAATGTCTTTAGCATCAACATATCCTTGCGAACTCTGATGTGCTTATTTTCTCAAGGCATCAGCAGCTTCCTTTGTTGGAGGATTATTTTAGCACCAAGAGCTTCACCCATAGGTCCTAACCTTCTAGGTCCTTTGTACATATGTTCCAATAATCATAATTATGGCTATTGAGTTTCTTGATCCCACCATTTGTGCTAGCAATGTTCACATTGATGATTTACACCCATCATCAAGCAAGTCTCTTTAATCTATGACAAATGAGCTTCATATACCAAATTATGCATTAGTATAATATCGCATTAGTGTTTTGATGTCGCACCGACCACAACAAAGCACACTGTGCTTACAGAAGCCTCCTCCAGGTGATCCCAGACCACCTGAGTTCCTGAGGTGGCGTTTGGATGATGAGTGGGAAAGGGAAATGGATATAGGATGGGATAGAGAGGAGTGGGTTATGGTTTGGGGAGTGAGATTCAAAACATAATCCTTTGTTTGGCTGTAGCTTGGTTTGGCATTGGGTTAAGTTGGGCCAACAACATTTAAAAAAATGCAAAGACATGGAAGCATCGGACATGCCAACCTTATCCACCTTCATGAGCTGAGACGTTGACCATGGGAGGCGTATGTGACATGAGCGTTGTAGGCTTGCAGCTCCGGTGGCGCGGTAAGCAGCTATGGCTCCAGCAGCGAGGCACACCCAAGTCGAGTGGCTTTGAGGCCCATGCGAGGGGAGCGGCGGCTCCAGGGGCGCTGTGCATCCAAGGCAAGCGTCTGCTGCTCCAACTTCAACACCCATGCGAGGCGAGCGCTTGCTCCAGCAGTGCCGCAGCCCATGTGAGGCGAGCGGTTGCTCTAGCGACGCGGCACATCCGAGGCGAGAGGGTGCTCCTGCGGTGCCACGGCACATGCAAGCCAAGAATTGTGGCTTCGGTGACCCGAGCAGCGGCACCACGTTCGACTAGATGAGCGGCGCCTCCATCTTCATCCTCTCACCCATCGAATCGAAGATGTATGATAGCGCAACAGGGTAGCATCTGCATTTCCCTATCCCAAACCATCTTCATTTCCCCTTCCCATTACCCAAACATAAGATCAAATTCATCCTACCCCTCATTTCCCTATCCCACCCCCTATATCCCAATATCCAAATGCCATCTAATATAAATTGTTGGCAAACAAGAAGGGCACAATACCTAGTATTTTGGTGATCCAAACCTAACACACACCAACTCTATTGAGTTGGGCCTTTTGAATTTTGATTAGTTAGTGCACAATGTCCTTTCGACGATATTGCCAGCTTCACTCTTCCAGGTGGTAAACCTGACCAATAAATGATGCTATCTTCCGAATGGCCGAGCCAACCTACAATGAAACCCGGACCCTTGGGATAGAGCCAACCATTAATGGGTCAAAATTTAGATCATGTTTGGTTTATGACCACAACGTGTCATGCCGCAAGTTAGGCGGCCATAGTTTCTTAGGCATGTGTTCGGTTCGCTGCTATCCCACACGTCATAGACTTATTTTTTCTTGCCAAAGTTTGCCCCAAGTGTGGCTTCGATTTTGTTAGCCATACTTTATGTGGCAGCCACAATCTACCTAAGGTTTGGCATGGCAAACATCGGCATGAACCAAATAGACTTTTAAGCACAAGTAACTAGATATTATATGGACTAACTTAGAGCTGAACACTTATACAAGAAGACACTCTTTGTCACTATACCAAAGTATTACACAAGAGCACACACATCTAAGTGGCTGTCCTAAACTTCACCTCTCACTCACACCCTTCTACCGGTCACTTTTCTAACACATCTACCATGCATGCTCTTCGATTGGATGGCATGCCAAGGAGTCGTGCCTCTATTTGTAGTCCATGGGGGCTTATAGAGAGAGGACGTCAGATGCCCTCCTTCTAGAAGGTTCCAAGATAAATAGTTCTTTTTTTCTTGTTATGGTGATGACATCTAGTGGCTTCATGCAAAATTTTAAGGATCATGCAAAATATTCTAGAAGGTTTGCATTTTTATCTCTCCAATAGTTAGATATGAGGGCGTCAACAAATGTCATATAGTGCCATGGTTCCAATCACCAAATTGGATTGTGGGCATTAATTGTGCCATGTAAAATGGTATTGAAAGCTTGCCACAACGGTGATCTTCCACATCACCTACACAATGGTAGAACAATTCTATTATTTTACCTTAAGTATGCCTATAAACAGTGTAAAATTATAGACGTTCTTGTTCTCTAAATTCTCTCTTCACCATATTAAATATAATAGGTTGCATAATTTGAGACTAGAAAAAGAGAGATCCCCGGTGAAATGAGCTGTTTGAATTTTGTTAAATTTTATCTGAATTTTTATAATAAGGAAGGAGGCTAGTTTATATGCTTCAACTAGTCAGTCATGTTCTATTACATCTAACACATTTTATGATTGTTAGATATTTAGGCATTATTCAACATATTTCAATCCAAAATATATAAAAGATATCTATTACAATCATGTGCAATGTCATCAATTTGCAATCGTTGTAAGCATGAACACGCAAATATATTATCTTTATAAAGAAAAGGAAAGCAACAAAGTTGCAGTTCCATACATAGAGGCAGCTAGTGCCAAATGCACTGGAGCGCCGTTCTCATTAGTTGACATAGCGAGTTTGTTGATGTTGTGGATCACAGTCAGTGCAAGATGAGGGTTGCAGTGCAGTCTTGTAAACATCCACTAGGAAGTAGTCCAAGTAGCCGACCGTGCCAAATAGTTGACGCCAAAGTAGCCGACCATGTATAGTAGGGGATTATCACCAGGAAGTAGTCGTTCTAGTCAGGAACAGGAAGTGAGCAGTTGTACTGAGCACTCCCAAAAACTAGATCGTACACCGGTGCGCAGGAGCTCGGATGGAAAAACTCGAGGAGCAGCGGCGTTGCTCCACTCTTGCTGTAGCCGCTGCTCTTGCCTAGGGAGCATAGATTTACACGTCCGCCATATCCAAAGTTCACCGTTTTTCATATTTTTATTCCATAAAACATCCGTTAATATAGTGATGGATCTTATTTGTAAATGGATTTTATTCCATAGATCATACTTTGTTCTGGTTTCGATTATCCAAGTATAATGTAGTTGTTTACGTTCTTTTATCTAAGCAATTGATCTTAGGTATTTTATGGATGGCCACAAAGATGTGGATCACATGAGATGGTATACACATTCAAGCATTAAATACTTACTTTTTAACACTACAAATCTAATAGCCAGCCCATAATATAAGCAGGCTGAATAGCTGGCTGTATATGACATGGCATTGGTTTACAGCCCTCAGCTAGCTAATTATTAGCCTTGCTCTTAGACCCGACTTGCATCATGCACGACTCGGCATGACTCGGTGCGTTCAAGCCAGCACACAACACAGCTCGGCATGACTCAGTACACTTCCAACCTAGATATGTTCATTAATTAAGATGTCAACTAAATAAAAGATGATGTGGCACTGCAATTAAAGCAAAGAGAGGAGAAAATGGTTTCTTAACAAAAAAAAACATATCAACGTGGGAACCAAGACATGAAAAGTTATGAAAGGTAGATGAGGGTGAGAGAAAACATATATATGATTGGACAAAAGAATATTCTTATAGAAACTATCGAGAAATTTTTATAATGAAAAAAACATGGGCCATCTATTGGACGAGATCGGACTGTATAAAAATAGGAGGTATCCAACTGAAAGTACTTCGAGGTACGAAATAGGTGGGGATAATACCGAATTAGGTGGGGCCAGTACCAGAATATGTAAGATAAGATTTATTTTTCATTTTATATTTTATATTTTGAATAAGGGTAAGCCAGTCATTTTAGTCCTTTATTGTATGGCAAAAATGAGATTTTCCATGTTATCTATATCTGAATCTAAACCAATGTCGTGGTCTGTTGATTAGTAGATAATATAATCTTTTAATCGTAGATAATAGAGTTTTTTAATCATATAATACTTCTGCATGTAGGATAGTAATAATCCTTTCGCAGGACTTTATACGAACACGATTACTGAATCAAATTCTTGAACAGGATTGAATGGAAGAACAAATTACACAAACATTATTTGAATCCCGTACAACAAAATAATTCAAGAACATTGAGATATTGAGAATTGAGATATTGAAGAAGACAAAGATGCAGCAACCCGGTTGTCCAGCGTTGGCAAATCAAAGCCCCAGCATCTGACCCGCACCGCCGATTTGGATTTGGTCCAACCGCAAGTCGCGCCGCTGGTAGAGGAGAAGTCGCGGCCGCATCAGCCGGGGGAGTGGCCCGCCGCCGCCATCGGTAGGGAAGGGACGGACGCTGCCGCCGGGATCTGCCAGCAAAGGATGTGCGCCGCTGACGGGATGAGCAGAGGCGCCACCGCCATTGATGGAGGAAAAGGGTTACGTCAAGTTTTAGATTTAGAAGGCCACAACCTCAGTTACTAAAATACCCTCTATAATATATTTCTTATCTAATTACTTCGAAAATAGAAAAAGACAAATGAACCTGGAGATACCAAGATACTTTCCCAATCATCGTAAAAGATCTCTTAGAAATATAGTTTATATATGTAATAACTATATATAGGCATAGAAACTATCTGTGTGGAGCACTGTGAGTGCCCTCAGTGGCTACATGCATGCTGGCACTCGGCATTACCAGAGCACTCGGCACAACTCACAATGCACATGCATGCATGCACGCACGTTACTAGCATTAATGAGACTTGTGATTCATTTGATTTTGTTAGACTAATGGGCTCATAGACACAATTAAATCCAAGAATGTGTGCAAGTAGATCTGCTATAAGTTTATTATTGCCAACTTTTTTATTAGCGCAAACAATACAGCTCAACAACTTACAGTTTTTTTATAATTTGCAATCGGACAGAGTTTTTCCAAATATGCTCGGATATTCCTTCAGCAGATTAGAAAAGATATGTCAGGACAATTAAAAAATGTAATTGCCGCAAAGCTTAAAAGCATGGACGAAACTGGTGCTGTAAACTATGATGTCGTCGGCATTGTGGATGAATACAAAACGGAGTTTATTAACATGTGCCAAGGTAATTTCAGAACAGAAGTTACATATTTATATTATCACAATTTATTGTCTTATAAACTTTTTTGTTGCCCCGTGTACAGAATTGAAGGAATTTGATTTCGAATATTTTTTTAGTACCTGTGAAGACCTTCAAAAAGAGTTGTATTCATATACTAATTATCAGATGTTAGGAATAAAGGTAAGTCAACATTCCTTTAGTCACGGCCTATAGGATAAAGGTCTATCATTTATATATGCTGATTTTTATTTTTACTTCTGGCTGTAGCTAGTCCCATCTTTTTTTTGTGAATCGTAGCTAGTCCCATCTTTAACAAACTGCCGTGTGTGTGGGTGCATATTTATTTACCGGTTTGAATATGTTTATATATATGTTTTAACTTCGAATCTTACTACGTAAAAAAAATTAAAGAGCCAATATTTTTTGTTTATTGTTATATATATAATAATTATAACTTCAAACTCTATGTATACTTTGATGCTTGACATACATACTACCAAGAAAGATACATTTTGTCGGGTCATATAATATCTAGTATGATTACACACTTCGTATATACATTTCATCAGGTCATATACATCCTAATAATCTATATCTATATCTATATCTATATCTATATACACAACGCCATAACTAATAACATATCCTAAGTAGTAGGGCCTTATCCCAAGACTCTTTGTCAACTATCTTTAGTCCTTGGGGGCCAGCCTCCTCAACTCTACCTTTGCAGTTGTTTGCTCGCCAGCCATCTGAAATTGACACATATGCGGTCAATATGCAATGGGTTCGATTTTGCGGCAGTGATTACTGATCATGGGTTGATTGATGGGACTTCGGTGAGCACTTAAGACACGAAGGTGTTTATCCTGTTTTGGATGTCTAAGCCCTATATCCAACAGTGGTGTTCTTCGTGTTAAAATGCTCAGTCGAGTTCTTACAACAGAGAGAACTGGGGAGCACTATGCTAAGGATTTATGGTTTGATCGCTCGAGCCTGTTGATCACAGGGTTTGATCACTCGATCACTCGAGTCAGTTTATCCTATGGTTTGATAAATCCAATCTCTTCTATAGCAGCCCATGCCCAACTTTATATATTGAAGGGCACCGGGTGTACTAAGTAGTAAGGTTCTGAGGGGTTTCTAGGGTTTCATATCTTAATCTTCGGTTGGTGGAGGCGCTGGGCACTGTCCCTCATCGACGTTGTGGCCAACAACGCTGAGCTGTTCCTGACATCCTCTGCTAGAGCTTGGAGCTAACCATCAGAGCTGGAGTTGCTATTGTGCCACGCCAGGATTTGTCTTCCTTTTGGTGTTCGTCATATGCTAACGTCCTAGCCGCATGAAGAGAGAGACTGACTAGCGGAGCTGGGGCCCTCTGGTGATGACTGCAAGCCCATCCTTGTCACGATGAGTCACACCCTGGGCATGTGACCCTAGGCTGGAATTGGCCGACACGGCCTTGCGGGAATGAGAAAACATTGCCTCGTCAAGACCTGGCGCTCTATGGCTCTGTCCACCTATCAGGTTCTAGGCACCTAACAGATTTCAGGGGGCACTCCTGGCTGCCCTTGGTTGGCTGGAGCCTTCCATGGTCGGGAGCCAAGTAGGCCAAGCCATGCTCCAGGGTTTGGGTGACTTCTTTTTTTTTTTGAAAGATCCGGTTGCCCGGCTTTGTATTAATAAGCAAGAAATAGAGTTGCAAGGCTACATGCGCGAGGAGCGCTTCCTCACTGGGCAGACTGCCCCATGAGGATGTACAGATCATAAGCTAATTACTCACTAATATGATTTGCAATCCTAAAAGATCCTAGGTCTCTTCCCCCAGCCAAAGCCCATAAGGAACATTCATCCTTTATCATTATGAAGACCGCCTGCTCTGACCTTCTATTGCCGTTGAAAACTACTTCGTTTCTTTGCTTCCAAATCTGCCAAAACTTAGGATTGCAAGTGAGTCTGCTGCCCTTGTGCCACTTTCGGTCACCGGAAGAAACCAGTCCTCTATGTCATTTTGTTGTGTCCAGCTAGTTGGGTGTAGGTTGGCACAGTTGCTCCACGATGCTACTAGCTCCCATACTTTCCTTGAGAAGGGGCACTAGATGAATAGATGATCTGAGGTCTCCAGACTTCTCTCGTACAGGGCACAAAAATAATTGTTTTTCCACCCCCGCAGTTGCAGTCTCACCGTGGTCCAAACCCTGTTCTAAAAGAGTAGCCAGAGGAAAATTTTGCATCGTGGCCCATACGAGCTTGGCAAAGTTGGAGAGCATCTGGCCACTGAACTGAATGGTATAAGCTGATCTTGCCGAGTATTCTCCTGAGCTCTCAAGAATCCAAATTATCTGATCTTCCTGGGTGGAGTTCAGCTGCAAGGATTGTGTGTGCCCCCATAAGGTGAAGAATTCTCTTAGGAGGCTAGCTGTTAGAATGAGTGGATACATCTAGGGGTAGATCAGTGGGTACTTTTTCTTTATTCGGGTTAAACATGTAGACCATCCTAGGATATGAACTGATATGAACTAGAGAGGAAGAGAAGGGTGAGGATGCCTGACTATCGGGCTTGGCGAAGAGGAAGTCAACCATGGCATCAGTGAAGCAGTAGAGTCCAGTGGTGCAGTGGTGCCGACGGTAAAGACGATGGCGGCTTCCCCTCGTTGGCTGCGCGTCCCTCACGATCGGACTAGGGTTTCTCTCGGTGGGGAAGCTTGGCTCCTAGTGAACCTCGTACTGTGAGCCACCAGCCCCCACCTCCTTTTATTGCGCAGTGCGACGGAGGCCCACCAACTGCTAATGGGTTGAGTGCCCCTGATTAGGGCGTGAGTTAGGGCCCAAGTGGTCGTTGGGCCATCTTAGTGGGAGATCAACCTAACATTCTGCCCCTTGATTTCACCTTGTACTTTAAACTTTATACTTCACACTTATTTCTTTTATCATTCCATCACAGATCAGTGCATAGAGCATGCCTCATCGTCACGGTCAGTCGCCGATAGATCTAACAGCTACAATGCACATCTCTGATCTAAAACAGATTTTTTAAGTTTGGGCCCTTTTATTGTCCAGAAATCACTGGCTATACCATAAACCCATGTGGACTATGTGTTCTCTGAACACACTGGGTGGTAAGCCTTTGGTAAGCAGATCCGCAAGCACTTGTTACTTATATGTTCAATACCTTTTAGTATGATTTCAGACTCTCCTTTACAACGTATAACTTTAATGTCAATGTGTTTGGCAGCACACTTAACTCGTTGTCATAGAAGTAAAATACTTAAATGGTTATTGATGTTGTCAACCATTATCAACTTCGGGTATGGATTTTCTTAACCATTTCGCCTGTCCTTTAAACCTCATAACAAGCTATAGTGTGGATATGCATCATTGATGACACCACAATTGTTTCTTTGGAGCTTTTCCACGATAAAACTCCAACTGTGAGTGTTAGCTACTATGTGGGTTTCACTAAACATCTCGTCAAAATTTAACATTTGTACCAACAACTATTTTAGAGTACTTGTAATTTCTCACTCACCATGAGGCCTATAAATCTTTGCTCAACTGCAAGACATTCTCAACTCCATTCCAGTGATCTATACCTAGACTGGACTTTTGCCAAAACAACCCGGATACGTGAACTATGTCAGGGTAAGATCTTATCTGTGCACTCATTAAGCTTCCAACAGCTGAAGCATACAGGATGTCCATCTATGACAATCTCACATTGCTTCTTGGAACACTAAAGTTCCCAAAATTATTACCCTTGACTATGGGAATAGGGGTAGGTTTACCCGCATAGGTACTTCATTTCTTTAGAAACTTTTCTTAGCATGCCTAAGCGATAGTCTTAATACCCCTTTTTCTTCTATCTCGGTGAATTTATAACGAGAGATATTTCACCGAGAACTTTCTTATTGAACCTTGAGGACAAGAACTTCTTCTCATGTAATAGATTGACATCACTACTAACAAGATGTCATCCATATATACAGGATTAGGAAATGAATTTCCCATTCTATAACTTTGTACAAACACAATTGTCCTCTCATTCTCTTTAACCTAAAATTTCTAATTGACTCTTCAACTTTAAATGCCACTGTCTAGAGATTTGCTCTAGTCCATAAGAGATTTCTATAGGTGGCATCCCTTACGTTCTTTTCTTTCCATGACAAAACATCTGGGTTGTGCCATGCAATTATTTTCATACAAATCCCATTGGGAAATGTCGTTTTTACGTTTATCTGATGTAACTCAGATCATGATGTGCCACTAGCACTCATTGTAATCTATTCATTCTCTTCGCGCAAAACCTTTTGATTCAAGTCATGCTTTACATCTTATATATTCCCTTTGAAGTCACATTTTGTCTTGTAAACCCATCACAACCTACTATTTTGGCTCCTTAGGAATTTATTCTAGATCCCAAAATATTATTAGTATTATCGATTTCATTTCATCTTCTTTTGGTTCTTGCCACTTGGATGAGTGAACGCTTCTCATGGTTTGTTCAAATGGGGTGAAATCACCTTCTATTTGAATTTCACTAATATAGACTTTATAGTCATCAGAAATATCTGACTTTCTTATTCTTTGAGACTTTCTAGGGCCTCAACTACTAGCATTTCTTGACCTTTATTGCCAAAAGACAATTGATTATACAAGGTTCTGTGTAACAAGATCCTTGTTCATATTATTCATCCTCATAGCGGAGTTAGGTCTCTTTGTACCATGCTCCCCCAGATTGTCCCATCTTTAAACTTTCTTATTTTAGGTTTAATCTGCTAAAACTCATAAGGTGTGTTTACCAACGCCTTAATAACTCTAAACTGTAAAAGGTTCAGAAATTTAGCTATTCTTTACTTTAGGGGTATCGTTATTATGACCGTCTTACTCCCCTGACGATCACATTTATCTTTTATAGATCACTCTTGCCTTCAATGCATAGTATGCATTGCATTATCTGAAGTATGGGAAAGTATTTTTCTTAATTGTCTTTCTTAATTGATCTCACATTTCTCCCCCTTGAAATGTGGTATGAACTTTTCTACCATAATTTTGAAAACCATTCAAAACTCTTGTGAATGAGGAAACTTTGATTACTTACTTCATTCACATGATTACATCATGCAAAATAAAATTATTTCTTAATTCGTATGGGAGTAATTTTTCCTTATTTCACTTCAAGAACTCATCAGAGTCCTCTTATTATCAGTACTTCTACGAGTCATGCTTGCATGTCATTCTTTCGTTTGCAACTTTCTTTTGTTCTTAAACTCATTGAGTACTTAATGACCATGACACAATCAGAGTGCACGGTCAATATTAGAATAGCATAAGAGCAACCCCAAACTTCTCTCCATGTGCGGTATACACTTAGAGAACATGAGTCATCACATCCTTCTCTCGCCATGCGGGATAAGTACTATGCCAAAACTCTCCTGCCATGCAGGATTGATTAACATAACTACTATGCCAACTTTACCCTGCCATACGGGTATTTTCTCAAACTTTACCCGCTATGCGGGTACTATCACAAACCTTTCCTACCATGCGAGATAATTCCTTTGAATGGACATAAATGCCAGGATTGGCTCATATTCAATCATCAAATTTAGGAATAAATTCGAATACTCTTTAACACACATGCTTAATCCGACGTTGGTCAAATTAAACATGCATGTCACTTATTACATTTCATATCATGATGATTAAGACTAAAAAATTATATTACTTATTACATCTCTTATCATGATGATAAAAACTAAAAACTAAATTCTTCTTCATAAAGAGTACATAAAAGGCATCTCTTAAACTAAACTCTTATTGTTCTATTTCTTTTCTTGGATCAATATCCTAGAATTCTTTTCTTTTGAAGCCATTCTTTAAAGAAAACACAGTCCCTCATGCAATGGTTTTCTTTCTTTATATCTTCTGAGTCACAAGTACCTAGCTCATTTCCTTTTCTGCCTTCAAGAATGAAAGCATTAAGTTCTTTGTCTGAAAAACATTAATCAATAATCATCAATAATGCTCATTAAACTTTTAAAACTTTATGTTCTATTCTATATCACCATTGGGCAGAAATAGAATAAAACAACATTCTTCTACATTAACTTCACATCATCGTTGGGTAGAAATGGAATTAACATATGAAAAACTCAATTATATTATGACTACTCTTCAAAACTATAATTAGAAGATAATCATCATCATTGCAGCGGAAACATGAGCATCTCTTGTTTCTTATCTATTCTCTAAAAATTGGTCACTTTGACGCAAAATTTGTCAGAGATTTAAACTTTAAACATAAAACTTATAGAATTGTAATATTGTTATCATCAACGTTGGTCAGAAAATAACAATATCATAATTAACTTTAAACATAAACTCATAAATAAACTTATAATATTGTTATCATGAACATTGGTAAGAAAATAACAATATTATAATTTTTCTTAACTATAAACCGACTATTCCTCCAATTAAAAATTTCCTGTCAGTTCCAACTTTAACTAGAGGATAAACTTTTCATCATTTATTAAATTACTATAACTTATCTTCAAATTAAATTCTCCCGTTGGTTCGAATTTAATGAGAAGACAATCATCTTTAACTTTGTAGTGGAAACATTAATCAATAATAATTATCTACTTTTCAGAAGCATTCTTTACTCATCTATTCTCTAAACAATGTGCACGTTGGTGCAAAATTGGATAGAGATCAAAACTTTATACAAATTTCATCAAAAAAATCATTCAAATATGCTTCTGAAAAAAGGATAAAACAAAATTCAAAACATCCTTGTGCATCTGGCCATTTCAGCCTGAAGGCCCAGCTCGCAGCACTGCCACCAAGGCGCTCGGCCCGACCCAACGCGTAGCAGCTCACTCTTCCTTGCATCCTCTCGCTTTGGCCCTACAGCAACCGCTCGCCTTGGGCCACGAAGCGCAGCTCAATGTGCACCCCGCGCTCAGGCCGCAACCTGGGCCTAGGCAGAGAAAGTGCTACCCTGCCTGGGCCTAAAGGCGGCCCGGTCAGCTCTGGCCATTGATTTGAATTCAACGGATGGGAGTGAATTTCACGAGGACAAAACCCCCTGTCCGCAGCCCCTTGTAACCCTAACTCCCATTTCATTTTCTCTCAATCTGCTTTCATCCTAAGCGCCCGCAGCAGCCACAACGCCCATCCATGGTGGTCGACGGAGGAGAAACGGCGCCACCATGGTGCCCCTCGCCGTTGCACGCGTGCAGCCAGAGCTGCGCGCGGCGCCGTTGAGTGGTGCCCTGGTGGTGCCCTCGGGCTGAAGCCGCAGCCCCCTTGTTTGCTCTAAGCTCGAGCCCATGGCTCGGCTTTCCATCCCAAGCGCCAGCAAGTGGCAGTGAGGGATGATACCCGCGCAACAGCATGGTGATGATGGTGGCTACCCACCACAGGTAGGGTTTCTAGTCCGTCCTCATCCTTTTGGAGTTAGGGTTAGGGTTCTTCTTCTGTACGGATCAAATCCGTCATGTGTTTTCTTTCTGTCCGGATCGAAATTCGTCATTTGCTTTTCTTTTCTGTGATTTCTTTCTACCCGATTTGGATCTACATCATAAAACCTGTGGCTCTGGTAGCATTGTTAGAACTGTAGGATCATAACTGGTAGATCTAGCGGGTACATTTCATTTGTAGATGAGATAAACAGTCCTAGTACAAATTCTACTTGAGAGATTAGAGAGGGAGAGGAGAGGGGAGTAGATCGACCATGGTTTTTGGAGGAGGTTGAGGTCGCCATCGCGTTCATCGGTGGAGGCTACGCATGGGTAGTGATGGCGGTGAAGAGGTGGAGCAGTGGCGACATTGGTGAAGGACGTGCAATGATGGTGGCGTCGGTGAAGTCCAGTGGTGCTTCCCATCGCTCATAGCACGACCCTCAAGATCGGATTAGGGTTCTGAGGTGGGGTCCTGTAGCGGCGGCAGTGAACCTCATAACCCTAGCCACTGGTCCCCACCTCCTATTTATGGCACTGCGCAATGGGGGCCCACCAACCACATCATTGGGATAGGCGTCCCCGATCAGGACGTGAGATCAGGGCACAAACATAGCCGTTGGGCCAAGTCCGGTGGAAGATCAACCTAACACTAGCATCTAGGTTGTATGCATTATCACTTATCCATTTCCCAATGAGGACTGCCTCTCTGACAGTTCTATTTTTTCTCTGACTGTGCCGGAACAGCAGTGGGAAAATGGATGCTGGTGTTCATCCATCAATCCAACTTGAGTACCAGAAATAGGCCTTCTGACCATCGTGAATTGGTGGGCAGCGTCATATCTGTGTCATCTGTCAGCAGCTTCATACCTTGCCATGGTCATTGTGTGCCTTTCCAGGATAGCCATAGCCAACGGAGTCTTGCGGCCCTGCTGAATCTTTCGAAATCCAGGATGCCGACGCCTCCAAATTGCACCGGCCTAGTCACTAGTGGCCAACTAACTTTGCATTTTCCTCCCGAGACCTCATTATCATCGGCCTAGAGAAAACATCGCCAGAATTTGTCTGGTCTTCCAACAATTGTTTTGGCGCTTTGATCGATGTTAGCAAGTACACTTGTATTGCACTTAACACCGATCGCACCAGCTGCTTTCACCCAGCATGGTTCAGCAACCGGCCTTGCTAGCCGGCAACCCGACTTTTTGCCTTGTCCAGAATGTTTTTGCATGTGCACAATCTTCATGCGTTCAAGGGTGAGGGGTAAACCAAGGTATGTTATTGGGAAGTTGACTCTTTGTCTAGTAAATGATTCTAGAATATTGTCTAGATTTAGGCCGGCGCATCATATCGGGGCCACTGAGCATTTTGCTAAGTTTAGCCTAAGGCATGTTACCTTTCGGAAGGCGGTAAGGATTTGCAGTAGTGCGTCCACTTCTTGCTTTTCAAGGTTGAGGAAGATCACAACGTCATCTACGTACAAGGACAGCCTCAATTTGGCAGACCTTCCCCTGACGGGAGAGAGGACACCATCCTCTATTGCTAGGTCCAGAACTTTTTGTAGTGCGTCAATTGCAAGGATGAAGAGATAAGGGGATAGCGGATCTCCTTGTCTTAGTCCTCTCGCGTGTTTAATTGTCCTCCGTGTTGTTCCATTCATTAGCACCTTAGGATGAGAGGTTCTGAAGAGTACGGCCAACTAGTCGATGAGCTCGCTGGCATCCAGAGCACGTCTAAATCTGCTCATGAGGTTACGGTTGATGTTCCCGTTGTTTTTGTCTCGTGCTTCATAGATGAGATTGAAATCCCCCAGACATAGCCATGGGGACAAGGGCGCTGGCTGGCAGTCAGACAGCTCTCTGAGGAAATCAACTTTCTCGCTATACTCTGTGGGGCCATAGACGACGGTGATCTTGAAGGAGCTTTCGGTGAGTCTCATGGTCATCAACATGGATAAGGAGTAGGCCCTCCTGCTTGGCTGCGTGGCTGTCACTAGGTCCTGGTTCCAGGCAAGCGCTATGCCCCCTCTAGTTCAGTCTGTAGGTAGACATTCTAGCATCCAGCTACTGTGTCCCAAAAACTCAGAACCAAGTTGATTGTTGATGTGGTTCAGCTTCGTTTCCTGCAGGCAGACAATGTGTGGTTTTGCTTGTTGTATTAACAGTTTCACTGCCTCCCTTCTTGCTGCATAGTTAAACCATAGATGTTCCAGCACATCAATTTCAAATCGTTGTCATTCATTTGGAAACAGGGTCACACAATCACACAGGCAGACAGCAGCTGGCCAGCAAACCAAATTCTTGTTTCGACATCTTGCAACACCATCACAGACATCATCTAGTGGAAGAGCCGGCCCTAACGTTCCACCCCGGGCTTTCAACCACAGCATTCCATCAGTCCCACATCCACTGAATAGAAAAGAAACTAATCCTAACTCAACCAGCTTAAGGCCGACCAGCGCTGGCACTGACTCAACTCTACGATACATTGTTGGCAGAGAAACAATCTACATCTCAGACTATCGCAAACACTAAACCTCCATCTCCATTGCTCCTGCCTCTGCCGCCATGGCTGCAAGTATCTTGGTGAGCTTCTTGTTCCCCATATGGGTGGCTGCCTTGAGCGCCGCAATGGCCTGTGTTGGAAGTTCCTGCCCAAACAGGTCCACGAACTCAGTGATCGCGACATCAGGTGCTAGAGCAGGGCTCTCCATGAACTGCAGCTCTCGCATGAGCTTGTGCTGGGCTCTATGTGCCACTGGGACCAGCAATGGGTGAGTAGCTAAATGCAAACTAGAGCGAGTAGATGCCATCACCCTCTTGCGTCCCTTCCCACCTCGCTGTGCTGGGGAAGTTGGCCATGGCAGCAGCGGAGCGTCTGCGCTCTTGAAGATGCTACTGCAGAACTTGGTGCAGCCATCAACTGGCGCCTACACATCAGACTCATAACCATCATCAGTGGCCTGTCCCCCCGCCTCCTTCTTCTCCTACTTCAGCCACCATCTCGTCAGTGCCCTGTGCCCCCGCTTCCTTTAATTCCTCCTTCTGCTCCTACTTCAGCCACTAGCTCGGTGCCCGGACGATGGGATGTGGTGTCAATGTCCATCTGAGTCACCCGCTCAGATATCTCCTCAAGCTGGCTCTCTTCAGGCAGTTGTACACCCGGGCCAAAGAGAATGTCCTCCTGATGGTGGACCTCCTTTAGGACCGGGGCCTCTGGATCAACCCAGAGCGTAGACATCGGCCTGTAGACCAGCGATATCACTCTGTCGTTCCCACCTTCAGGTGAGTAGCGGATGAGGCGATGCTACTCCACCTCGGCCCACGCCCAAGACTCCTAGATCATGGGGTCAAGCTCCCAATCGGTGAAGTACCCCCGAGGACTTAGCTTGTGAGTCATCACTGCATCGTCGATGAGCGGGTCTTGGAATTGGTAGTGGCTACTCTGCAGAAGCAGAGTTTGGGTGTGCCGGCCATTGCCACCCCTGTCTACTAGTGAGCACGATCTCCGGTGCTCCCACTGCTCAGTCACGTGCTGCATGAAGTCCCGTTCATGCACAGAGCGTGCAGGGGAGCAACACATTGTGCGGCCTCGGTCCATGGGCTCTAGGTCAGCCTCCAGGGCCCGACGGTATGACGGTGTCGGTGAGCGTGTGCACACCCGCACAGACCGTTCGGAGGTGTAGCCCGGGAATAGTTGGTGGACCCTAGAGGACCACGACGCCTCCTTCATGGGGCAGGGGCCCCTGTTGTTGTCGTCATGGTCGTCCCGGCGCATCATCGGGCCCATCGGCAGGCAGCAGGCTCCGAGGTAGGCGTGCCGGCCAGAAGCCGGCCGTCCATCCATCACCCAGGTCTGCACGGGAAAGGGATGAAGCATGGCCCCAAACTACCATGCTCAGATGAAGTGCCGAACCTAGTCTCCGGGGATCCTGGTGTCTAGTCCTCGTAGCCAGCTAGGTGGACCAAAATCACCTTGTCACCCTCCTTTCCCACCGGCGGTGTGGAGGGGAGTGTTGGTGATGACAACCCGATTATGTCATAAGCCTGGCCAGCTTTCTCAGCAAAAAAGGAGTACTCCAGTGACCTTGGAAGGTCATCGGGTCCTTCATCCAGACCCAGCACGTGAGCAGGTCTGTCATCTCCCTGTCCACGGTGCAGCTATCCAGACGGTCCAGGATGCAGGGATCGCCAAGAATGAGCTTGACGCCATCATCGTTCCAGGCCTCCATGGGGATGTTCTCCATGGCTACCTTGACATGGTACCACCAGGTGCACTCCATAGCTCCCCCTGCCGATCGCCAAGGCCGAATGTGGAAAGCAGAGCCCCCGGTCTCCATAAACTCCTTGCACAGGGCACGGTCACGCTCGCCAGGCTCCTCGAACTCAGCGAGGTACTCACCTCGGCCATGGCGAGAGACAGTGATGTTGCACCTTGGCACTCACAGTTGTCCCTAGAGGGCATAGGCAACCTTAGCAGTATTGGAGCAGTACCCCTCCAGAGGCACAGAGAGGATGGCCTCGTGCATCAGTAGCCGGTTGGCCTCCCTAGTGATGGTGTTGGTGGCAACGATGGTGATGTGGGCGCGCGTCGGGAACTGAAGGGCCTGCCCCGGGCGTGCGCCATTGTCATGGGTTGGGTGGTGGTGGCGGCGAGTGGTGGTGATGGTGGAGGGGTGGGATAACGACGTGGCTATGGATGATGTTTGGGGGGATAGGTGAGTCTGGATCGGAGCTTGGTGGAGATTGGTGGCCAGCGGGAAGGGCAGTGGCGAGAGAAGTGAACGATGCCCTTGCAAGCCTAGCTGCGGACAGGTTCACGACACTGATCAATGAGATGATCTGAGGCCAGGCACTGGTAGCAACGCCCGACGAGGTGCTTCTTAAAGGCCTCCCGGGCCTCCCCACGGGCGTCTATCTTCCTCAGCTGCATTGAAGATACGTCCCAGAGTGGCACGACATGCGGACACTCCCTGTGCCTCATCTTCGCCGCTTGCCATTTTGGTGATTCCGGCTCAGCCTGCGTCTTCCCCTGCTCTTCATTAACACTCGATGGCTGCCCGCGTTCCCAGTGCTTTGAAGGAGGGGAGTAACTCTCCGCCCGGGTTGGGCTAGCCGGTGCCTTGGAGCTTCACGCAGTAGACGTCGAGTGCCCGCTTCTGGTAGCCATGCTTAGATCTATCCGTTGCCATACTGGCCCGCGAGGTATGATTGAAGCACAGCGCATCGGCTGGCTTTCCGAGGAGACGAGGATTGATTTTAGCTTAGCCGGTGGCGCCCGGCCAGTGTCTGCAACTTCACCAGTTCCCAGGTCAGCTGGTGTGGTCGACGAGGTTGCTGCTCCCGCTGCAGCTGAAGGATTCGCAGCAATGGCATTCTTGGCTTTCTCTGGGGGGTCTTTAGGGGCAGATCCGGCGCGTGCTTGAGCTCCAGTCCTCTGGGGGGAAAATAGGGTGCGTCACCCCCCATCGGATGCTCATCGATGGTGGATCCGCCAGATCTTCCATCTCCATCAGCTCTCTATCAAAAGCTCTGCCCTCTATTGCCTCCAGATCTAGGGCTCTATGGCCAGCTGCCCTCTCTGCATCCTCCATGGCTGCCAGTGAGGCATTGATGTCTTCATCTCCCCAATCTATGAGCTTTTTCTTCATAGGTGTCCTCTGTGGCCTGGGGCGGGTAGGTTTCCACCTCGGGGTAGAGGGATGGGTTGGGGGACGCGGCTGTTAGGGCTTTGGGTGGTGATTTGGTGGGGGTCACCAACGTCCGGATGGCCACCAGCGAGGTTTGGTGGGTGGGCTCTCAGTCGCTCATGGTGCTCCTCAGAGAGACTGTTCTTGAGACCCGGCATGGATTTATCCCCTTGGCCTATCTCCTAGTTGCTAGGGCCTTCTCCCAAAGCGGTCCATCTTAGGACCATGAGGCCTTGATATTGGGTTTGGAATGTACGAGCGAGATGCAAGCAGGACTCCATAGGCGCCTAAGGAAGACAACCAAGCTACCGAGACCAGTTGCCAGCATAGAGTTTTTGGACTCAATCTAGTTGTTGCCTTCTTTGATGATGTCCCAATCATTCAATCAAGAATCATCGGTACTGAAAGGATCAAGATGCCCAAGAGGGGGGTGAATTGGGCTTTTCTAAAAATTAATTGCAAGAATTAAATCCTACAAGCCAAACTTCACCCCTAGTGCCTACTTGTGTTCCTTGTGATTCTACTGACAAAAGTTTTGCACCCTAAGTTCCAATCCTAGACTAGCAAGGCAATTCTAGGAAAGTAAACAAGCAATGAAAGTAATGCAAGAAAGTAAATGCTTGAAAGTAGGGAATAGGAACACGGCGATGTTTTGCCGAGGTATTGGAGAGTCGCCACTCCCCACTAGTCCTCGTTGGAGCACCCGCGCAAGGGTGTAGCTCCCCCTTGATCCGCACAAGGATCAAGTGCTCTCTACGGGTTGATTCTTCGACACTCCGTCGCGGTGAATCACCCAAAACCGCTCACAACTTGAGTTGGGTCACCCACAATCTCGTCGGATGATCACCGAACTCCCAATCACCACCAAACCATCTAGGTGATGGCAATCACCAAGAGTAGCAAAGCTAGAACTCTCACTTGACCACAACAAGCCTAATGAGAAGATGGGTGCACACTTGCTTGACTCTTGTCA
Organism: Saccharum officinarum; assembly: GCA_020631735.1. Classification (NCBI taxonomy): domain Eukaryota; kingdom Viridiplantae; phylum Streptophyta; class Magnoliopsida; order Poales; family Poaceae; genus Saccharum; species Saccharum officinarum. The sequence continues at coordinate 88,697,859 of CM036171.1, read as the reverse complement.
CTAGAGAGGATTCTCAAACTTTGATTCGCAAATCACTATCCTCACTAGGGCTCTTGCACTTCCTTGCACTCTAAAGGTGTTTCTCAGCTGAACAAATGAGCAAGAGACCTCTAAAAGAGGTGGAGGGGGTGTATTTATAGACCCCTCAAACAAATCCAACCGTTACCTTTCGAAACAACTAGACGCGCACTGACTGGACGCGCCTGTCGATATGACCGAACGCGCCGGTCAGTTGTAACGGTCGAATAACGAAAACCTGTGCTGAGTGACCGGACGCGCCGATCTGTGATGACCAGACGCGCCGGTCTGAGATGACCGGACGCGCCGATCAAGGATGATCGGACGCGTCCGATCATGCAAGAGCTCTCTGGAAATCTGACCTGACGCATCACCGCGTCCGATCATAGGTGACCGGACGCGTCAGGTCACCACGGGACCTTACTGGAACATGACCGGATGCATGATCACGTCCAATCATAGGTGACCGGACGCGTCAGGTCACCACGGGACCTTACTGGAACATGACCGGACAAGCCGGTCATTTTCATAGTCGCGTCTAATCTTGTTGTTTACCCTCTGTAACACGTGTCAGACTGACCACCGCGTCTGGTCCTCTCAAGGACCGCGTCCGGTCAGTTAGCTGAAAAACGCAGTGAAGATTTAGTACTGATCGGACGCGTCCGGTCATGACCAGGACCACGTCCGATCATAGGTAAATGGATCAAACGTCTTCTAAACGCGATGCAACTTGAACCAAGTTGCTTCTAACTGAACTCTGAGCTTTTCTCGAGCTACCTAGTGCTAAGTTTGACAAGTGTGCACCACACCTAAACACAAGACTTACCTAGGTCAAGCTACTCGTTCATGCCCCTCTTCATAGTACGGTCAAAGGAAGAAACAAAGATCCTAACGACTATTCCAGATGTATCTCAACACCTTGACATCCGGAACTAACCGTCCTTAATCTTATCGTTGATCCTTTGAAAACCGAAACGATTTCCATCAAGGGACATGAATACCATATTGCCCAAAGCAGTTATCATCTCCATGACCTAACTTACCAACGTTTCTGCAAAACACACGTTAGTCATGGTAATTATGTGTTGTCATTAATTGCCGAAACCAACACCGGGGCCTAGATGCTTTCAGGTACCCTCGCCAAACCCCAAAAGTCCCAAGAGTTCCTTTCCTTCCGATGTAGCCACGATCACTAATACAGCCGGCCATAGTAAGGGCGGCTCCTAGGGCACTGTAAGGGCAGTTGGCCTAGCCACCCTTCCGGGCTGGCTCTTATAGTGACCAGCTCTGTAAGGGCGGTTGGCGAAACCGCCCTTACTGAGCCCCATTGTAAGGGTGGCTGGTGTTTCCAGTTGCCCTTACAGTGGGGCTATGTAAGGATGGCAAGGTCACTAGCCCCCCTTATTGTGGTCCTTTGTACAGGCGGAACCGCCCCTATAGTAGATTTTTCATAAAAAAATAAATTCGAATTCAAAACTAACCATAGAGTATAATACAGAATTCAAATTCAAATTTAAATCTGTCCACCATAGATATAGATATATACATCCACAAACACACGAGCACAGTTTAAAACCATCATTACAAGCCACAATTCGAAAGTTTCACAAGTCCAATTCACAAATTCCATCATTACATAGCCATAATTCATAAGTTCAAATATTTCGACATGTCCAAATAGTTCAACAAGTCCAAACCATTCTAGATTGTTATCAATGTCCTAGTAAGAGCCTGTGAGTCTCACGAAGGTATTGGTACCTCGGATTACAACCTAATTTAGAGTTTGATCATGGTAATCACCTTTGTAAGAAATAACCTGGTCAACGATGAAGCTGCTAAGGTCACCGACGAGCCCCAAGAGTACATCATCGTTGTATACGTCCCTTTGCTTGTCCATCTCTTCCTTCCACTACAAGAGAACAAACTAGTTTAGGTCTAGGATTTCATAACATAACAAGAGAACAAGCTTTCATACTACGAGCAAAAGAAGTGTCAAACTAACCATATTGGGGTGTCTCTTGTAGGCACTGGTGTTACTCATCATACAACATATGTAATATCCACAATATAGACTCCTAGGCCTCTGCTTTAGACAATGTGTTTTGCATATGGAAATGTTAAATAATGCTATTGACAAACCACGTAATGGAGTGTGCCAATGTAAGTTACATGTACCGGACATAGAGTTTTGATAGTCAATCTCTCTTTCCTTTCCGGATGATGCCTTCCTTTATGATATTGGACATAGTGCCTGAATGCCCTGTTGGAATGGTTTTAGCAAATGCAACTTGTTAGTATCCAAAAGCAAAGTTTACAAGTATATATACAAACATATATAAAATAATAAGGATTATTGTTGATATGTATACGTCTTGCAAATGGCTATGAAGTCCATGTGCGTCTCCGGCGCATAATTTGCTGAGTCATAGACAACCGTCATGCTCAGCCCAACATTGATCCCTACGAATGCAGTGTTTCCTGCATGAGTTTAATCATTGAAGAAACAAATAAGCTCTTTTGCATCGAACTAAATATATCGAACAATGCTTTATTTCAATAGAGTCAAACTTATCCAAAGTGGTATGGTAACCATATCATTTCGTTATGCTAGAGATTCTTAAGACATTTGGCAATCCAGCATGCAACCCTAAGGCTCACTTGGTACATCTTTTTGGCCTGAATTTTTTTCTTTCTCCTCAACAGTCTAGTTCTTTGTCATCCAATGGCCAGTCCTTGGTGTACTGAAAATTTGATGCACATATCAACCAATGGTCTATGTAGCCGGCTCTTAGAGATGGCATCTTCTTCACAATATATGCTTGCATTCTACAAAACACGATGTGGTTAGTTACAATAAAATACAAATATTTCATTCATATCATATCGAGAGGTTAAGGACTTACAGGCACCACACGCAAACTATATTTAGTTCCATCCATCCAAGGTGAAAGCATTCCTGCATGTCCTCAAAGTCAAACATTATAGTCCTAGCTGCGCCTCCAAATGTGCCTTCAGGGAAGACAACTTTTATCTCGTTCAGATGCGTCAACTGAGCACGCAGGTACCAATCATGGAACTTTCTCGTTCCAAGTGGCATGCGCGCAATTACTCTATTTGGTAGGAAGTGCTTGCCTCTTTCATATTTTTTCGGGACATCCTTTGTCCAGTTGATCTCGTCAACATTTTGATACTTCTTTACCTCTTTGTGGAGTTTGCTAGTGTCTGGCGGCTCAAAAGCACATGCATAGACTTCTTTAACTTTGGTTCTCAGCCTTGTACTAGTCATGAGTAAACCACTTGTCAATCAACGAAACATTTTCCATCGGAGTAAAGATTGGCCTTGTATGGTAGGGAATCTTCTTTCGGCCCATCGATTGATGTGCCACCGCATCTTCTTTTTCAGAAGGCAGTCCTTGTTTGGGTATTGGTCGTGCCTGTTGAGAAGGCTCTAGTGGGTCATTAGGCCGTTGCTCGGTTGGACAAGGATGCGGCATCTCATCATGCCCTTGCTCGATATGATGAGCTGGAGAACATTGTGGCATCTCCTCATGCCCTTGCTCAATAAGACGAGCTGGAGAACATTGTGGCATCTCATCATGCCCTTGCTCGGTATGACGAGCTGGAGAAGTCTATGGCAGGTCAGTCATGTGCTCGCTAGGAGCGGGGGAAGAATGTGGCATGTTAGAAGTGTGGTCGTCAGGAGCCGGTGAATATGCATCCCCGTCCTCAACAGCTTGCTCTAGATGTACATCACTCGGAGTTGGCGAACAAACATTCAATACAATGTCCTTTTTGGGCCAGAGGATGAACTGCTTCATGACTTCTCCAAGACGAACAAGCCCCTCAGGAGTTTCACGGTCTATCTCCCAATTCATGTAGTCGGGCTTCATGATATGCACTGCGACCCTATTGTAGTCATGCAGGATTGGGCGACCATGCCATTCACCTCCCGAAGGATGTGCCACACCTGTTGCCACATCAACCATCACAACCTTGCTTCCCCTACCCATGGGAACCAATAGAGTGCAACTAGTTGGCACTTGTATGTGATCGATGTCGGTTATGGCTGCAGTGGAACCTTGGCTGCTAGGAACACCCTTTTTTGCGAGATAGAATGAGTGGCTTCAGGAGGAAGAAGGTGTGCACAGCCACTTATACAGCCGTCCGCTATAAGGGCGGCGGGTGATCCAGCCCCCTTACAGTGACCACAGTAAGGGCGGCTGGATCCAGCCCCACTGTAAGGGCGGCTGGCAAGCCCGGCCATGGGCAACCCATTGACATCGAAACACAGGGATTTGAAATGTACCATAGTCTAGTTCCCATATGTCCTCAACGAAGCCAAAGTATGTAGTTTCCTCACCAGTTTCATAGTATAAGGCGTCACATCAAACTCCACCATTCTATGACATGCTCTTTTTGTCCTTGGACTTGGTATAGTATGTGAAGCCACTAATGTCATAGGTTTGCCATGTCATGACCTGGTATGATGGTCCTGAAGCCAACACCTTGATGGTGCATTCCTCAATTGTTTCCCCATCTAGAATGTCATGCTCCCTTAGCCATGAGGTGAACCGATTCTTGTGTTCCTTCATTAACCATTCATCCGTGTGCCCATGATTATGTTCGCGAAGCTCATCAATGTGTTCCTCGATTAAAGGCTCCATTATCGAGAGCTGATGTAGGATGTTGTGATGTGCCTCGACGACTGTATTGTAATCTCACGGGACGAATGATTTCTTTCCCATCCTCCCTCTTCCATTCAGCCTACCCTCATGTCGTGACGGAGGCAAACCTATTGTAACCTGGTCTTTTAGGACCCTGTTGCAGAATGGACCTCTAGACTTAATTGCCACTTTGGTTAAGTATCCCTCTACCATGGACGTCTCAGGACGAGCACGAGTTGATACATAGCCATTTAGTATTGACATGAAACGCTCATACGTTGATCGTAACAAAGATAATTGCTCTCAATGTGAATGATTATTTGTGGTACTCGTCCAATATTTGAACTCATGTTTCCCACAATATTTTCATGTCCTCCATTTAGGGGTCCAAGAAAACATCCATGTCAACTCTAGGCTATGTAGGTCGAGAGATAAGGATGGTTAGCAAAAGGTACTTTCGCTTTTGTATCAACCATGGAGGAAGGTTATAGATGGTGAGGATCACCAGCCATGTGTTGTGCTTGCTGCTCCACTCAGTAAATGGATTCATTCCATCAGTACTCAGTGCGAACCTAACATTTCTTGGTTCCTTTGCAAAGTCCTTGTGGTTTTCATTGAAATCTTTCCACTGCTGGCCATCGGCTGGGTGCTGAAGCTTCTCATCATCTTTGTGCTCATCAGAAGCATGCTAGCTCATAAGTTTGGCATCCTCTAGGTTAGCGAACAAACACCTCAATCGATCAATCATAGGCAGGTACCACATCACCAAAGTAGTAATCTTTTTCTACGTATAATAGTCTACTTCTTGTTGTTCTTTGCTGGTGGGTTTTGAACTACTCTTCTGGGTCTTCTGTTGGGTCCTCTTTCACTTCTTTCCTTTACACAAGGAGGCAGCACACTCTTCCTCTCTATAGTCTTTATTCGTCTTGTACCTACTTGCACCACAATTTGGACAGCTATCCAAGTCCTTATAATTGGCACCTCAATATAGGATACAATGATTTCTACACGTGTGGATCTTCTCAACACCCATCGTTAGTAGACTGATTAGCTTCTTTGCATAGTACGTGTTAGCAGGCACTTTGTTCTTCTTTGAAAGCATGTCTGCGATAATACTCAAGAACGCATCGAAGCTAGTATCAGAAAGACCATACCTAGCTTTGCACACCAACAACTTTAGCACAGACCGCAACGTCGTGAACTCTTTGGTGCAACCCTTAGACTCATCATACAAAGGCTCTTCTGCTGCCTTCATCAGGGCCTCCATACCTTTCATGAAGAACATTGATGGATCTTCCGCATGATGATGCAACATTGCCTCTAGGAATTCTGCATCTTCCGCAACCATATTATTTGGCAGGACATTAGTTCTGACACCTTCATTTCCTCCAGCGAAACCATGATCAGGAACATTTGGCACAACATGTTCGGTGTCTGGACCATCGGCGTCAGGTTGTTGTGTCTTGTGTACGAACTAAAACCCGCCAACAAGCATATCTAGACCATCGACGTCGATGTTCGCAGGGTTTCCAGTTGTATAAGGCACAGAGCTACCCTCTCCATGCTTTGTCCAAATCAAGTAATCATTCATAAATCCTTGGTGGACCAGATGAGAAAGGATTTATTGAGTGTCATCAAATACAACAACATTTCTGCAGTCCATGCATGGACAATGTATGTGAGTCTTCTTTGTTCTCCTTGCATGGTTCTTAGCGGCATCAATAAAACTATGGACCTTGGGTATGTATGATGGATCTAGTCTTCATAACTTATACATCCAAAAGGACCTCTTTATCATTACCTGTAAAATCATGACACTGTGGACCTCGCATATTGTAATCAATGCAAAATAAGTAACCATATATATATCTAGAGATATTTATTAGCACCTTTTGATGTGAGGTAGGGTATAGCTATGGTTTATTAGCTAGGGTTTATGATTTATGTGAGGTTTTAGCTAGGGTTTATATAGGGTAGCTTGGGATTAAAGTAAAAAACCTAATAAGTAGCATAATTAAAAAGCTAAGTTTCATAATTACAAAACCTAAGTAGCATAATAAAAATAGATACATGTGGATAAAATAAATTGAGAAATAAAGAGAGAGATTAAAGTAAAAAATCTAATGAGCATAATTAAAAAAATAACAAAAAACCCTACATTTCTCTCTCTACATAAATACACAAGAACACACCATTGATGGAATATATATCTTGCATAAACTAGCTAAATTGAGAAGCAAACATGAAAAGAGAGAGAGGAGAGACATTATGTAACCATTTTAAGCAACATCATTAGAAGAAATAAAGACAAGAAGTTAGATTTTCTTCTCTCTAACTCATGGTGAAACCCTAGATCCAAAAAGTAGCTCAAATTAAGCAAGAATAAACAAAATGATGGTACAAGGACATAAACTAACCTTTCTTATCAACCTCCTTGCAAAAAAATCAAGATCAAAACCTCTTCCCTTATATTTTGAGAGATCTGGACCTCCAAAATGCCCTCCAATAGAAGGTGGCTGCGATGAACAATTCTGCTCAGGGAGGAAGGAGGGGTCTATATACTAGAAACATTACTAACAGTTGCCTTTAGTAATCGCCTGTGGAAATCCATTTCCACAGGCGGTTGTCATAATCCAATCGTCAGTGAAAATGGGTGGGCCACGACTTTGTAACCGCCTGTGGAAATTCATTTCCACAAGCGGTTGTCATAGTGTAAATGTAACATTTGCACTAGCGGCTGACTTATGACAACCACTTGTGGAAATGGATTTTCACAGGCAGTTACAAAGTCATGGCCCACCAATTTCTTTACACCGCCGGCCCTAAAGTGAATCCGCTAGTAAAAAAAGAGGACCACTGGCTTAGAGCTCTTTTCTACTAGTGTCATTGGACATGTGGGTAGCGAAATAGCAACTCTGATTAGGATCATCTGAGATGTATGTTGGCTATCTGGATCTCTATTGACTCTCATTGCAGATGCTAGTTGGCTGGCTACGTCTGTAATGACTAATGAATTGCATCACAGACATGACATGCCTTTTCACCTGGCCAATCTGTGATGCGTCAAAATGCAAACAAAAATTTCCTCCATGCTCATTTTTCACTAGGGTCCCATGGATATTATTATGCCATAACATAATCAATATTTGGAAAATATGACACTAAATCTAGTCCTATGGTTGGGCACTAATAAAAATGAATAGATAGTGTATATACAAAGTATAAACTTTTTATATTATCTGCTTGCTTCTTTATGTGTGCCAGCATAGTTGTACATCATGGTACAGTATCTTTGTATCAGGACTGATGAACAACAAAAGGGCATGAATTAGTTCCAATACAATAATTATTAGTCTCCAAATTCCTTACAGCCGCATGGTCTTCACACCATGTGGACCCAAATTATTAATTTTTCGGACCATTGATATTTTTGACTAATTCATTGGTCACACAAATAGGCTGGTTACATTCCCATGTTTTTCAAACACTCTTTTGGTGACAATCTACTCATTGTTCACCTTCTAAATACTATAGTGGTTTATCCTTATCTTCTTCATATAGTTAGCTTGGTGTACATGATGGAGGCTTTAGTTGATGGATTGGTATTCATTCCCTCTATCTTGTCCTTCTTATCTTGCTTGAATTGGAAGGACCTGTGGCCTTCTTAGTGTCACTTGAAGCATGTCACAATTATTCCCTTCTCTCAAGCTTCTTTACCATGTGATTACAATTAGATTGGGAAGATTGGACAAATCATGTTGTGCTCTTGTCCCTTAAAGTGGACACTTCCTTCTTGAGTTTCTCTACCTCATGCATGAGCTCATTATTCTCCACCACAGAAGTCATAGCAAGATTCTAAATAAACTCTCGCTATATGTGATTCATTGCAAATGCTTAGGTCATAAAAGATAGAGGCCTTTGCCAATGGAATGGGAAATCAAAGAAACATAGATTGATCCCTGCATAACAAAGGAATTTGTTATTAAAAAGACTATCAAGATTTGAGTTAATCTCTTCATCCTCCTTGCTCAACAAATTCAATTTGATAATAAATTTCTCTAAGGACTAATAGAAGGTAGCATTGAGTTCTTATGAGCATTGTGGGCCTTAATTACTTTAAATTGTTTTGTGTGTTGCATTTCTTATTCATTGATGATGTCAAGTAGGTTATCTTCATCCTCAAAGCTGTTGTCACCTACATAGCTTTTTATTACCTATGATAGTAAGGCATGTTTGCAATGCCTTAGGCGAATGCCTTAGGGTTGTTGTCACTTACATTGAGGAAGAACTTACTTGAATCACTAGTTGCCCTTGAGCTCATCTCTTCACCATTGACCCATTCATGAATATCTACACAAGGCTCCTTGTTCTTCCTCCTTTTTCTCAGCCCTCCTCATAAAGACCCTTGCTATTATTAATGTGGGTTGAGTAATCCAATTAGTAGGTTCACATTATAGGCCGTCTTTTAAATGGAATGGGCTTTGATGGTTCTTGTGTACTCTTCCTGATTTTAAGACCTTTCTATTCCTTCTTCAACTTCACTCTCCTCTTCTTCACATGAGTTGGTTCTTGCCATCATAGATTTTTGATGCATGTGTGAGAACATGTGTTGTTGATGCCCATACTATGCTTGTTTGTGATGATCTTGTTGGTGACACAATGGGGCATCATCACATCAAGTCTATTTTCATGAAAAATGGAGACAATCAAGTTCTACTTTGACTTGCAAAGAGAATGAATGATTTTCTGCACATGCGTGCCATCCTTAGTTTTCTGCACACCTAAAAGCATTGATTTCATTCACAGGAATATTTAGGTTTAAGCATGTATCATGTGCATTTTCATGTTATTATTGCATGAAGCTATTAAGCTTATCAAAGAGAATATTATACTTTTCTTCTAGTACATCCTTTGTGCCTCCGTGGTTCTCATTGATAGTCCCCCATAGTTTGTTGGCATTAATTCAAAATGGAACTAAACACACTATAACCAATGGAAGACAATATAGTTTATTTTGCAACAACATCAAATCATTTCAGCCTTAGGCCCCGTTTGGCACAGCTTCTTCACCGGCTTCAGGAGTCGTTTTGATCCATTTTGTGTGAAACAGGTTAAAATGAAACGACTTCACCTAGGGAGCCCCTCAAATCAAGCTTTCATGGATGTTTGGAGTGGGATGGACCAGAAAATAGTGGCTTCACCCAACTTCAACCCACACTCGTCGTACTCACCATGCCAGGATGTCAGATTTGCTCCTAGATGAGGAGGCGCAGGGCAACGAGGGATGTGTGCAGCCGACCTAGGGATGGGTGCGGCCACTAGTATGGAGGCATGCAGCCGCCTCGAGGGGCCGATAACCGAGGATGTGCGTGGCCACACAGCGAAGGCCACAGCCACCTAGGGGATGGAGGTCTGCGCCAGTATGAGAGGATGAGGATGAGAGAGATGTTGCAAGAAAGAAGAAAGAGAGTATGGGTATTACAAATAGTTTAGCATTTTCATCTACTATGAGGAATTATTTTGCTAAATGGGTCATCAAAACGGCTCTAGCAAGTGAAGTGGAGTCATGTCAAAAGGGGCCATAGTTTGATTCTTGATGCCCTTCTCAACAACATAGCAAATATGAAGCCTCTTGGCTTGAAGATGTGCTTGCCATGAAATTTTGGAGCCTTATTGGTATTTGTGCCCACCCATACATCTTTACTGGTCGAGGGTTGAAGCCTAACGATTACAAATGAGTCAATTTCACAAATTTCCTAATTGAATTAGCTAGACTTTGTGAAAGGGGTGAGCCACAACTTAGATACCAATTTTAAGGAGCATGAAGTGCAGACCCAAGAGGGGAAGATGTGGATTGGCTCCCTAGCTAATAATGTTACATAGGGTTCTACTTGATTCCGTTCTAGATAAACCAAAACAACCAACAAGGATGATGCTGACTTATGGTTTATCTAGTTTTATCTGTTGAAATAGATCTTAGCATAATAGGATCTTAATCTTAGACTAAACATGATCATGAACATACTTGGTGCGAAAATTAGATCTTATTGACTCACTAGAGCCCGAGGATGCCATCTGAGTGTCTCTGTAGATGTAGCGAGGTTGATGTAAATGAAGTAGGTGTACTAATCTTCACCAATAGAGAGTTGGGGCTCTCTCTTGATGAAGAACTTGACGTACATCTGATCTACAGCCTCCAAGACTCCTAGAATAGGGAGCCATATCCCAACCGCTTGCAGTGCCTAATTGATTGGTTAGATGGGTTTAGGTGTTGAGAGAATTAGTCTATTCTCGAAATCACCTTTTAGTTTATTTATATTCATGTTGTGGGGCTGAGGCTGACTCCAGATAACCCTTAGGGTTGCTGCCGATCACGGCAAATAACTTAATGGTTTGGCATTGACAAGTGGACCTGTACTTGTGTGCCAAGTTGCACTCGGTTAGCCGAGATCACATCCAACATTTTGTACATACCGAACCCAACAAGTGTTTTTCAACTAGAGCCAATTCTATCATTTATTAGCCTCTGCTAATTTCCAAAAGATAAAGACACCCAAACAAGCACATGTGGAAAAATAAAAGTAGTAAGTAAAGAGATCAATCGAGGATGTGCAAAATAGATAAATCAATGTCATTGTATCTCATGTTACTGGTTTCCAAGATGTAACTCCTAGTCCACATTGTAGATCCATTGATGTACATTCTCGGTAAATCAACCTTCCCAAGCCATGGCGCTGTGCTTGTCACAAAGGCTCACACCATCCAAAGCAAGTGTCACAAACCAATTTGGCTCACCATAGCCTCTCGACTCTCCTTGTCATTTTGGTAAAGTCCACTATGGATTTCCTCCACCAAGGGTGTATTTATAGATCCCAATCATCAACTAGACATTTATTGAGCTAATGACTTTCAAAAATAGCACTAATTGGATGATCTGGTTACACTTGATATATACTCCACTGCCACTAGGTGTGACATCAATGAATGATCTAGCGCTTGGTTCTTTGAATCAACCATATTGTATGGTTTCTCCATTGACCCATGCACATCTCTAGTGGTCGATGAATGATTCACTGCATTTCCTTCTTCACGCATCTTGATGTAGTGATCCTATTCACCTTCGGTTCATTGTTTCTACATAGATCTTGAGCACCCTTCTTATAAAATGTACCTTAGCATCCATATGACATATTTAAACATGTATAACATATTTTGACACACATATTAGTCATATTGACTCAGCTATCATTCAAATGGCCAAAACCACAATAGAGTATAGCATTGTTCCCATATCCATTACAGACATACGTGATGGCGTCAGTCCACCCCTCTCCCCCCCCCCACTCCCCCATGTGCTTTATCTTTCAGAGCTGGAGGGAAGGGGAGGGTAGGACAGACGTTGTGAGCAGACTGGCATGTAGGGAGAACGAGATGGACTCAGACCTAAGTTTGTCGTGCTAACTAGACATGATGAAACTTCGGGATCCAAGGTGCTGCTTGATTGCAGATGCAGCACAACAAGGTTGTCTGCGATGATTAGTGTAGCTCTGGTTAGTGGTAACAAAGACGGCATTTTAAGGCCCGTCTCTAACGTTTGTCCATAAGAGACACATTTTTTTTTCTAAAATAACAAATCACAAACTTGTCTTGAGTTATCTTGTCTCCGAGCTCTTTTCACAAATGCGCTTTCACTACTAGAGAGGAGGTTTTTCCTGTCAGTGTTCGGCCATCAGGGAAAAACTGCAGCCCAGTAGTGTTTGCTTTACCATCTCTAGATTGAGTTTCCTTTTTTTTGGGGCTGGGGGGCGATTTACTGGATATTGTCAACTTATTAACTACTCCCTCTGTCATTCCAAATTACAAGTAGTTTTGGGTTTTTAGGTACATAATTTTGCTTTGTATATAGACATATATCTAGATGTATAGTAAAAGTTAAGTACATAGAAAAGCCAAAACAACTTAGAATTTGCAATGGAGGAAGTATATTTAAGTTATTATGGGTGCACTGCTCTACTACAATTTTTAAGGTACCTATATGCATGTACGCAGAATGTAAGCATACTAAATTGCTATCTGCTGACAATTGTTATTATCTCTGAATTGCTCAATATTCTGAAATTCCTTGCATGTTGATAGGAGGAACGAGCAAAGAGAGAGATGGCATTAGCTGCGGAAAGGAACGACAAGAACATAGATGAACTGAGGAAGATTGTTGAAGCCGCCATGAAAGAGAGAGATATTGCAGCAGAGGAAATTAAGCGTCACAAGGACATGCTGGACCGTGAATATCAGAGGTCTAAGGAATCAATGGAAGCTATGCAGCTGCTATTGAAACATGACAGAGGTCTTGTGTTGAAGTGTCCTTTAATGTGATACCGGCCGGGGTTATCCATATAGGCCGCTAATAAAATACATTTCAGGTTTGTACTGGAATAAATTAAAACGAACTTGAAGCCTAAGCTGACAAATGGAACGAGTCAGTGGCTGAATTTCATTCCCTATTTTTTTTCTGCTAGGGGTAGAAAAACTCTGTCTGTAATAATTATTATACTGTTGGAAGCATAAACTGGGTTGTTACACTGTTATTCTTCCCAAGTACCTTTTCATTTTGAATTCCTGTGAGCGAGGAGAAATTGTAATCCTGTACCAACCACGTAAACTGAATTGGGAACACTCTGATAGATGACAAATGCAAATCCTAATATTCAGACTCATTTGACGATACCAACAGACGCTTTGTGAGGAGAATTCAGGAGGTAGAGATCGAGGAGGCTTTGAAAAGGATGAAGGGAGGTAAAGCAATGGGCCTTGATGGTATCCCCATTGATGTATAGAGATGCCTAGGCACCAGCGCGATAGTATGGTTAACTTAGCTTTTTAACCTTATTTTTCAGTCTAATAAGATATCTGAAGAATGGAGGAGAAGTATATTAGTACCTATCTTCAAGAACAAGGGAGATGTTCAAAGTTGTACTAACTACCGTGGGATTAAGTTGATGAGCCATACGATGAACCTCTGGGAGAGGGTTATCGAGCATCGCCTAAGGAGAGTGACAAGTGTGACCCAAAACCAGTTAGGGTTCATGCCTGGTAGGTCGACCATGGAGACGATTTTCTTATTATGACAATTGATGGAGAGATATAGGGAGCAGAAGGACTCGCACATGGTCTTTATTAACCTCGAGAAGGCATATGACAAAGTACCGAGAAATATCATGTGATGGGCCTTGAAAAAGCACAAAGTCCCAACTAAGTACGTTACCCTCGTCAAGGATATGTACAGGGATGTGGTGACGTTTGTCCAAACATGTGATGGCAATACCAGTGGCTTTCCAATTAAAATAGGACTACATCAGGGGTCAGCTTTGAGCCCTTATTTATTTGCTTTGGTGATGGATGAGGTCACAAGGGACATACAAGGTGATATCCCTTGGTGTATGCTCTTTGCTGATGATGTGGTGCTAGTTGACGATAGTAGGGCAGGGATTAATAGGAAGTTAGAATTATGGAGGCACACGTTAGAGTCGAAAGGGTTCAGACTTAGTAAGACCAAGACCGAGTACATGAGGTGCGATTTTAGTGTGACTAGACATGAGGAGGGAGATGTTAGCCTCGATGGGCAAGTGGTGGCCAAGAAGGATACTTTTCGGTATTTAGGATCGATGCTACAAAAGGATGGCGACATTGATGAAGATGTTAGGCATAGAATTTCAGCCGGCTGGTTGAAATGGCATCAAGCTTCTGGTGTCCTCTATGACAAAAGGGTGCCTCAGAAGCTGAAAGGTAAGTTCTATAGGACGGCGATTCGCCCAGCGATGTTATACGGTGTTGAGTGTTGGCCTAAAAAAGGTGACATGTCTAGCAATTGACTGTAGCAGAGATGCGTATGTTGCATTGGTGTTATGGGCGCACAAGGAGGGATAGAGTACGGAACGATAATATTCAGGATAGGGTTGGGGTGGCACAAATTGAGAAAAAATTGATTCAACATCGGTTCAGATGGTTTGGACATGTCCAACGGAGACCCCCTGAAGTGCCGGTGTGTAGTGGGGTTCTAAAGCGGGCCGATAATGTAAAGAGCGGTAGAGGTCGACCTAAACTGACTTAGGACGAGTCCATTAAGAGAGACCTTAAGGAGTGGAATATCTCCAAGGATTTAGCCATGGATAGGAGCGCTGGGAGACTAGCAATCAACATGCATGAACCGTGACCTCTTTCTGTCTTGTGCCCTTTATGTCCCTTTATATGTCTCCCTGTTTCTCAACTCTTTTAGGTTTCATCTCTAGCCTACCCCAACTTGCTGGGATAAAAGGCTATGTTGTTGTTGTTGTTGTTGTATACTAAAACTTGGCGTAACATACATGTTGGTAAGGATTAATAGCACATATGCATTACAATTTGCACATACAATTGATAGAGCTTCTATTTGATTAGTAGCTCTAGGTTAGTGTAGTTGGTCTGAGAATATGAATACTATGAATATTGTACTGTTGTGTTAATTGCTGAGCCTTGTGGACAAATTATTATGGATGGGAACGGGTCGAGTCAACCCATTGGGTAGTTACCGGGGTAGATTTAGGATGGAAGTCTAGGGGAGAAGTTCAAGCTAAGACGAAGTCTATATGGATTTGTACTGTTCAAATGCATATAATGGGTCTAGATCAACATTAGTACCCCTTCTGATCCAAAGTTTCAGTAAGTAGAATGGAAATAGCTATAGATGTAATTACAAGAAACATGCCATTCTATGACATTTATGGCATGACATTATGTCAAACTGTCATTAAATCAATCATTTTATGACATATTTTTGGAGGCATGTAAGATTGCGACAACACAAATTTATGTCACAACAAGCATCCCAAAGCATCCTACAAGATGATCTAGTTCTAGGACAAAAAATGTTCAAATTTAGGCACCAAATTTTTCACTTCGCAGACATCGATGAATTTTCACGTGCATGTGGCGCCTCTTGCCACCTGCCACCACTGAAACAACAAATAAAATCTATACCTAATAATAAAAAGGTAAAATTTCAGGCCATTTTTTGTAGCACCTGGTTTTAAGGACAAAACCAGATACAAACCATGTGTGAGCCTAGGAAGTCGAATCACACATATGGCTACAAATAAGAGATAATATCAAAAGACAATGCTTTATTACATAACATATTAGTACAAATAATAACCTTAGATATCACACAACGATAAGACAACTCTGTTCTTCAGGCGAAGGCTCCAAATCCACAGGGATAGCTAACTGGTTGATTACAAGCAAATGACATTTTTCCCAGTTTAGGACTAAGTGCTCCTCTTCACATCATTGTAAGACTTTGTCTAAACTCTCTAAACAGTCGTTGAAGGTTTTGCCATAGATGATAAAGTCATCCATGAACACCTCAATGATTTTCTCGATCATCTCGGAGAAGATAGACATCATGCACCATTGGAAAGAAGCTAGGGCATTGCACAATCTAAACAACATTTGTCAGTATGTGTAAGTTCCATATGGGGATGTGAAAGTGGTCTTACTTTGGTCATCGGGGTGGATTGGGATTTGGTGATATCCGGAATATCCATCGAGGAAACAAAAGAAAGAGTGGTTTGCAAGCCGTTCTAACATTTCATCAATGAAGGGTAATGGGAAGTGATCTTTCTTTATAGCCTTGTTGAGTTTTTGATAGTCTATGCACATTCTCCACCTAGTGACAGTTCATTGAGGAATGAGTTCATTCTTTTCATTTGTAACAACTGTCATCCCTCCTTTCTTTAGTACCACTTGGACTGGGCTAAACCATTTACTATGTGGCATAGGATAAATAATCCTAGCTTGGTAATGTTTTAAGACTTCTTTCTTAACAACCTCTCGCATAGCGTTGTTAAGTCTTCATTGTGGTTCTCTTGTCGGTGAGATGTTAGGATCTATAGGGATACGATGCATGGAGAGAACAGGACTAATTCCTATGAGGTCATGGATTGAGTAGCCTATAGCTGATCTATGTCTTTGTAGGACAGTGACAAGCCTATAGGTTTCTTCTTGGGAAAGCTTGTCACTTATGATGACAGGAGTTTCTAGATTATTATTGAGAAAGACATATTTCAAGCTAAGAGGAAGAGGTTTAAGGTCAATTGAGGGTTATGGAGGAACCTCCAAAGGGTCTAGCTCGACAGGTTCTGCTAGCTCTTCCTCTTCTTTGATGAAGTGTTCATCATCGAAAAGAGGTTGGGCCATGTCTTTTAGAGATGCCATTAAAACTTCCTCAATAGGATCTTGTTGGGGCTT
Organism: Saccharum officinarum; assembly: GCA_020631735.1. Taxonomy (NCBI): domain Eukaryota; kingdom Viridiplantae; phylum Streptophyta; class Magnoliopsida; order Poales; family Poaceae; genus Saccharum; species Saccharum officinarum. Next base: position 88,680,895 of record CM036171.1, on the reverse strand, counting down.
GGATTCTACTATTGCATTGTACGAGCGTGCAAGCGAGACATCGATAGTAGAGTTTCCCAACTTTAAATTCAAGAGACTTTGTTTCGGTCGCTCTAGAAAGAGTGTCCCCAAAGGTACACCAATCAAAATGGACCTGTCCGAGATGTCATAGATGTGAAAGTCTAGACGATACTCAGAACCTCTTATGCGCAAGGGAATAGACCTCACAAGCCCATAACTTTCTAGAGTAACTCCAAAAGGAGATCTTAAAAGCTTATGAGATGAGATCAATGACTCATTAGGACAAAGTTCATCAGCTAAAGCCTTAGAAATAATGTTCATCACAACGGTAGGACTATAATGAGTCTCTATGGTTGTCTTCTTTAGGATGCAAGTTAGAACATCAGAGGGGGCAATGATTCGAGCTACCTCACTGAATAACTCTATTTCTACCAACCACTCACGTCTCATGATGGCCGAGAGTCCCTTGATGTGTTCCATTAAGAAGGGATCATTGCATGGAATATCATCATCCTTAAATGTTGTAGAGTGTTCTAGAGGCTTTACTTGAACTAGAAAGTTTGAAGCATTCCCAAAATCTTCAAAAAGACCATCCTTAATTTCAAAGAGGAATGTGGAAGGATGGGGCTCATCGTCTTCCATCATAGTTTGTGTTTTCATAGTATGAGATTCTTTGACAACCAAATCATTAGAAGAATCTAAAGGAATTTCAAATTCGGTTGCATGTATCTCCTCTTGTTGGTTAGGGCTTGGCTTGACTTCTTTTTCTTCTTTAGGAAACTCATAAAAAATGCCAGTGTAGGGAGTGTTTTCAAGGATTTTCTCAAGGAGAGCTTCCCCCTCACTAAAGGACATGTGTGTGAATGAGCCTCCAGAAGAAATGTCGAGGTGCAGAGCAGCTTCTTTGCTAAGACCATGGTAGAAGTGATTTAGAAGGATGTGGTCAGGCAAAGACAGATCTGGACTAGTGTTTTTAAGGCTTGTGAACCTAGCCTAGGTTGCTCCTAGAGTCTCCTTCTCCTTCTGTTCAAATTTAAGAATTTCTATTTGAAGGGCATTAACTTTAGAAACAGGAAAGAAAGCGAGACCAAATTTGACTCAAAGTTCATCCCAGTTTCCATTTACTCCTCCTACGGTATGAGCATACCATTGCTTCGCTATTCCTAAAAGGGAGAACAGAAAAAATTTTCATTTAAGGGTCTCTTGTGTCATTCCAGCAATAACGTGGCAAGAACACAAGTGCTCAAATTCCCGAAGGTGGGTATAAGGATTTTCATCTTTTAACCTAGAGAAGGATTGCACCTGCACCATGGCTATAAAGCCATGTTTGAGTTCATAGCTAGATGCTGTAATTGGCTTTGATGATTGTGGTGGCTCTAAGGACTCGCCCTTTGGTGCAGAGAATTTATGAATAGGAGTGGAATCCATATGGTAAGGTGGTTGTGGTAAAAAGGTGGCAAAAGGAAAAGGGTACATAGACAAACTTGGTTCTAAACTAGCACAGCTACCGTTCCCTAGCAATGGCGCTAGAAAGCTTGTTGGGTATTTTTAGCGCACACAAAAAAATCCACAAGCGCACGGATACTGATGTAGCTTTCACCCAGGAGTATTCTAGAGTATCAATTTCTACAAGGAACATGAAGTGTACTAGAGAATCAAGGCCGTCCAAGGATAAAGATAAGAGAAGAAAGATATATATATTTTTGGCAGGAAGAGAGGAACTTTCTAGGGTTTTCTAAGTTGATTGGGTGATCAAGATTAGGCTTACTATACTTTAGTTACTATGGAGCAACAGTACCTTTCCGACTCTCAAAAGCGACTGGGAAGAAAGTATTCGGGGGAAGGCTGCCAAAAGTTCTACGAAACACCAACCCGAACGGGGTGGATTGCAATGGCCGGACAGAGCTGTCACCTCTGAGGGCTACCATAACTAACCGTGAGATTGGGCGCAAACTCAGGTAAACTATAGCCTATACACAACGTCCACACTAGAGTTTACTACTCTACCCAAATATTATAACTAGAGCACTCAAATACAAGCAGAGTTCAAGTAAATAGAATAAAGTAAGAATTAAATAAGAACTTAGAACTTAGAAATAATAATTGAAGAACCTAGAGATTGCTAAATAACGAACCAGATGCTGCAAAGTACAATGTTGAGGAAGATCTGACAGATCCGGCTCCTCCTCAGCTCTCTCCTCCTTTCTCTTCCTATTTTCTAGATACAACTAGATGAACTAGAACTATATCTAGATGAACTAGAACTAGAACTAGATGAACTAGAGGGACCCTCTTCTACTTGGATGAAGAATTAAAACCCTAGCTTTTGATCTATAGAAGAGATATGGTACCAAACCCTAGGGGAGCTTTGCTTATATAGCCCTCTAGGAAGCACCACAGCAGTCGGATCAAACCGACCTTAATCAATGACTTTTTATTAATCCTCAAATGCGGTGGAGGTAGGATCCACGAGATCGCTCCTGATTGGCTCTGCAGCCTGGGCGCCCGCCCCTACCCCTTGGGCGGCCGCCCGACTTGCGGGCCCGTTTCGCCTCTAGTTTATTTCTAGAGTCTTCTCATACCTTCCATATTCCAGAAAAGTTGTCAGTACCCCTTTTGTCTCTATGTAAACCTGACATGTGGCCCTTCCATGGTTCTTTTTAGCTGACACCCTACAGAAACAAACATTCACCAAAACTCGTGGAATTCTGTCAGTAAACCCCCTATATCTAAGTGGTAATTATGTTTAGGCCCTTTTTCATGTTTCGTTGACAGTTAAAAATAAGAGTTATCTACTATCAACAACATGTTTAGCCAACAATCTTAAATCTCGTGCAATACTAAGTTATAACCTAGGCACAGATGAACTATAGACAGAGCAACTATTCATCATTTCAACATAGGAGAAAAAACATTCCTTAACACATATGAAAGTGGAATTAATATTTTTGGTATTTTGTCATATTTCATTTTTTAGATGCTTATAAATAGAAATGCAGAAAATAAAAATAGAATTTTTAAATGTGGAAATTAAGATACAAGGTACCTCTGCGGGGCTCCTCTCCCAAGCTAGCTCATGGCCTCGGTCCGGGTTTGCTTGGCGAAGACTCCGGAGGAGGTACATTATTTGTTTTATTACATATATTTTTATTTTTATTAATCACACATGTTTATACTTAGTATATTTTGTACAATGATCAATTTAACATTTAATTTGATCAAGGTAGGCCTATTAATCGAGACACCGTGCTTGTTTAATAAGCCTATGAAAATATGATTGATCACTAACCATATTTCAAACCATAACATACTTCTGTATAAAACATGGTAGGATGATTTATTTAATGATAAAGAATTTTTATGCCTTAGTTTTATCATTTAAAGTATACACTTAACAGTTTTGGTACATAGATTAAATTTAGCATTTAATCAAGATAGGCTATTTAACCTAAGCTCCATGCTTAATTTAAACAGCCTATGAAAATATGATCGTACAATAATCATACTTCATACCAAAACATGCTTTGTGCAAAACTTAAAGATTTAACCAAGATTCTAACAAAAGATACTTATTTATTTTTAGTAGAATTTATTTAAGTAAATATAAAAGGATAACTACCGATTGATGCGAATAGGATGTCGGTGCAGCTGCCTGTGTCAATGAGAATCCTTGTTGCTACCCATCTAGCCAGGTTTGTTTTGATGACCATGGCGTCAGTGTGGGGGTAATCTTTTAGTTTGAGGTCTGAGCTATCAAAGGTTATTGGGATGTGAGACCACTGGGAATTGTTGTGGGGCCCTTCGGTGGCGAGGTGGTGCACCCACCACATGTGCTCTTTGTGTTGTCTCTTGTTGCCGTGATCCTTGTTGGATCCTATGGTGATTGCAAGTATTATGCCAAAGGTTGCCATTGGGTTGCTGATTGTGGTTTGATTGGTCTGGCTCGTGGGTTCTGCTTTTACTTACTATTGTTGTGGCTGGGCTGGTGGTGGCGGGGGTGGTGATAGTAAGGCTAGATGCTAGTTTTACATTTGCGGTGGAGTAGGTGGGTGGGTGACTGTGTATGGTTGGTTGGTGGAGCGATTGTTGTAGCTATAAGAAGGCTGGTGGTTGCTGTAGGTATTGTAGTGGTGGTAAGAAGGATTGAAGCTGGCAAAGGTTGAGTATTGTTGAGGGTGGTGTTGCGAGGGTATGCCGTAGTTTATTGGTGTATAGTGGTATGCGCTGGTTGCGGGGGTTGGTTGCCTCCTCGTGTAGTTGATAGGTTTTGGTGGACCTGAGGTTGTGGCTTGCAGTGCCTCTTAGTATTCCTTTCCCTTTGTGAAACAGGCACACTATTTTTTTGTGTGTCCCTTACCTAGTCCATAGAAATGGCAGTACATTTTTGTTGGGTCTCTTTTGGTTGGGTCTGTTCTATGTGTGATCTCTGCTGTCATTTTGACAGGCCGCGGGGGTTGATTGGGGTCTCTGATTCTATTGCTATCTTTGGCGTTGCGGAGGTGTAGACTCTATGTGTTCACATTGATCAATTCATTGCGGGGGTATTAGTTGTGCTATGGCAGCCTCGGAGGCAGGCTCGTCTAAGGTCGGAGAGCGTCTATCTTAGTGCGGTGGACTATGTTTGATCTGATGTGTTTCTCCCTTACTTTGTGCAGTTCTACGATGGTTTTTGGTGGCTTTCTTGCGAGCCTAGAGGAGCATGGTCCTGGCCTTACCCCATTGACTATTGTGAGGATCACTATATCATCTGTTATATCTAGTGTTCTGGCTTTGAGTTGTACGAACCTTCGCTAGAAATCCCGGAGAGGTTCCCATTCAGCTTGAGTGCAAGCGAATAGTTCCATGGGGTTGGTTGCTGAGGTGCTGACACCTTCGAAATGGTTGCGCAGTTTTTCATGCAAACTGCCCTAGGAGTCTATTGAACCTAGGGGAGGTTACTGTACAAGCTTTGAGCGATGTCTCACGCTATGATGACGAATGATTTTGCCACTGTGTACTCATCCCCTCCTGCCACTGCCACTGCAGCTTTGTAGCTCATTACGAATTGGCGAGGGTCCATACTTCCATCATTCCTTGGTAGGTTTTGTGGTTTGTATTTAGGTGGCTAGCTTTTGGTTTGTAGAATTTGGGTTAAGGGGGATTTTGGATCATAAGACATTGGCAGGGGTTGGTTTCTATGGTGTGGTTGTACGGCTGGGGGAATGTACTCTGGGTAGATTTGGTGGAAGCAAGGGGGTGGTAATGGAGGTGGCGGAGCGGAGGTGGCGGGTTGGGATGGATCGATGGTGAGTTCGTTTGAAGCAGGGATGGTAAGTTGTGCTACTCAGGTAGGTAATTGGAGTCGGCTTCAATTGTGGCTAGTTACTCATCGATTCGTTTGAGTTGTTCTCTGGCTTAGTATGTTTTTTGCCTTATCACTAGTAGGCGTGCTTGCCTCTGGTGAGCTTCAACCCTGCACCTTTCTTCTTGGAGTTCTTCATGCATCTGGTTTAGGGCCCGAGGCCTCTTGCCTCTGTGTCCTCATTGTTTTCCTATGGTACATAGTCGGCTTCATCTACCTTGGTCGGGCTGGGTTGATGCTTGCTTGAGCTCTGGCCGGTGATGTCTCATCTGGGCCATGCTAGCCCCCATTGGCGAAGCGGTAGGTTGGAGTACCGGGGCTCCGCTGCTTCCTCTCGTGGAGGTCCTTGCTGTCGCATCCGACCCTCATGGCAGCTGTGGTTCTCTATGGGTGTTTCTTCTTTGTAGTTGCCATTGTTTTGGAATAGTGGTACACTGGGTTCCCCACGGATAGCACCAACTGTGGGGTCACTCCTTGCCTCTCACCCTCGCTAGGATGCGTAGGGAGAGGCTGAGGGTTTCCCACAAGAGTTAGAGCGGGAAGGCAGGCAAGGAATTGTGAGGGTATTGGAGTGGTGAAAATGTGGATTAAATGCCCATTAATTCATCCAAAAAAGATCATCCCCTTCTTACATGAGTCGCCCGTGTATTTATAGGTCACGCCCGGGTGCACGGTGAAATTACATTAGGGTAGGATCCCAAAAGGGAAAACACAACAAATTGATGAAGGGTATGGGCGTAATCTTCATCCTCTATCCACCAACTCCCTGAGCCTATCTCCTTGGTCGAGGCCATCCCTTCTATCGGCGCGGTGCCCTCCCTTGGCGGTCGTCAAGCTTTCGCATGATGGCGAGGGTCCACCCGCCTCTATCATGCTCCTTGAGCCTAGCTGACCTCCAGGCTCTGACCTACGCATGAGTAGAGTTCACTGGTCAACAATACCTTCGCCATGGGGGTTAACACCCGTGGTAGGGCGAGTTAGTGGGGCCAGCATTGAGTCGAGGGTGAGGGGAGGAGCTATGCCGGGGGTGCCTACCCCCAACAAAAGCCTAAAGCCCCAAGGACAGATGAGAAAATCATACTCACCTGATGGAATTGAACACCGCTAGAATAATGGATAGGAGAGGAGCGCAACAAGCAGGATAGTGAGTACATCAGTGGCAACATTAGTAGATACACTATGGAGGGAGGTAGCTGACCGATGAGACCACAGTTGGGTTGATGAGGGGCCAGTCGATGACCTACGGACCTGGCGCGCATGTTGATATTTGTTAACGCACACAGAAAAGGATCCGCAAGCACACGGATATCGGTGAGCATTTCACCCGAGAGACATTTCCAGAGTATCGTATTTGTTTATCCGCTAGGAGAAAGCGTGCGATGACTAACCTAAATCTATACTTAACCCCTGGGCCACACTACAAGGTGGTGAAGATATAAGCGATTAGAGAGAACTATGACGACAGTCTGGTTCCAACCTATGGCAAGCTATGATACTATTGGTCTTAGGGGAAATACCGATGGAAAAGAGACACCATAGAGGATGCTTAACCAGAGTACTTAATCCTACCAAACCTTCTGATGGGAGGAGACTCCAAAGGTAACAATGGGATTGTCACGTCCCATGCTACTACTCACTAATCCGGTCAGATAGGGGATATTCATGAGTTTTCCTAGCCCAAGCACCACGCTTACGCTATGAATGATTACTCTATTCCCTACGCGAAGCGAATAAAGTAAACTCGTAAACCAAAGAACAATCATAACAACGTACTTACTTAGTATTAGAAGTTGAATTGTGGAAGAATCCTATAACCAAGCCTCGGGTTAGGAGACTTGATCCCGCAGGTACAAGCCAGAGAGGAGACACTGACATGCCGGGCTTCCTCCAACTCATCCCTCCACTCTAACTCTCTCAATCTAGAAGAAGAACTCTAATCTCACATGGAGACTACAAAGCTAATCTCTATTATATGTGCCCTAAGAGACAGATCCATTCAAGGGACCCCTCTTAGCTGTTCCCAACTGGAAATAATGAATTAGGGTTTCACGGGATGCCTCCTCCAAGGGCCAGGGGTCTTGCTTATATAGCCCTCTAGGAAGAACCATAGCCCTCGGATCAAACCGACGTTGATCTACAATTATTATTGATCCTCAAAGGCGGTGGAGGCAGGATCCGTGAGGTGGAAGGCGATTGGCCTCTTGGGTGGGGCGGGCGCCCAAGGAGGTGGGGCAGGCGCCCCACTTCCGGGCCCGTTTCGCCTCCTATTTGTTTCTAGAGTCTTCTCGTACCTTCTAGATTACAGAAAAGTTGTGTGTAGCCCTTTTGTCTATGTAAACCTAACATGTGGGTCATCCTTGGTTCTTTTTAGCTGACCCCCTGTAGAAATAGATAATCACCAAAACTAGTGGAATTCTGTCAGTGATCCCCCTATATCTAAGTGGTAATTATTGTTTAGTCCTTTTTCATGCTATGTTGACGGTTCAAAAATGATACTTATCTACTGTCAACAAACTCCCCCAAGCTTACCTTTTGCTCGTCCCTGAGCAAAGATAAACTCAGTGATGGATCAAGAGTTGCTACAATGCTTTCACGCCTCAAAAGTACACATGCGTTCAAACAAGAACTCTCCTCCAAATTAGAGTGAACTATTCTGACTTGAAACTTACATGTATTACCTTTTACCATGGGGCTTGTAGCCATCACTTGGGTCTTGAGCAGTTGAAAGACAGAATAGTCAAGTCAAGCGCTATGTCTCAAGCTCTTTGATCAACCATTATTCTGGAGTTTTGCAGGGTTTTCAAATAAAACTCAGAAATTCCTATGTATGACTGTTGGCATTTCTCAGTGTCACTTAAGCTAGGTTGTCATCCCCAGCATGGCGCTAGAAATGTGGTATTAAATAAATGCAAATGCGCCTCTAGAAATAAATATGAAATCCTCAAGCACACAGATAATACTGATGTAGCATTTTAACTAGGAGTAATCTAGGTATCGTTATTTATATTTTTACCACTGGGAAGGGATACTAAGGATAATAGGCAATGAACAATGAGCATTGAGCATTACTACATATACTAATAGAGAGAATAACCTTGTCTTTATTTCTCTTCTCATACAGGGTAAGTGTGACAAGATAAATAATATATATATATATGAATAATAATAAAGATAACTGATAAGCACATAGCCATATAATAATAAACATCTTAATAGACTACTCTCGATATATAGCACTAGCATGGATTTAATACGAACTATAGGGATAATACTAAGTTATTCTAACTATAAAGTCAAAGCATACAATGATTAGTGCAATTACACTTGGCAATCATAGCAAGAACAAGTTATATCTATGCATAGTGATATTACTAAGGAAGATATAGAACATAGCCATAACTTCCCTGTAATAGTTGTGCTCTGCCTGCTCTATACTCGGGAGGTGGACTACAGAGGACTCAACAGGATTGTCACTCCCGCGATCTACCACATGATCCAGAATATAGGGTACAATCGTAGGTAAAAACGGAATAGGCACCATGCCTACACAATGTTTACCACTTACCCATGATATCAATAAGTAAGCGTTATATGATCCTATACTTAAATATAAGTCTGATCGAACTATGCCAAGCATATAATCAAAGTAAACTAAGAACAACATAATTGAGAACATAAGCAAATAGAGCAAAGTCATATCCAATATGATAGAATAGACTAAAGTCATATTCATACAAATGATGAACTAGATGAATAATATAAGAACAAATACAAAAGTAGGAGAGAATTACCAAGTATTCTCTGACATATCCAGAAATCAAGCAATGCTTGTGTAACACCTAAAAATCTTAAAAGTTTGAATTAGAAGAAATTTGGAGTTAAAAGAGATTTAGTTATGAGTTTAAATAATTAAGATAATATTTTAATGGGGATTAAGAATTTAAAATTCTGGGTGAAATATTTGATGATGCATTCATGCTGTTGCATTTATTTTATAGTGTGGTGTGGTTTTGGTTTTATTTGATTTGGATTTGAAATTTTATTTTAAATGGCTTTGGAAACAAATTTAAATGAGAAAAGAAAAGAAAAAAAAAGAGAAGAAACCTTACATGTGGCCTAGAGGCCCGCCCGAGCCGAACCGAGCCGGCCTGCTCTCCCTCTTTCCGCTTGGGCCGCCGAGCCGAGCAGCCCGCTTTCCTCCACTCTTCCATCGCGGTAGCATGGGCCGGCCTAGGATGTCACAGCCGCATGCACGCCCCTCTCTCTGGAGTCGCTGACGTGTGGACCCCGACGGTCAGCCACGTCTTCCTCTTTCCCATCGTGACCGAGCCGGAGACGAGTTCGTCCCCAACCGAATCCACCCGAGTAATCCGGGATTTCCATCCATAGTCGTCATGTTTTGGGGCTATAAAAGTATACCCGCGCTTCCCCTCTTCTCTTTTCCTGTCATAACTCCGAGCCAAACACCGTCAACTCGAGCTTAGGGAGTTGAGAACCCTAGGCTTCGCTGCCTTCCATCGGTGGAGCTTGCTGTTCATCCCGTGCCTCTTTTCTTTGCATTGGTGAGATTGCCATCCTTCCCTCTTCCTTCCCATGCTCTTCTTTAGGTTTTTAGTTCTTGGAATTGTGAGTTTTGCGAGGTTCCAGTGAGTCGGCAATGGCGCCGACGCCATCCCGAGCCGCGCTTCCTCCCGGTCGGTCATAGACGTCCTAAGCCGCATAGATGTGTTCGCATTAAGCTCCGCCTTCGATTGGTGTAGGTTGTGAGTCGTTTGGTGGTTGAAATCGGCGAAATCGGAGTTTTTCGGCGAGCTTTGGGGGCCGGCCATGGCGGCCACCGGCCGAAGTGGGAGGGGGTGACCGCGCCTCTCTTTTTTTTCATCGGGATCAATACCAGCCGTCCAAGTTTAGATCAAGGGCTCAGATTAGAAGATACCCTTTCGGTCGTGAGTTTTGTTAAAGAACCCCTGCGTTTTTGTGAATTAAAACCCGCCGTCCTTAGTGTCATTCAAGAGATACGTTTGTTAGTTCTGAAAACGTATTTCTTCCCAGAAAATCAAAAATACGTTTTCTGGTATTTACAGTTTTGCCACTAAACTTGTTTTGATCGTAAAATCTTCGTTCCAACTCTGATTTGACCCGTTCAAGTTGTGTTAGGTTCGTATTTGCGAGCCCTACATGTTAGTATAGCTGTACAGTAGGTTTGGAAAAATTAATTTTCGAGTTTATATTAAAGTATTTATTTATCTATAGGAAATCTTAGAAAATTCATAACTTTCACGTTTTAAATCCGAATTTCATGATCTTTATGTTTGTGTGATCGTAGGAACGTGTAGAAGAGTTTTATAAACTTTTCATACTGTTTTGTTACTGTTGGTATACTGTTCTAATTATGTTTCTTTGTTTGCTTCGTGTATGATTGCTCGGATGATTGTGTGATGATGTTTGGTGATCGAGTATAGACGGTGAGCAGTTTCTTGACGATCCGGAGTATTATTTTGAGCCAGTTCAGTAGGGTCAACAGGAAAGCTTTGATCAAGGCAAGTATAACATGGGACCATCCTTGATACCTATTCACTGAAAATTATCATACATTTGCATGTGTCTTCCTTGACCACTATAGAGATTATGACTTAGAAATTGATATCTTGATTCCTTGATACCTATGGGTTGTGCATGTGGATAGCTATTGCTAGTGCTTAATTAAGAACAATGATCTTATAATTTGAATAATGGATTGAGCAAATCAACTATTAATATGATTTTATTACTGTTGAAATAGGGGACTAGAGTGTGTGTTGTGTTGTTTGTTTGACGCTCTAGTTACTCTCCGTAAGGACTTACCTGTAAGTGATAACCGGGATTGACAGTACAGCTGTGAGGGCTATATGGCTCTGGCTTTAGTTGTTTAAAGGACCTTTTCTAGCTTGTTAGTGGTTACCTTAAATGGCGTAAGAATGGCTTGCCACGTTGGGTGTAGGATGGCCTCTAGTCTTTTGAGTATAGCCGTGAAGGAAGTGTGCCATTTGAAAAGGGGGTTCCTACATCTGCCTGTCGAGTGAATCTAATGGCCCTAACTTGTTAGACGAACCTTTAAGTGGCTTTATATGATTTTCGGTGTTTTGGGGAGTCGCGAACCCATGCATTTGGAAGTTATGACTCATAGTGAAAGTGTACACCTCTGCGCAGAGTTAAAAACTCGTATACTAGTCGTGCTCACAGAAACGAGCGGCCTTGGGGATTCTTACAGAATAGTTGATCACCATTGTTATATCATGCTTAATTACTATTGTTATTATTATGTTCATGTTAATGCTATTCATTATCCTTATTACAATTTATCATTGGTTCATTACTGGGAATTGGAATACCTTGATGCTACCCAATTGCTAAATATATGATGATTAAAAGCTAAACGCAGTTAAACAGTGTCTAGCCTTTTGAGCCTCATGAACCCTATGTTGTATTTGCGGAGTTCGACATGGACTCACTCTTGCTATTTCCACCATAACAGATGAAGAATATGATGATGATTATTGAAATGAGTACTAGTCTTGGTGTCAACCAGTCAACCATGTCCCTGTGTTTGGAGTTCCGCTGAAGATCTACTATTAGTTACTAGAATTTATTGTATAAGAATATGTGTTAAATATTTATTCGCTATGTAATAAGCACTATGATGATACTATGTAATTTGTCTACTTATGTGTCCGACCGATTCCTGGGGCGCACATGAGTCTTTTATGCATCCTATTTTTGTCCTTAAAAATGGGTGTGACAGATTGGTATCAAAGCCGTGTTGACTGTAGGACGCAAGCCTAGTTAGAATGGTCGTCATTAGTGTCTATGCTTCACCTATTTCATGCTTAATTATTTCACCTTGATAATTGCTAAATTATTATGCTTCTTTTATCTTATTCTATTGTGAAAATATATTGATTCTATCTAATCTATGTCAAAATTCTCGTAGATGTCTCCTCATCCTCGTATGTCCGTTGCTCAGTACGTTGGTCGCTTCAAACCTCAGGAGCCCCATATTGATGGTGACCAAGAGATATCGGATGCCGAATCAAGAGTGGGAGATACCTTAAAGGAGAATTCAGTCATGGGATGGACTACGAAGCATCACATCGTGGTTCCTAAAGCTGATGTTTTCTTCCATGACATGCTAACAAGAACTTTGGATAATTATTACTATGATTGGGAAGCTACGTTGGAGTATCACTGCAAGGAGTATAGCCATCCATTGATGGGTTCTTACTGGGAGACTGAGCTATGGGTCAAGACAATGGATTCTACCACTAAGGAGCCTAAGGTGGAGTCAAAGTTCATCACCCGAGTAAGCCGGGCAACTGTAGAAACAAGTATGGAAGATGTTGCCTATAATGCGTTTGTCTACTACCATGGTCTTCGCTCGGACAAGACGTTGCGGGGTGCACTCTGGCATTTTCCCTATCTTTTACATGACAAGGGTGTTTGGACCGTGCCGCTCACCGATGATTCATCCTTGACATTACAAGCCACAGTGGGACTAGTTCATGAGTTGGCTCTTCATGAGGCAGATTTGAAAGATGAGTTGCTAAGGGAAAAGGAACATAAAGAGCAAGCTTATAAGGAGATTGACGAATTAAGGGCTGTACTAGGGCTTCCCAAGAATTATGAGAAGCTCAATTAAAATTAGGAATTCCCTATGTAATAGGAACGATATTAGTTGCGAGTCAATTTGAGTTTGGTAATGTCGAGTATTAGTATGTGGTGTGAACAATTGTGTGCTTGATGAATTGTTATTATGACAATGTGTGATTTGGATCTTTGTAATGAGTGCTGGAGCTTTGTGGACATGTCTACAAGTTCCATAGTTAAGAATAATTAGTCTGATCATGATTAGTTAGTTGGGATCGGGGTAAACTTGGTTCTGTCTTTTGCTGATTTCTAGACCAGTCTGGGATGTTTGGGGAATAATTAAAAATCTGTTCATGAGAAATTTATGAAATTTTACTGGGAATAATTAGACGTCTGTATCTTTCCAACCCCGCAAGAATCATCTTTTTATATATTATGGGCTAAGAGATATACCTGTTCCAAGTTGGGGTCACTGCGCAGTCTGGAATTCTGAAACAGTTTCGGTTAAGCTCAGTTTTGATTAATATATCAACAGAATCTGGAACAGTGATGTTAATGAAACTTGTAGATAATTTCATGAGCTTTCCAACCATGTAAAGATCACCTTAATTGGATTTCTGTAACTCGAGATATGACAGATTTACTGAGTTGCTGAAATTGAAATTCGCCCAGAGAATTCAGATTTACTTATCTATGGTATACATCATCTAGGATAATACTGAGTTTCATTTTTGGTGCTTTGAAAACAGATGGCAGCCAGAGGTCGTGGCAGAGGTCGTGGAGGTGCTAACCCACCCATTACTATGGAGGAACTCATGAATACACAGAATCAGATGATGCAGATGTTCATGCAGCAGCTGTAGAACAATCCCCCTGCAGGAGGACCGCCACCTGTTCATGTGAGAGACAAGCGTGGTGAATTTTTGAAAGGACGTCCTCCAGTGTTCTCTCATGCTGCTGATCCATTGGAGGCAGATGATTGGGTGCGATCGGTGGAGAAACAGTTGAACATTGCTCAATGTAATGATCTGGAAAAAGTGTTATATGCATCGGCCAGTTACAGGGAATAGCTCAGACTTGGTGGGAGTCGTATCAAGTTGCAAGTCCTGACAATGCTCCTCCTGTCACTTGGAATGAATTTGTTAGAGATTTTAGAGCTCGCCATATTCTAGAAGGTGTAATTGAGCTGAAGCAGGAAGAATTCAGAAATCTCAGGATGGGACAGATGAGTGTTAGTGAGTATCATGACAAGTTCACGCAATTGGCTCGTTATGCTCCTAATGAAGTGAGGGAAGATGCAGATAAGCATCGTCTCTTTCTCAAGGGAATTTATTATGATCTTCGTTTGCAGCTAAAGGGTAATAATTATGCCAGTTTCCAGGAACTTGTGAATAAGGCTATAGTGCTGGATAATGAACGTCGAGAGATGGACAGAAAAAGAAAGATGAAAGGACAAGGTGTTGGGAACAAATATCACCAACGTACAAATTCTCAGCATGGGTTTCATTCAAAATTCCAGGGACCAGTCAGTCAGTGGAACCGCAATTCAAATCAACAGTGGTCTCAGAATAGGCAGAGTAATCAGTTTCAACAATGACCGCAATATCAGCAGAATAGACAATTTCAACAGCAGAGTGGTCAGCAAACTCCACGCCAGGGTAATTCCAACTCTACTCCAATAAAGACCAGTGCACCTAGTACTCCTAATTTGTGTTATCGCTATGGAGAACCTGAACACTATGCTAATCATTGTCCTAAGAAGCAGAATCAATAGACACCGCAGGAACAGAGGTCATCCAATACTAGAAAGGTGAATCATGTGTCTACTGAAACAGCACAGACGGAGCTTGAAGTAATGCTTGGTACGTTCAATGTTCATTCTACCCCTGCAACCATTCTTTTTGATTCTGGAGCTTCGCATACCTTTATTTCAAATATTTTTGTTAAGATGCATAGTGTACCCATGCTTGCCATGAAAGAATCTCTCTTAGTAAATTCACCTGGGGTACCATGCAAACCACTAATAGATGTCTTCCAGTTAGTATGGTTTTAAGGGGTAGAGTTTAAGATAACTCCTATAGTGTTGAGGACATCTGGTATTGATGTGATTTTGGGAATGGATTGGATGAAACAAAATTAGGCAGTGATTCAGTGTCAGTAGAAGGTAGTAGTTGTGAATGTACCTAATGGAGAGAAGATCAGTGTGGATGTAGCAGTGCAGAAGCAACCAACAGCTGTAGTGAATCAAATTGCTGATGATGCTAGTAAAGAGGATCCAGTTATCAATGATTTTCTAGATGTTTTTCCTGATGAATTGCCAGGTATGCCACCTGACCGAGACATTGAATTTCTTATTGAATTATTACCTGGAACTGCACCCATAGCTAAACGACCATATAGAATGGGAGTAGATGAATTAGAAGAACTTAAGAAACAAATTAAGGAATTACAAGATAAAGGTTTTATTCGTCCTAGTTCGTCACCTTGGGGTGCGCCAGTTATATTTGTTGATAAGAAAGGTGGTAGTCAGTGAATGTGTGTGGATTATCGGTCGCTTAATGAAGTAACCATCAAGAACAAGTATCCTTTGCCCAGAATTGTTGACTTGTTTGACCAGTTGAGAGGTGCTTGTGTGTTCTCTAAGATTGATTTGCGTTCTGGATATCATTAGTTGAAGATTCGTGCCTCTGATATCCCAAAGACAGCTTTTACTACGAGATATGGTTTGTATGAGTATACGGTTATGTCATTTGGTTTGACCAATGCACCTGCCTACTTTATGTATATGATGAATAAGGTGTTTATGGAATACCTTGATAAGTTTGTGGTGGTATTTATTGATGATATATTGGTATTTTCCAAGACGGAGAAAGAGCATGCTAAACATCTGAGGTTGGTATTGCAGAAACTCATAGAGCATAAGTTGTATGCTAAGCGAAGTATGTGTGAGTTTTGGTTGAAGGAAGTCTCTTTTCTTGGTCATATTGTCTCTGATGGTGGAATATCAGTAGACCCAGGCAAAGTAAAGGATGTTTTGAATTGGAAGCCACCTACTGATGTGGGAGAGATTCGTAGTTTCTTGGGTTTAGCTGGATATTACAGACGATTCATTGAAGGGTTTTCTAAACTTGCTAAACCTATGACATCTCTATTAGAGAAGAATGCCAAGTTTGTATGGTCTGATCAATGTCAAGCTAGTTTTGAAGAATTGAAGGAGAGATTGACTACTGCACCTGTCTTGGTATTGCCAGATTTAAGTAAGAAGTTTTCTATTTATTGCGATGCTTCTCGTCAAGGTTTTGGGTGTGTCCTTATGCAAGAAGGTAGAGTTGTTGCTTATGCATCTAGGCAGTTGAGAAAGCATGAGCTGAATTATCCTACTCATAATTTAGAGTTAGCAGCTGTAGTTCATGCTTTGAAAATTTAGAGACACTATTTGATTGGACATAAGAGTGATATATACACTGATCATAAGAGTTTGAAGTATATTTTCACACAGTCTGATTTAAACTTGAGGCAACGTAGATGGTTGGAGTTGATCAAGGACTATGATCTAGAGATACACTATCATTCTGGTAAGGCTAATGTTGTAGCTGATGCTCTTAGCAGAAGAGTTATGTTAATGGGATGCAAATGTTGTCTATGACAAGTGAGTTGTGTGCTGAATTTGCATATCTGAATCTGGGAATTGTTGCTAATACAATGGAATTAGTGATAGAACCTACATTAGAGAAAGAAATATACAAGGGTCAGTTGAAGGATGAGAAACTAAAGAAGATAGCAGAGGATATAGTGATTGGTAAGTCACCAGGGTTTCGAATGGATGATAATAGAATTTTATGGTTTGGAGAGAGGTTGTGTGTACCTGAGGATCAGTCCATTAGGTAGGGAATCCTTCGTGAAGCTCATGAGTCAGCTTATTCTATTCATCCCAGAAGTACTAAGATGTATTTAGATCTTAAACAGAAGTACTGGTCGGTTGGAATGAAAAGAGATGTAGCTGAGTATGTGGCAGTGTGTGACACTTGTTAGAGAGTGAAAGCTGAACATTAGAGACCAGCTAGATTACTGCAACCAATGAAGATTCCTGAATGGAAGTGGGAGGAAGTAGGTATGGACTTTATAGTGGGGTTACCTCGTACTCAGAGAGGTTATGATTCCATTTGGGTGATAGTAGATCGGTTAACTAAGGTTGCTCATTTCATACCAGTCAAGACTACTTACCATGGACCAAAATTGGCAGAGTGTATATGGAGAGGATCGTATGTTTACATGGAGTTCCAAAGAAGATTGTGTCTGATCGAGGATCGCAGTTTACATCATATTTTTGGAAGGTTGTACATGAATCTTTAGGTACAAAATTGAATTTCAGTACATCATATCATCCACAGACAGATGGGCAGACTAAAAGGACCAACCAGATACTAGAAGATATGTTGAGAGCTTGTGCATTGCAATATGGAACTAGTTGGATAAGAGTTTGCCTTATGCAGAATTTTCTTACAACAACAGTTATCAACAGAGTCTTAAGATGGCACCGTTTGAAGCTTTATATGGACGTAAGTGTAGAACTCCATTGTTTTGGGATCAGACGGGTGAGTCTCAGGTATTTGGTACAGATGTTCTTAGAAACGCAGAGGATCAAGTGCGAGTGATTCGTGAGAATTTGAGAGTAGCGCAATCTCGTCAGAAGAGTTATGCTGACAATCGGAGAAGGGACTTAGTTTTTGAGGTAGGCGATTATGTTTATTTGAAGGTGTCACCAATGAGAAGTGTGAAGAGATTTAACATGAAAGGCAAGTTAGCACCAAGGTATGTTGGGCCATTTAAAGTTATTGATAGACGTGGTGAGGTTGCTTATCAATTAGAGTTGCCTGAAAATTTGTCTAGAGTACATGATGTGTTTCATGTTTCTCAACTCAAGAAGTGTTTACGTGTGCCTGAGGAGCAAATACCTTTGGGTGAATTGACTGTTAAGGAGGATCTTACATATGAAGAGTTTCCGATTAAGATTTTAGAAACTGCTGAAAGAGTTACTCGAAGTCGGTTATTAAGATGTGCAAAGTTCAGTGGAATCGGTATTCAGAGGCAGAGGCAACCTGGGAAAGAGAGGATGAATTGAGGAAATCATACCCGCAGTTATTTGAGTAAGCAGTCCAATCTCGAGGACGAGATTCTTTTAAGGGGGGTAGAATTTGTAACACCCAAAAATCTTAAAAGTTTGAATTAGAAGAAATTTGGAGTTAAAAGAGATTTAGTTATGAGTTTAAATAATTAAGATAATATTTTAATGGGGATTAAAATTTAAAATTCTAGGTGAAATATTTGATGATGCATTCATGCTGTTGCATTTGTTTTATAGTGTGTGTGGTTTTGGTTTTATTTGATTTGGATTTGAAAATTTATTTTAAATGGCTTTGGAAACAAATTTAAATGAGAAAAGAAAAGAAAAGAAAAAAAGAAGAAACCTTACCTGCGGCCCGGTGGCCTGGAGGCCCGCCCGAGCCGAACCGAGCCGGCCTGTTCTCCCTCTTTCCGCTTGGGCCGCCGAGTCGAGCAGCCCGCTTTCCTCCGCTCTTCCATCGCGGTAGCATGGGCCGGCCCAGGATGTCGCAGCCGCGCGCGCGCCCCTCTCTCTAGAGTCGCTGACATGTGGACCCCGACGGTCAGCCGCGTCTTCCTCTTCCCGTCATGACCGAGCCAGAGATGAGTTCGTCCCCAACCGAATCCACCGAGTAATCTGGGATTTCTATCCATAGTCATCACTTTTGGGCTACAAAAGTATACCCGCGCTTCCCCCTTCTCTTTTCCTATCATAACTCTGAGCCAAACACCGTCAACTCGAGCTTAGGGAGTTGAGAACCCTAGGCTTCGCTGCCTTCCATCAGTGGAGCTTGCTGTTCATCCCGTGCCTCTTTTCTTTGCATTGGTGAGATTGCCATCCTTCCCTCTTCCTTCCATGCTCTTCTTTAGGTTTTAGTGCTTGGAATTGTGAGTTTTGCGAGTTTCCAGTGAGCCGGCAATGGCACCGCCGCCATCCCGAGCCGCGCTTCATCCCCGGTCGGTCATAGACGTCCTAAGCCGCATAGATGTGTTCGCATTAAGCTCCGCCTTCGATTGGTGTAGGCTGTGAGTCGTTTGGTGGTTGAAATCGGGGAAACCGGAGTTTTCCGGCGAGCTTTGGGGGCGGCCATGGCGGCCGCCCGGCTGGAGTGGAGGGGGGTGACCGCGCCTCTCTTTTTTTCATCGGGATCAATACCAGCCGTCCAAGTTTAGATCAAGGGCTCAGATTAGAAGATACCCTTTCGGCCGTGAGTTTTGTTAAAGAACCCCTGCGTTTTTGTGAATTAAAACCCGCCCGTCCTTAGCGTCATTCAGGAGATACGTTTGTTAGTTCTGAAAACGTATTTCTTCCCGGAAAATCAAAAATACGTTTTCTTATTTACAGTTTTGCCACTAAACTTGTTTTGATCGTAAAATCTTCGTTTCTAACTCTGATTTGACCCGTTCAAGTTGCGTTAGGTTCGTATTTGTGAGCTCTACATGTTAGTATAGCTGTACAGTAGGTTGGAAAATTTAATTTTCGAGTTTATATTAAAGTATTTATTTATCTATAGGAAATCTTAGAAAATTCATAACTTTCACGTTTTAAATCCGAATTTCGTGATCTTTACGTTTGTGTGATCGTAGGAACGTGTAGAAGAGTTTTATAAACTTTTCATACT